>CM033753.1:28830453-29373537 GCA_019671005.1 Hibiscus mutabilis
AAGAAAACTGAAATAAAAAGAGAAAATTGTGAAGAAAAAAAACCCTTGAATTTCAATCGATTGAAGGAATTCGATCGATCTTATCTAACAACTAAATTTGAAGATCAGAGTTTAGGTATTCAAAAAACAAATATTAATTTCATAATTTATGAGAAGTTTTTCCCCCCTCAAAAATCTGATGACACTTTAGGGCTAAGAAAATGACAACAATAATTTGGGTGTAAAATTAGGTCAATAAGATGTCGAAACATGACGACCAGTGGTCTCCGAAATCTATATTTTTGACGTAAGCCTATTTTTAGAATTATTTATAATACTAACCCGTAAAATATAATTTATTCTTAATTGATCTTCCACGAATGTGAGCTAAAAGTGGTGACAAAATGAAAATTTAAAGGATTTTGATTAGGAGCAAAATTATTATTTAATTATTTTTAATTTAATAAATAAGGTAAATTGAATTTGATTCTCTTAATCATTTACTTAAATTTTTACTAAAATCACTCTTTGGGTGATAGATATTTTAACTTCTTTCTTATTTTAATATTGTCTATGTTAATTTAACTGTCTATATTTAAGTTTTATAATTATTTTTTTCAATAATATCATTTTTAAGAATTAAACTACAATATACTCGGTACTTATTAGTATTAATATCATGAATAAAAGAATAGTAGTAAAAATAAAAAAGGTTAATTTTATTAATTATCTTAAATTATAGTTTAATCATCAATTTTTTTTAATAGTCAAAAAATTTTAATTAAATTCTCAAATATCAATATAATATGAATTGTATCCTTTGTAACCATAACTTAATTATTAGATGCTAGCTTGATTTTAACATGTAGCATATTATGTATGTTTACTGTACATATAATTTGAGTTTGGTGTTCTAATAAATAAACAATACTGTTAAATTTTAAGAGATTTATTTTTAACACGTTAAATTGAAGTTATTAATGTAATAAGCATACATACATTATTTAATCTATATTTTTTTAAAAAATATTTCACATTAAATCGGAGCGAGTTTTTAACGTGCTATTTGATGATTAGGCCAATCAAAGATCTAATCTAAGTACATACTAATATTTTAAAGACTTGATTAGAACATTTTAAAATAAAATAAAATAAAAATTAATGTGGAATGTAGATCATAATTTGAGCACCTTCTTGCGAAAAGGCGATGGGAAATCTATTCAAGTCGTACATACCGTTGGATCCAGTTCCCCTTAAAACAATCCAACCGCCAACAACTCCGCTTAAAACGACGACGTATCATCTGCCGTAGCCGTAGACCCCTCGCTTTCAGCTCAATTTGCAGACAAAGAAAGAAAACTCCAAAACCCCTCACTCTCTTTCTGAATTTTCCATTCAGCTTGTTTCCAGGCGGACGGACCAAAACGACGTGAAAATAAATGCCATTATTAATTAATTAATTGATTACTTGGTTAATTAACCAATCAATTGATTAATTAATCAACCCATTATCTGTAACGTCAAGCTTTTTGGACCCTTTTTTTTGTTTCAATCAGCGTGAATTGATTTTGCAATGGGCAGCACCACCAATAAAGCGAGCCAAGCCCGACCCGACCCATTCTTCTAACGGACCCTCTAAGCGTTCCAAGCCTCCGTCGACTGCTCTCCATACCCCTCCCGGCCACGTTGCCTTCCGTCTCCTTTGCCACGTCTCCCGTGTCGGAGGCATCATCGGCAAGTCAGGTAGCGTCATCAAGCAGCTGCAAAAGTCTACCGGTACCAAGATCCGGATTGAGGATGCCCCGGCTGAAAGCACCGACCGGGTTATTACCATCATCGGCCCCAATTCTGTTGATACCAGGATTATGCTGAATCTTGGAGGCGACGACAGTGACGATGGTGGAGTTGAGGAAATTGAAGTGTCCAAGGCGCAGGAAGCGCTGGTGAAGGTGTTCGAGAGGATCCTGGAGGTGGCCGCGGAGAGCAATGGAGCGGCCTTCGGAATGGTTTCTTGTCGGTTGTTGGCAGAGGTCAAGCAAGCTGGGGGCGTGATAGGGAAAGGAGATAAAGTAGTGGAGAAGATAAGGGAGGAGACTGGGACCAAAATTCGGATTTTGACGGATAAGCTACCGGCTTGTGCCAGCGCTACGGAGGAGATTGTGGAGGTAAGAGGTTTATACCGTGAGTTCTCTAATTAGGGTTTGTTTTTCTTGGTTTTGGGGTTCGTTGACTTCATAATTACATTCTAAAAATGTTCATCTTCTTTTGCACTGTTGTCAGATTCTAAATTTTCCTAGTTCAGGCAGGTCATGAAAGTTTCTATATTGGCAAACCTAGAACACATTAGTTGGTTAGTGCACTTAATATGAAAATATTTTGAAAGTGGGAATGTTGAATTCACGATGCAGTCTAACTAACATTGTCCAACCATCACACTTTCTAAAGGGTTTGTTTATCAATTCATTGTTAGTTACTATTTTCTTTTTGTTATACTTGATATATTCATTCTTGTTCTTTTGTGTATATTTTGTAGATTGAAGGGTCTGTTTTAGCTGTAAAGAAAGCGCTTGTTGCCGTCTCATACCGTCTCCAAGATTGCCCTGTCAATAAAACAAGGGTAAGTGAAAACAGAAGCATTGAACCAGTTCAACCAGAGACTATACATAGACCTATTGAGGCAGTTCCTCAGATGACTTTGCGCAGACCTATTGACTTACATCCCGAGGCTAATTTCCTCAGAGCTATGGAGGTACTTCCTCGGGAGAATTATCATGGACCTACGGAGGTGGCCCCCCAGGACCCATTGCACAGATCGATTGGTGTTCTTCCTCATGAATCATTTTATAGACATATTGAGGTTTCACATGAGGATTTACCTGATTTGCAAGTAGATCATCTTTCACGGCGTAGTCTCCCGGTACCTAGTATACCTGGTGGGTCTACCAGTTATGCCACCAGAGTTCATCCTTTGTCTCTGAAGTCCGAGAATGCCTCTCCTTTGGATACGAAAACGTTGCAGCAGGAAGTGGTTTTCAAAATTCTTTGCCTCAATGATAGGGTCGGGGGTGTTATTGGAAAGGGAGGTGCAAATATTAAGGCCCTTCAAAGTGATTCAGGAGCTACTGTTACCATTGGAGCTACATTCACTGATTGTGATGAACGGTTGGTTACTGTTACTGCATCAGAGGTCAGTCATGTTGTGGTCTTCTATGACATTATACATTTGCTTAAAGTTATTTTTATTTCCGTTACTGATATGCTCTCATTGACTTGATATCTCTTAGAATCCGGAATCACAATATTCTCCCGCACAAAAGGCTGTTGTCCTTGTTTTTGTAAGAGCTTATGAGGCTTCCATTGAAAAAGGCCTAACAAAATTAGGAGTGGGGAATATAGAGAAGGCTTTTGGACAATATCTCATAAGTAATGACCCTTTCTTCTCACGTTTGCAGTGGAAACAGATCTGCTATTGTAACAAATACAACTGTAGAGATTAGAGTTCCCGAGAATGTTATTGACTCTGTTTATGGGGAGAACGGTCGCAATCTTGGTCGCTTAAGAGAAGTAATAGTTTTTTCTAACTATTCATGCACTATATTATTGGCATTGTTCAAAAAGGATGTTTGGAGTAGTATTTAGTTGGTTAGTGTGGTTCTGCTCCTAATTCTACAAAGAATTATACAAGCGCCATCTAAACAACTTAACTCTTGATAGAACTTAATGAAGAACTTAAGACAGCACTACCAGAAAATCGAAATCAAATCAGATGACTATGAGACTAAAAGGGCAGTCAAAGTTAAAATGTTTTCTTTACATCCATCACACAAAATTCCCTTGTGATATTTATCTTCGATTGAACTGTATAGAAACTCCTAAAGGTCTTTACTTAAGCATGCTTTCAACTAATCATTCCCCTTTAACAATTTAAAAAGTAAAACCCTTTTTTGTAATTAGTCATCGCTGATGCCAATACAACAACAATTTAATAACATATTCTAAAGTCTTGTTAAAATTAGTCTGTTCAAATTCCCGCATGTACAACAGTTAAGAACAAGCCTTGTACCTTGAATTCTACAACAACAAAAATTTGAAACTCTCAATATGTTTGAAAGCTCACACTTAATTTGGTACACCTTTTGGGTTATCGGTTTATCATGCATGCAAAAAAGAATTAGCAAATTAAAAGAACAACAAATCTAAGTATCTTCCCTAACCAAGATACAATTATTGATGTCAATATACAATATCTATGAGATATCTAATCTTAAATCAACATCAACTTTTCCTTTGGTGTGCATCAATCAGATCTCTGGTGCCAAGGTCATAGTGCATGAACCTCAAATAGGAACAAGTGACTGGATTGTTGTTATATCTGGGACACCTGATCAAATCCAGGCATTCATCCTCACTGGGCCATCGCACTGAAATCTTTCATTTAAACCTAATGTTTTCACAAAAGGTGAAGGAAAACTTGAAGCTGTTGCCTATATGACTGCTTTTCTTCTTTTTAGTTTTCAAGCAGTGTACACTAGTCTAGCCATCTATGCAAGCCCTCCTCTTTGGGACAATACTTTGGTTCTAATCATTTACAAAATTTCTGTAGCTAATGTCTTATGGAGATCACTGTTTTCTATCATATCCTTCTTCTACTGTCTAGTTTTGAGTTTCGTTATTAACCACTGATAAGAATCTATATTTACTATGGTTAGTTGGCTTGGTGATGAGGGTCATGGAACTCTTATGTTGTTATTTTCACCCACAAAGGCCTCATTTTTAAGCTATGCTCTTGCTACCCTATTGCTCTTAGTGAGCTTAGCCTTATATCCATCCTCACAATTCACAAAGTGTAATTCAAATGAACATTCGAATACAATTTTGGTACTAGATGTCTGATATCTAAACCCCCAAAAGGAGAGAATTTACACATTCTTAGATTGTTCTCTTGGAAATTTTGTTCTGGAACTCTTTAGTTGAAAATAAACTCTTAGGTTCGAGTACATACAAAATAAGCAGATGTTTTTGATCAAGTTGTTTATATGATGGATTCTTTCAAGTATTTAACTATTTACTAAAGATAACATTTATGCTCTGAAGTTTGGATATTGATGATGTACTGAAAAATTATCCTTCATTGATATGTTTTTAGTACAGAAGATGTGCTTTCAGGCATGTGTTAGTAAACATAAATACTGATATGGCTTAGAATGACTCATCCCTTCTAGTGAAGATTTAGGTCACCCTTGCCTTCCATCTGTACATAGACAATAAATTGGCATCTCAGGTACTCTCTCTCTCTCTCTCTCTCTCTCTCGTATTTCAATTTTATAATAGCTTTTAATGTTTTTTGGTGGTTATGAAGTGGTATGTTATCTGAACTATTCATTTTTCTTGAAGTACCCGTGTTCATGACATATTTGGACATGGGGAAGGTACATGAACTTTTTTTAGATAACGGAGCATATGCCCGTATCCACGTCTGCCAAAGTGCAGATAACATAGATGGAATTGTAGGTCCAACAAACATTTTATTACACTCCTTTATCAAGATTCGAACCCAAAACCTTTAAATTGAAAACTAAAGCTTTGGCATTTATGAGATACCCTCAAGCCTTCATCTTCACCTGTCCATCATGAGAATATTTTCCATTCAAACCCAACATTTTTCACCAATAGAAGAAATTTCATTTCATTTCTTCCCCTTCGGTTTATAATTGTCCAATCATGTGCAGTTTATGCCATTAAAAGCAACTAATAGATGAAGACATCAAACTTCGGACACAACCAAAAGAAAACATATACAAATCTGGGTGTACATGCACTTATGCTGAAGCAAGATTTAAAACACGAACGACATTGGAAAAAATACATAGAACATCCATCAAACTTTTGCTGCAAAACTATAATTGCAATTTATTTTTTAGAACTGCATTAGTTGCTGCTCTCGGCCGGTTTAGCTTCGAGTGTAATTTCCACATTGTCATGAACTCCTTGGAGCAATAACTCACCATCATATGCAACAACTTTACGTTTCTTTGCTGCTCTTAGTGTCCCAACTAGTGCTTCAAAGATGTTTGCACATCGATCATCATTAAATAGCACCCCGAATGTGACCTTGAACACATCAAACAACAAATATTAATCACCATCAAACTTCAAATCTCAATGCAATGCATATTGCTTCAAATCTATGATATTCACAAGGAGATTAACTTAATAACATTGGACATAAATACTTTCCATACGATTTTTGAAGCTTATTTACTTGAATTCAGAAGAAATCAAAAGATGGAAGAACAGAATTCGATTAGCACATGAACTACAAAAAAAAATGTATATTTCATTGGTTTTGCAGAATGGATTGAATAGAACAAAGATTGTCACAGATTCTACAATAGGAAACGAGAAACTGTTTCGAGATCAGACTAGGTCTTCTCAGAGAATTGAACCAGACCGTGAAATTTGTAACAAGCTTGATAGAATTGTTAGTTTGAATGTTGAATATGCGTATATTATTCATAAATGTTTTAGCATAGTTCAGCATTAGGGAATGAATCTATCTGGAAAGTTTGAAGCATATGTAAAAAATGGAAGTAGTAAACAGATCTGACCGTCATATAGCTAAACAAAATAGAGAGCTTGAAGCACCCCAGATCCAGATCAAAACAAGCGATTTTGATGCTCAAAATTTTGCACAAAATGGAAAACCAGATCAGATAATGATAAGAAGAAGAAGAAATGAAACCTTGTAAGAACCATCAGGTTGGATCTGGCCAAGTCTCTGGATTTCTTCCTTGAGTCGCTCCACCTCCTCTTCTACATTCATTGTATTTTCTTCTTTCTTGAACACCAACTAACGATCTGGGTTTTTTTCACCCTCTTATGAGGTTCTTCTATTTTGCATCAACGTGATTCTTTTTTATAGGAGACTTTCCCAGAGGATGTAAAGACGGAAGGTGAAATTAAAAGGCATAAATGAAAAATAATTGCACAAATATACCATCTTTGAATTTTAGTTGTTTAAAGTATTTTTTTTTTTGTAAAAATAGATGTCTAAAGTTTCTAAAGTTAAAATTTTAGATGCCCGACTGTTAAAAAAAATTAAAAAAAACTTTATCCATTTAAAACATGCCATGTGGCATTTTTATTAATTTTTTAATTATTTTAAAAATAAAAGCTTTAAAAATTATTTTTTACATAAAATCTCGAAATTTACAAAAATTCCCAAATGAGCCCCTAAATTTCTAAAAATCCCAAATTTGAAATCCTCAAATTCTCGCCGTCGCCGACCGCCGTCTTCGGCCACGCCCTTTCGGTCGCCGGACCGAGCCGACTATTTCCCCTCACTCACCGTCGCCGAAAATCGGCGAACGGTGTGCGAATCGAACGGTTATTTCATGTTCGACGTACAACGTTCGGTTGGCACAACGTTTGCCGGTTTCCGACGACGGTAAGTAAGGAGAAATGGTCGGCTGGATTCGGCGACCGAAAGAGTGTGACCGAAGACGGCAGTCGGCGACGGTGGCGGTGAGAATTTGGGGACTACTTTGGAAAGTTTCAAAATTTTAAGATTTTTTTTGTAAAATTTTTAATTATTAAAAAAATAATTTAAAGAAATTAAAAATGCCATGTGTCACAATTTTAATGGATAACGATTTTTTTTAACTTTAGTAGCTGGTACCTAAAATTATAACTTTTGAAACTTTAGGCACTTATTTTTACAAAAAAATACTTTAGGCACCTTTGAGCATTTATTTTTTATTTAAGCGAAATTAAAATACCCAGCTTTTTTTTTCTTTTTTTTAGGATAAGAATTTGGTGATTGGCTAACGTAAACAGGATTCATCCCATCCCCATTGGTGGGGGGCACGTGTGGGGAAAAAAGAAATTATTTTCTGCCGTAGGATGTGGGTTGACTATGCCCAACCAATTAAGACCGTCCGACCAATGACCTCCTTTTTCTCTTCGGCTCTCATTTACTTGCCCTTGATTTTAGTAGTTTAGGATTTTTTTTTTTAATAATTGAGATATGCCCGTGAGTAATATTTAATTTCACAAGGAAACGTAAATGTAAAAAAAAAATATCTTAAAATCTTTTAAATAGATGCAGTAAAATAAAGTAAAGAAAACTTGTAATGATTTTGCACATTCTTCATAATTTTCAATTGAGCTGACATCAGTGACACATCCATAAATATTTTTTAGGGTGAGCATATGTAATATTCTAAAATTTTAGGGTGGGCACAACATTAAAGTTAAAAAAATTAAAGGACTAATTTATAAAAATTAAAAATTTAAAGCAAAGTGTACAAAAATTAAAAAGTTGAGGGTGGGCCCATGCCCTCCTAATATAGCCTTGCATCCACCACACATAATACTTTGTCCCACAAAGATTATTTCTTAATTTTTTATGATCAATTTTTTTTAACTTTGACCCATAATTGTTTAAAATTTATTATTGATAAAAATATAAAAAATTATATTTTAAAATCTCTAATCAAGTAGTTTTAAAAATATATTTTATAAAATTTAATTATTTAAAATATTTAATATAATCGTAGTCGAAGTTTATTTTTTTTTTTTTACTTTCAAAAAGTCAATGTATAAATTAAATTAAACACTTTAGAAATATATATTAAATAAAAAATATTTCACGTAGAAAAAGCAGCAAGTGATTAATGATGGAGAAGTAAAAAAGTAATTTTAATATGTATTCAAAATTTAGGTAGTGGTGTACAAAAGTATTTAATGTATTCACCGGGTAAATTTATAATTTCAAATTGAATCGGTATACAAATTCTGAAGAAACTGTTATGAACAGAGAAGTCAAGGAATGAAGAAACTGTCCATGACACGAGGAGCTCTGTCTTCAAGGGTTGTGCCTGTTTTTATTATGCAAAAACTTATGAACCAACTTGTTCTTCCTCTATTCTCTCTTTCTCTTCCTCTACTTCTATCCCAATCTCTATTTCCTTTTCTGTGAATTCGTGTATTTGCAGGAAAGTTCTTAACATAAACCTTGTGCCACTGCCGGTGATTTAAACACATGATGATGCCAACTTTAATCATTGCCCTTCCATCTTTTTTGTCCTAATGGCTAGTATTCGATTTCGGCAATCCGGTCTTCGCTCAGTGAGTTCAGTACTCGGCACTCACCAGTCTCCCTCCCCTGAGTTTGTCATTGGCTCCAACGTGGCAGAAGGGGTAAATATCTCCATTCATCAGCCCTCTTTCTCTTCCTTCCTTCACCAATATTCTTCTCCATCCATTTCGTTTCAAGGAGAAGTTTATGTGACAAGGTTCAGTTTTCTTCCCCTCATGTTGGCTTTTTTAAGTTTGTAATATTTTCCCCCTATAAATGTTTACTTTTTGCATCTAGGTTCAGGTTAATTGGATGGATGATTTTAGTTGTCAACTTGTAGACTTATGTAGCAACCTGTTTTTAATTGTAATTTAGCTGCAAAACATTGGTTTTTATTGCTTTTTAATTTGCCCCCTTTTGTGTGAAAAAGCTCATCCAAACACGGTTCTGATAGGGTATTCTGGATTTCTGGTTGTCATTATTGTTCATTTTCTTAAGTTACATTTAGTTGCAGTTGCAGTTGCATTGGATTGGATTCTTAATTACTATTACACTTTCAATTTCTTACTTTTCAGGGATCAGTTCTGTTCCAAGGTGATTATGATAAGACTGACATGGAGTTTTTAATTGATCGTTAGGTCTAAACGATGTACTGAATGTGAAACTGCAGTGGATGATTGAAATGCATGTTATTTTTGCTTGCAGTTTCAGATATGATGAAGTAACAAGAGGAGAGTCATAATAATTTGTGTACAGTAATAGTTCAATCTTAGGTGATTATGATGTAAGAATGGCATAAGGTTTTTAATATTGTCTAAACGCAATTGAATGTTAAGCTGTAGTGGATGAATTACCTAGGCTGCTACTATATCTTGCAGTCAAAGTAAACAAGTGTTTGGTTTTTTTTTCCAGGTACAATTAGAGGTGAGCAAAACTCGATTCGACTCGAAAAAAAATCAAAATTTTCGATTCGACTCGTCTTGACAGGTACCCGTGAATTTCGTGGGAGGTCAATTCAACCGCATAGAGCTGCTTCTTTAAATCGGTTCTGTGAGAAGAGAAAAGAGCAGTGCTTTGATAGGAAAATCCGCTATACGGTGCACAAAGAAGTGTCTCTCAGGTATTCGGCTGATCAGTTTTATCTTTTTTCCACATTCTTCTTTCTTCACATGGAGCTTGTTCTTCATGCCGTTGTCAAGTGTGCTGGTTGTGGTTTGTTAGGATGCAGCGTACGAAGGGTCATTTCACATAATCCAAGGCAGCTTCTGAAGAAGTAGCCTCAGCTTCTTCAGGCTGGAATGGAACACCAGATTCTGGACAGGACTATCAGGGTCATTTAAGGGCAGAAAAATCTCTGATCGCATCCTTCTGTACTTGTCTCAATATTTGATGGGGAGATCAATGACATTTTCGATACACGATCTTTACATTAATTTTTTTGTTAAAAAAGAAAGAGCAAGTTGAAGGAGAAGATCTTGTCAAAATTAAAGTTTTAATGGTTTATTGTTGATGAAAATTTTGAAAGGTAAAAGAAATGTGGTCTTAATTTTAACTGTTAATTAATTATTATTTTTTCATAAAACAAGTTAGGATACTTGAACTTGTCGTAATTTCGAACACTCAAAACGAATTTATAATTGTATTTAAGTATATCTGAACTCACTCTCTTACATTAATTTGATTTTAATGTAAATGAATTTCTTTCTTCCTATATGATTAATATTTTTTAACAATTTAACCTTTGAATTTATCAATATACCCGTTATTATTATACATGTAAATTTTAAAATATCAACCATACATACACAGTTGAAATGTTTACGTAAAAAGTACATAAACTATATATTTTTTCATTTAAGAGCTTAAAACTGTAATCATTTTTAAATTGTCAAAGTTTTTTCAAAAAATAATTTTCCTACATTGATTAGTTCTTTAAGCTTCACAACTTTTTTTTTATCCAGACTCATTATTATAAACGAAATCAAAGTGTTTTAGAACTATTTTATACTTAGAGAGTTTAAACACTTATTTTACAAAAATTAATTAGACTTTTTTAATTTACTCAAAACTTATCATCCATGATCCACATGAATAGAACCTAAGAATATGACAGTTGGATTGCTAAGCTATTAATTGTAAAAAAAAAAATTTACACCTTTATAAATAAATAAAAAACTAGACATTTTTACACTATTCTCTAACCAGTTATCAAAATCAAATCTACAGTTAAAGCAATGCTTTACTTGAATTTTTTCTTTTCTTTTTTCTTCTATGATTACCATGTTCCTTAATGAATTATATGATTCTCATCCCTAGTTTTTCTTTCCACCTAAAATTATAGCAACACATTACGCTTTGGTTTTGTGACCTACTTGCATCTGGTGATATTCGGAATTGTGATCATCGTATTCGAAGCCTGATCGGAAAGTTTTCCGTTTGACGTTTAGTCTTTCTATTTTCTTAAAAAAAAATAAAGACAGGTTTCTCACTCCCATTGTTCTTTCTGGAACTATAAACAATGCAATTATAACCCTATATTATGATAGCTGGCTTGCAGACATCTAATGATAGAAGATAAAACCAACATAAAGATTCGCCGACTTTGGTCGGAGGGATTCCAAAGACCTCAAGGGAGAAAATAGACCGAGCAATCAAATTAATATAATGCCTCCCGATTTGATGAAAGAAACTTGAACCAAAATGCACGCTTACCTATTCATTCATCTTAGAAATCAACTGTTGGATAGAGGCCTGGCATGTAACTACGCCCATTTCCATTTGAATCGGATAGTTCACCGGAGTGAGATGACTTGCGAGATTTTGGGTTTCTAGGGGAAGCTGTATAGGAATCATTTGAACCACTAGAAAAGATTGATGATGTTGGTAGTCCATGGATCTTTGGCAGGCCCGTCGGATCAGAATCCAAACTGTATCCTCCCCTCTCAACTGTTTCAGCTTCCAATGGCAATTCGTCCAATGTCTATCCACAAAGAATTTTTAAAAAAATATAAAAATGAAAACCAATAAACGTTGCTGCATGTACTTGACATTAAAATTAAGCAAAATCGTCACGTAATTCACGACATATTGGCATGCATGTAGACATGGAAAAAGACATTTGTCGTTTGTTCTTTCGACAGAGAGATAAAAACTCGTGATCACTGTAGAGATTATGTTATGTTCATATGATGATATGCAGTAAAGAGAACACACCCTGAAAGCCTGTTGAAGAACTCGGAGTGTTTCTCGAGTACGTTTTCTCCTAGAAGCAATCTCATCAGGTTCCTGTAACATTTCTTCAAACAGGTTCTCTCTGTTTTGAATCATAAAAACATACAGGATGCCCCACAGTCAACAAAGCACTAGTCAAAAGGTACAAATAATTTAGATCAAGCCAATTGGAACACGGGCTCTGCATCACCTGTAAAGCTTTTTGATAAAGACATTGTGAAGTTCTCGTTTTGTATGGTTTACCTGGATATAGATATTATCAACAAACAGATCAATAATCATGTATTGTACTATTGTTGCAGCTTAACAAAGCAATATTGGACCACAAAATATTGGTAAGAACTAGGAAGACAAGGCTTGTACTTACAAGACTTGTTCAGATTTCAATATAAGAAATATTTATGGCAAGCATTACCTCTTAAACCTCAATTAAACTTTCTAACCAAGACAGCTCCATGTTCTTAATGTACAAGTAAAACAGGATACAACATTCATGCGATCATGAAATTTATGACTGTTCTACCAGAATTAAACACATCAACCACCCACAAAATGAAAAGAACCCTGTTTGGTGTTCATGATGTAAGCTTCTCTCAATATTCAAATAGTGGAGGATGGAAATTGAAAAGGCAGCAAATATTGTTTAGGTCAATCCACATAGTTGCAAAACTTGTATAAGGTGAAAAAAGGAAATTAATTTGCCTAGAAAGATTTAGAATTTCCTAACTAGAGCACCGCAATGCTTTTCAGAATTTCAGGACCTAGGATGTGAACATAGATAAAACAGCAAAAGGCAAAAAGGAAATTTAATTAGAAAACTTACTCGGTTTAAAACTTACCAAGAAGTGCATAATTGCTTTAGGGACAGAGTCCTCTATATTCTTCCTCACAATGTCATAGTACGATCTTACGAGCAATTTAGTGATAGCAATTTCAATAGCTTCAGTTTCTGAACGGTCTTCTGAAGGCCTCAAGACAGATGGGGGCTGAAAAGAAAAAATTGCTTGTCAAGAATGAATACTCGTATTTTTTAATTTAGCACTGGATCCTTGCAGGGTTATCTGATGTGTATGCACCTCTCTTAAATGGATCATGGACAAGGCCTGTTCCATGTCATGAACAGGTTCATTGTGTTGTTTGTTTGTTGAGCTCTCTTTCACTGATGAACGGTTATCACTGCCACCAAATATTGATGAAATACCCCAGGTTGAACCGCTTGTACCTGATAAACCCCACATGTAACACAACATTTTACTGTTATACTGCTTGATAATTACATCAAAACAGGTTGAGTGCTATCAAAAACCCAAAAAATCACATCAGAAATCCACTAGACAAAAGAAAAGGGGGCAGGGGGAAAACCATCAATCTTGGCCTTCTTATTAGACAACAATCACAAATAGAACATCAGAATATCATATAAGAATTCAAAATGACAGCCTAGAATGCAATACCAGTGGAAGGAACTTTTTCAACATCTGCAACAGGACGGACTCCCTGCACTCAAACGGAGTAAAAAGTTGCAATTTATTTATCATCAATAACAGACGGATGAGGGAAAAAAATATTGGAAAAGCAAAAGGGAACGGCAGGGAAGGGAAGCATATGTAGGGCAGCAGAAACACAAAATTTTCATGCCTGATCAGCCACAATGCCATTAACTTGTCTAGCAAGAATAGCCCGAGATTTAACACTTCTTTCAGAATTAGGTGCTTTATCCGTCTCTAATCCATCCTGATTAAGTCAAAGAAATAGACAAGAATGAAAATCAAGATTAATAGTAGCAATAGTACCAGAGAAATGACTTTTGGCAGAGAACTACCTTTGATCTAGACATAGGCAAAGCAACCCTGGAATTCCTGATCTGCTGATTGGCAAGCTCTACGGCCTTGCTCCCACCAATAAAATTCGGGTGTGAAGTATTTATGTAATCCATCTGCGAAATTGAATGGCACATGTCAAAAATGGCACATAAATGTTTTGCACACCCACGGTACCAAGTTTCTATTTTGTAATAGAATTAGGAATCAAAACATAAAATATGTAAGTTATTCGAGAAGTGTTAGAGCTTGAGGAGAGTGTAAGTTGACGACGAATGTTAGAGTTTTTATTTAATGTGTAATTAGAGTTTATTCCTAATTAGTAGTTTAAATTTACTAGAAGTCTTATTTAAATTAGGAATAAGTATTATTTAAATTAAAAATAAAAGTATAGTTTTAGTTATATTAAAACTCTATATTAGCCTATTTAAAGGCTTACTCTGTATACATTTGATAATTAAGGATAATAAGAAAAAACAGAGAAACACATTGTTCTCTGTTGAAAATACAATTTTTGTTCTATTGTTAAACTCTAGCTTTTTATATTTTATTGTTCATTGTTCACCGGCGTTCATCTTCTTCGGCCACCATGGCTCCTTTAGCACAAAATAATATAAAATTCCCAATAGCACAGGCATACCTCCATTTCAATAATATGACCTATCATCGTCTCAGATGGCTCAAGGCCTTCTCGAAGGAAATTTCCGATCACTTGGTCCATATGCTTCCTCAGAAAAGGAAACCGCTGCAGTTCATTCACCATACAGCGATGGCTTATCTGGAAAGAGAACAATTCTATTAGAAAACTTAGATTGACAATGATAGAGATTTGAAGCTACAAAGACAGTCTGGAAGATAAAATCACCTTTATTAACTCATCATATATGAACCTGGCACATTGAAGGCTAGGATCTAGCAGACGTGCTATTTGCCTTCGAACAAGTACTTCAAATGGGACCTACATATAAAAGTTGAATTATGTTAACACTAGGGTAAACATAAAATACTTCAAAGCAATACCTTGGAAAACAGCTATCAAGGTTTGTATTTAAAAAAAAAATCTTAGATCATCCAATTAAATTAGAAGCCACTTGAACCTACTTCTGGCACAAATAGTGCAGATCGAGGACCAGTTGCATTCTGAATGGCAGTTCGAATGTCATCATCGGTCAAGTCTTCACAAGGATCAACCTCCTGTAAAGCAAATCAGTTAACAGAAAACTCAAAATCAGCACCACGGAGAACTATGTACATAAAGGAAATTGTATAGAGCACGTCTATGGTCTATCTATCAACAATTTCTAGATAAAGAGTATGACGGTTTTATTCTGAATGGCAGTTCGGTTGTCCTATTTTTTATCCCGTCCTTGAAGAGAGCAAGCACAAAATCTTTACCAAGTGAAATGCACACATCACAGAGCCCACAGAAATGTTAATGACAGAATATAGTAATTAATGACCAATAATATTGTACAATGATGTAAATAGTAATTAAGGACCAACTAAACACCCTAAAGATACAGAGATGTATAAAAACAGAACAAACCTCTAACATGGAACAGAAAACAAACTACAAATTCCTCAAGCGTGAACAACATGAGAATATCAAGGCACAAATCTCAGTCTACACACCTCTAAGCTCTTGACAAATATTGATTGGAAAATATAATGAATCCTTGCTCCACCAGACAGCTCAGATGTAGACATTTCTTCATTTTTCCCCTCTACCATTGATGAAAAAGCTGTTTCCAATGAAGCAATGATTTATGGCATCAGTACCAATATACTAGAATGTATACCATAATTGTTTAAAAATATTAATAAGAAAATTTGACAGCCAAGCAAAACATTTACCTTCACAGTACTTCGAAAGAATATTCAGTAGAAGAGCTCCCTGACCAGCCTACAGGTTTTAAAACCATAATCGTCACAAGAAAATTATTTCAAATACTATTCTCAACCAAGTTTGTGGTAGACATATAAAGATGCATACCTTTGATTCTGTGATTTCTCCATAGCTTGCATGCTCTTTTGCCAGAGACACCAGTGCAGAACTAATGCGTGATTTCAGCCCAGGAAGTATTGCCTTGATATGTTGCACTAAAATCTACATTGGAAGCACCATAGAAAGACTCAACAATGAGATAAAAGAAATAGAGACATTCCCCCTATCCAAGCTATACATGTCTCAAGTCATACACAAGCGGGTCATAAGGCTGAACTAGAATTGCAAAAAAAGCCCCCAACTAGCATAAAAACCTTCAATAGATCCTATAAGCATCAAGGTGCTTGATTCAGGTCAAAGAACAAAGGAAATTAGGAATGCTCCAGATATGACAACTTCAAGTATAGCTCTGAAGTCTAGAGTCTAGATAGAGTAGAAATGCAAGTTCACTATTGGTTTCCACCATATGCCTTGCATGAAGAAAGAGGTTTAATAGGATAAGTAATATTAATAGAAAACATGAACATAGAACAAAGCATGGACATTCAAAACGGTGATTTATACTCCCATAAAGTTCCCAGAAACTTTATGCTTCAAATATTTTACCTGGTTCAACTTCTTTGCCAGCTGAGTCACACCACAGCGATCGGCAAGACCATTATATACCTATAGCAAAAAAGAAATAAGCAAATTGATGATGGAAACCATATCAAACCATGAACAATTGCTAAAGGTTGGTGCAGCCATACTGGACGACTTCGGAAGAACTTTTCCTCTGCAACGAGGGCGTCCTTGATACTCCGGTTCATTAAAATATCCTGTTTAGATGTGCAATCAAACTATGAGCACAATAGGAACATGGGCCACCTGATAAGCAGTGTATGATTTACAATAGCGAAAATGAAGTCATCTAGAAGCTAAACAATAATAATTTACTAACGACTAATTCATTTTTAATTGCTATTTTGGAGGTAAATAAAAAAAAAGATTTTTCAGGCAGCAGTACTCATCCAGTATCAATGCTCTTGCATAAATCAGACAACTAATTGTTAAAATATGACTAACCATTAAAAAAGAAGTCATCAAGAAGAAAGCTATGATCATTTCTAACCATGAAAAAAAATGGCAAGAAATGTAAATGGGGCAGGAAGATCTCACCACGTAAAATAGCATGAAAAGATTACTTTGTCTAATTCAACGGAACATTATGAAGAAAGACCAACATGCCATTAGAGCAACTCAAAATAGTTACTACAGCAAAATATTTAAGAAAAATAACCCTAAAAATGATACATCATCCTATTAACAAAGTACTCAGAAATTATTTGCTAAGAGAGAGAGAGTACAAATAATATGTTCGATTTTGTTAGGTCACACTCTTACCTCCTGACTACGATTCACAACACCTATATAACCAAGTCGAAGGGGAATCACTTTTCCAAGGAGCAAGTTACGAGCATCAGTACCTCTGTCCATTATATCCAACTGATTCACATGCAAAATTGCAAACGAGCCACAGCTAGTCAGAAATTTAAAACAACTTATGTATAGGAAATGCTATAATTTGAAATGAGATTTTCATGTTAAAAGATGCACCTTTGTAATAATCCCAATGGTTCTACAACCTGCCAGCAGAAATTATCAAAGTTATTCAATTGAATAAACATCAACAGGAGCTCAAAAAGAAGTGGTTTTATTAGTAGAAGTACCATCAGGATCAGCATTTCCTGCAAGTTGAAGAGCATCAGAGTTTGCTAAATCTGAATTTGCTGGAGTAACAGCCAGAATCAGACAGCTTGGCTGTTTAATGTAAGACATGATCATGGTTCTAATTCGAGCTTCAATGTCAGAGGGTTGGTCGCCCACAGGAACTTTTGTGATTCCAGGCAAATCCACAAGAGTGATATCAAGAACATTTGGCGAGAAAATCTTAAGTCGAATCTGCTTGTCTGAGACACCTTTGTTTCCTCCAGCCTCCCTATCTGTCTCAGCCTGCAATCAGATTAGATTTATATAGCTGAAGGACATTTTTTTAATACTGAAAGAGAAGAACCTCATCACCACAAATTGGAAACATTCTTTCTTGATCTCATAAAACAAATCATAGTGTGCGAGCAATACAGGGTAGAGTTTGTCCAAAAGCTTATGGGATAGATACAAAATCTAGCTAAGATCATCAGGAAGAAAACATAAATTAAGTGATTCTCTTTTCTACTCACTGTAAGGCCTAGAAGCTCCAATGTAGTGAATTTCAATATAATTGTCACCTAAAGCCTAATTACTCCTTTTTGCAAGCTCCCAATTTTCCCTATCACAACTTATTGTTCAGCTGCTCCTGCATCTTAATTGTTCTTTTATTCTTTGCGCTTCAAAATTCATCTAAAAATATTCATGGTGCTTAAGCAACAAGTCAGCAAGGGAAAAAATCAGAAATGCCAAACAGTTTTCTAAATTGAAGAATGAAAATGCCCAACTTCATAATTCTAAATCATAAAAAGCAAGCAGTACAGAACCTGAATCTCCCTGCGAATCTCCGAAAAGTCATAGAAGCGCTTTCCAGGCAAGTGAAGAAACTCGCCATACTCCTCCTCAGAACCATCAGGCTTACGCTTGGTCTGGAGGAGCTGAAGGACTAGCGGACGGCGCGTGCAGATATCAGAACCTCGAGGCAGGAAGTCGCGGCCAACGAGGGACTCAAGCACGCTGGACTTACCACTACTCTGGCTTCCGACCACCGCCACCTGCGGCAACTCTATGGTGGACTGGCTACCAAGCTGTGCGAAGATGTCCTGTAGCTTGTTCACTATCGGAATAACGGAAGATCCCAATGGAGCCACCGATGACTGAGGCGGCGTCGATGCTGCCGCCGCCGCTTCTTCGGCCATTGACTTCTAGTGATTAATCGATGGATGAAGAAAATCGGAGATTTAGATATGAAGAATTTTATGAACCCTAGGGTTTTGGAGCAGAAACAAAATCTTCTTTTTCAATTTTTTTTAAATGTATTGTGTTCACTTGGGAAGGAATCAGATCTTGAGATTTTAATTAATTAATTAATTAATTAGTTTATTATTATTCTGGGTAAAATATATAAATAATCGCTAAATTTATTAATTATTTTATTATATTTTGATAAATATAAGGAGAGTAAAGTACACAATAGTCACTAAATTATTCTCGAAAAAAATAAAATGGTAACCAAACTTTCAAAAATTATAGATTAGCAATTAAATTTTATGTTTTGTTACAAAACAGTAACTGTGTCGTTAACCTCGGTTAAAGAGGTCACATGTCTGTTAAATTTTTTGTATAATAGCATATTTAGTTCTTTATAATTACACAATCAATCAATTTAGTCATAATTTTGAAGAAATTTAATAAATTTAACCCTCAATTTTTACACATTTTTATAATTTAGTCCTATTTCTAAAAAATTAACTCTTAATATTTCAAAGTTACTTCAATTTAGTCCTAAATTTTAAATTTAAACCATAAACCTTAAATTTTAAACTTAAACTATAAACCATAAACCTTGCCCTCAACCTTAACAAATATTTGAACTGAATCAAAATTTATTCGCCATCAACCTTAACAAATCAACATGCAAATGACACAGAATTAAAAGATATCTACGAAAATAAAAATCAAATTTCATCGTCTTGTTATACATCTTTGAGAAAAAATGAGAGAAAGCGCTCCATTTCATCCTTCTTCAACGTCAAGCCAATCTCAATTCCCTTAGTCCAGTCTCTACTTTCCGCCATGGAAATAGCTTCATTCTTATCAATGGAAACAACCACCACTTTCCACGGCGTCCCCCACCCGAAATCGGTTTTATAAAGATCGAACCGAGGCGATCCGACAACCGTAATGACTTGTACAGATCCTGCCGGCAATTGAGTAACTTCGAACAACTTCGTCAGCCTATTTTCTGCTCCTTCGAGCACCCTATTCACTGCCAATCCCCTTCACCATTTCGCTCACTTTTCCACGACAAATGAAAACCCGTTTTCAAAATCCATGTAACCTTCAGCCTCGGATAAATCTGATATAACAATATTATAGTTTCCGACATAGTTTTCTGGAACAGGCGGGTTACAACGAGGCCTGCAATTAGCTGTGAATGCAAGAAAAACAATTCGATCACCGAAGCCACCTCTTGCTTTAACTATGCCACTAGCTACATAACCAAGCGTGAGCACAAAAGGTGATAAATGAAGTTGTTTCGAGCTATCAGATGATTTGGACAATACCTTTTCCCCTCATTTTTTGTTGGAATCTTCGGGTGTAATGGTAACCGTGGCTCGAACTAGATAAGGGGATGCTCCTTTGTTCTTTGAAACCTCCAAGCTTTTATTACCATTGATTTGTGTTAGCCACTGGTTCAAATACAGCATATCGAGGTCGAATCCTGTAGGATCCTTGATAATTTTTCGATCAAAAGTTGGCCTTAGTACTGGTGGCAAAAGAGAGTTGTCTGTGTTCTGATTGTTCTCTGTATTCCCTTGCTTGCACAAGTAAGCCCAGGATTTCATGAACATGGTTGTCGTTTTACCGTCGAGAACCATATGGTGAGCTGTGATTCTGATGGAGAAGCCTTTACAGGGAAGAAAGGATGAGCTAAAGCTGATACTGAATCATCCGATGATATCAGCTGGGGTATCAAATGATGTAACTCGAGAGCTTCGTATACTCCATCACTGGTGAGACGGTTGAAGTCGGCATCGGACTCGGAGCTGAAATAAGTTGGGGTTAAATCGTTAAGGTTGTAGAAAAAGAGACGCTCAACTGGTGCAAGTGTGAACCAGAAAGTATCGAAGAAAGTTACCGGAAGGGTGGATTCACTGGCGGAGATTGGTTTGATTTGGGCTGTCTCAAGGATTTTCACAACGGAAGAATATGCCATGGCACCGATTTTCTGTTTTGTTGGACTTTCTTTGGTTAGTTTGGGAACCGGGAAGATACAAACAATGCAGGGGCATAAATTATATATAATTGATCATATTTTGAAATATCAAGAGTTAATGGTTTAAATTTAAGGTTTATGGTTTAAATTTAAAATTTAGGACTAAATTGAAGTAATTTTGAAATATTAAGACTTAATTTTTAGAAATAGGACTAAATTATAAAAATGTGTAAAAATTGAGGGTTAAATTTATTGAATTTCTTCGAAATTATGACTAAATTGATTGAATGTGTAATTATAAAGGACTAAATGTGTTATTATACAAAAATTTAACAACCACGTCACCTCTTTAACAAAGGTTAACAGCACAATTACTATTTTATAATAAAACATAAAGTTTAATTGCTATTCTGTAATTTTTAAAAGTTTGATTACTATTTTATTTTTTCGGGAATAGTTTAGTGACCATTTGTGTATTTTATCCGTATAAGGATCATTTTGTAACTTTTAAAAACCCGCACCACCGTCTTCAATCTTCATCTCTCAGATCTATAAATAGGCATTTCCGAGGCTTAGGGATTATAAGCCGTAAAACCCTAACTCCAGAAAATTCTTTGAAATTAGTCGACGCTTCATCAATTCGCCAACATCCAACATGCCTCGCCGAAGCTCTGGTTAGTTTCTTATCTAATCTCCTTTCTTTCATTCCAGATCTATTAATTCCCGAATTTATTTATTGCGTCTTTACTTCATTTCCTTTGTGTTTAACCATGTATAACCCACATATAATTCAATCTGATTTCTCTGGTTAATCTTTGTTCCTCGATTAAAGCATAATCGGCGTGATTAGTTTTATTCTGGATTTCTTTAATTTCGTTTACTCGAATTTCTTTCTTTTTGGATAAATTTGTGTTCATTATCCAAGAAGCAGTTAAACTGCTAAAATAAACAACTGCAGTACACAGTACAAAACAAATAAAACAAGAAAATATCTCATACTAGTCCTACCCAACAAATCAAAAGAGATCAAAAGAAAGAATTTCTTTCTTTCTTTGTGCTTGTCCTTTGGTTGATATATTTCCCCTTCTTGGATCATTTTGATGTATGGAAGTTTGTATTTTATTAAGAGCATCCTTGTCATTCCATTTTTTGGGTGTTTTATTTGCTCTTGACCTTTTACAGGTGCATCTCGCCCAGCCTCTCGCCCTGCTCCTGCTCGCAGCCCACCACCTCAACCTGGTAATTTGGGTTTTTATATTTCGATCATGGTTATATCAATTGATTAACATTGTTTTTTTTTTTTCTTTTGATAAGTAGAGTAGTTATCTTTTTAATTGACTCTCATTGTTTAATTGTATTTAATTCTTATTGCTGCAGCTCATCATGCTCCTCCTCCAGCACCTGCTCAGAGTGGAGGTGGATCCATGCTCGGAGGAATAGGTTCAACCATAGCTCAGGGTATGTGAATAGATATCCGTCTGAGATGCTGAACTTATTGTTTATGGCTCTGGTTGGTTTGTGATGATTCCTTAACCTGATATTCCTTAATTTTTCTTCTTTATCTCCATTTTACAGGTATGGCTTTTGGCACTGGAAGTGCTGTGGCTCATAGAGCTGTGGATGCTGTGATGGGTCCTCGTACTATTCAACATGAAAGTGTTGTTTCTGAGGCTGCAGCTGCCCCTGCACCAGCGGCCACTACAAACAGTTTTTCTGGCTCTGATGCATGCAGCATCCACACCAAGGCATTCCAAGACGTATGTGAACTTCACTCTGATATTCGATTAGTTGATAATGTGGTAGTTTGCTAAAATGTTTATAAGTTTTGCATGCGATGGTTGACTAGAACCTCAAATTAAATGAATGATTCCCATAATCTGTGAGGTTTTATTGTGTCTGGATTACTTGATTTGGATGAAAATTACAGTCAATTTTTTAGTAATTAGATAAATCATTGTTTCGGTTCCAAGTTTTACACTAGTGATAGATTCCATCAGTACTGATTCATCAGGGTAGCATGCATGATATTGGTTTGTAAATTTTGCATGCTGTGTCAGACAGGAAACTTGAATCAAAACTCAAAAGCATGATCCCCATATTCTAGTAGATTAATTATGTTCCCTTGGATTAAAGTTTGCCTAGTATCGTTTCTTTATTTGGAATGAATCACATAAGGTCCAAGTTTTTCAATTAAGTGGTTAAGTCATGGTTTTAGTTTTTTACCCTAGTGTTAGATGCCAACGGTGCCTGATTCAACATCTTGAAATCTGGCGGTAATGATATACTGATGTTCTTATATACGTGTGTTATTTGTAGTGCCTGAACAGCTACGGAAATGAAATCAGCAAGTGTCAGTTCTACATGGACATGTTGGCTGAGTGCAAGAAGAACCCAGGGTCCGTGTTGGGTGCCTAAAAAGCTTATTGACCATTTCTTGCCGTGCCATTAGAATTGTCAGCGTTGGACTTTTATATTTGTTTTTCTCCTGTTGATGATGATGATGATGATGCTGAACTCCATTGTTATCACTCGTGAATAATCTGCGTTTAATTGATACTATATAATTGTTGAACCTGATATTTGACATCCTTTGATTTTTACTTTTTAGTATTAAATCAAATGCAAATTGAAAAAATGATGGTGGCTTTTACTTGTAGCTCAGTTTTAGCACAAAACCTTTCTTTGAGGTAAATTTCACCATTTAATAAAATAAATATATAATTTATATTACTGATTTGTGAAAAAGCGTATCAAACGCGTAGCTCCAAATTTACTATTGGGTATTGGGGAGGGGCGATGGGCGAGTTAGAAACTGATCTAATGACAAAATCTCTCTTTGTTTAAAATTGGATAAGATTGGAAAGAAAATTAGGGTTTTATACTAAAATAAGTTTATAGATTATACTGGTTTTTTTTTTTATTTTTCAAGTGTCTATATTTTTATTGTACACTATTTTTTGTCAAATGTTTCATTTCATTTTCATGTCCCAGTCGAAGGGAGTTTTAAGAGGCAGTTTTTGACATTTCTTATTGGGTCAGTTTTTTCAATGAAAAACTACAATGGAATAAAATGATAGATGGGAAAAGATATGTTAAGCATTTTTAACTACACGGCCTTTACAAGGCAAGGAGATGGCAATGTTAAGTTTATGGAGGGAGATAAAATTGAAAATGGGAAATACGGAAACGTTAGAAACCTGCAAATTTTATTAAGCCCGCGGAAGGGACAACACCAAAGTTCCAACCCTAAGCACAGCTTTTACTACATGTTTTAAATGGTCAATGCCTCTGACTATTCTATCACAATAACTCCCTAAGCTTCCCTCCTCCAGAAAGGGTTCCTATTTACGTGTCTTTATTCTTAACGTTATCATCCATCATAATCCACCCTTGAGGAAGCTGGTGCAGAGTTTCTTCCATGCATCCTTATGAGGCTCCACTTTCTCCAACTTCCCCTTCAACTCATCGCCATACGACTCCTGCATTCGAATTAATAAACCACCATCAATAACATCTATACAAGGACCTCGGTTATTCCGATCGAATTGTGGATGTAATGTACCTCGATATAACAGCGTTGCGTGAGACGATCGATTAGATGAAACAGAATGTCTTTGGTGTACTCAGGGTGGCCTTGGATGCCCATCATATGATCCCCATACCTAAACATCTCGATTCCAGTTTTCTCAGACCATGCTATGATCTCTGCCTTGGGTGGAAGTTCTCGAACCTAGCATATATGTTCAATCATGTTTATAACATAAAACAAAAACCTTATTGGTTTCTTCATTAAAGGAGGAAAAGGGATCAAACCTCGTCTTGGTGGCACTCGATGATGGAAAGAGTGGTCGGAGTTTTCGGAGACGAGAAAAGCTTGGATGAGGAGGATGATAAATGGATGGTTCTTACTCCAATGTCCCAACCTGAGATGGCTCGCCCGGTTTTGCCTCCCAGTGCACGGCTAAGAATCTGGTCCAAATAAACAACCACCAAAATACTTCAAGGCATAGACAATCGAACCCAATCACGTGACATGAACTTAACATGGCATTCAATTAGTATTCCAATCTCAGTATTTGTAAACATTTTTCTTTTCTTTTAAAACAAGGCACCCAAAACTCGCAAATGGAACAAACAAGGCAATGAAGTGGCAACCACGTGTTTTAGGATAAGCAAGAAGTTGTCTAGCCTACAATTGTCATCGGTAACACATTATAATAAGAGGTCTATTTATGTACCCCAAAAAAACAAGGTGTCTGTTTGTCATCACGGAAAATGACATTGTTAAAAATAATTTAAGATATTAAAAGTAAATCCTTGAATTTAATATATAATATAGGAACAAAAATAGTAAATTAACCTCATTAAAAACTTCCAAATCCAAAGGAAACATGGGTACAAATGTTTTCACTAAAATCGACAGATGAGCAACGGGTGATGGACCACTCTGAAATCTGAACCAGGCACAACAAGCAGGAACATGCGAGGGCCACGTATTATACCATCAACTAAGATCCTCAGTCACGTTTTATCGAACCCATGATAAACAATTAAGGGTTTAAATGTTATACACAGTCTGCGTAAAATTTATTTTACGCAAGCCTACCTATTTCTACTATAAATCAAAATTAAACATAAACCCTAAAAAATAAACCCTAAATTCTAAACACTAACCTTAAATTCTAAATCCTACAACTCAAATCCCTAAACTCTAAACTAAACCCCTACAACTAAAAGGTCATTCGTATTGAAGTTTTTTCTAACAATTAATGTATTTTTCTTTATTTCGTATCTTCATTTTATTTTTTTCATCGCTAAATTTAAGATTATGGATTGAAGTTTCTAGTTAAATCATCATAGCAGTGGTAAAAATTAAATATATCTACCTGGTGGCCGAAGCAAATCCCGAGGACTTTCTTCTTCAAGGAATCCAATTTCTTCAAAAGAGAAACCAACCTACAGATCCAGACGTCATTCCCATGAGCATCATTGCAACTCCCGGTTATAACAAAGCCATCGAAACCGCCGATCTCGTCGTCGTCGGGGAACTCACCGTTCGCCACCCTGAAAACATCCCACGTCTCCCCTTCCTCCGCCAGCATTTCGACTAATACCCCGTAATACCCTCCGTACCTCTTTTTCACATAATCCGAATCCTCCGCGCACAGAAGAACAGCAAATTTCTTCGCAACACCCATGATTCGGAATATCTCTCTCTCAAATATGTATATCACCCCCCTCTCTATCTCTCTCGATTTATAGGCTAAAAAGGCTTGAGCCTTTAGAGATTAGAGAGAGAAAGAGATTCCGAATCTTTCTCTCTCTATAATCTATCTGCAGAGTGGAGGGAGATGTGCAAAGACTTGGTTTTTTATGGTAAGAAATGCAGAGATTTCTGGGTTTCTTATAAAATGGCAATATCGAAGTTTTGGTGAGCTGGAAATGGCAACAATAGCCCTCGACTTTACCCCTCTTTTCTTCAAAAATAAATAAGTGGATCTTAGCTGGCTCTACGCATACATTGAGGCCACCAACTTTGTTTCAAAATCAATTTAATAAGGTTTAAACGAGAAATAAGTGTTAAAAGTATATATTTTTTTAAATTTTAGGTATTTAAAATATTTTTTATAAAAATAAGTGTTTAAAATTTTTAAAGTTATAATTTTAGGTGCATCGGTGTTAATTAACGTTAATTTTTTTAAAAAAATATTTTTATTTTATTTTTAATTTCTTTTATTTTTTAAACTTATTTAAAAAACCCTAAATTTCTAAACTTCACAAAATAGCCCCAAATTCAAAATTCCTAACTCACCAAAACTCAAATTACGATTTGAGTCGATTTCGTCGCCGATGGCCACGCCGCCGCCAACCACATCCGTCGTCGGATTACCACGGTCTTTTACCCTATCATCCAATCACCAGAAATCGACTGAAGTAGTGCAAAATGCCGAACGAAGGCCGTACATTCAAAAATTCATTCGAACGATTTACAACGAGGGGTGGCTGAACGACGACGATTGGTGCATGGGTGTTTGGGAGAGGGGAGGATGCTCTATTCTGTCGCCGGAATCGTGGCCAACGACGGCGAGAGTTGCCGGATTGAGGGATTTAGGTATTTAGGAATTTATGAATTTGGGGTTTTTTTTTGAAATTTTAGGAATTTGGGAGCTTTTTTGAAAATTTCATTTTTTATTTATTAAAAAATAATTTAAAATAAAAAAATAAATCTTACCACATGTCACATTATAATTGGCTACTAAGATTTTTTAACGGCAATTAATACCGGGCACCTAAAATTATAACTTTTAAAACTTTAGGCACATATTTTTACAAAAAAAATACTTTAGGCACTTAAAATAAAAAAAAGCATACTTTGGGCACTTATTTTTTATTTAAGTCATTTAATAAAGGAATACTATAATATTTGCTGTTTTTACTTTTGATTCTAATTTATATTTTTAGAAGGTTTGATACGATTGTTGTATTTTAATAAAAAAATATTTAATATAATATAGATTTTTTTAAAACAAATTAGAACATGTTTAGTAATAACTTATAAAAGAATATATTAGCTAATAGTTAATAATATGTTTCATTTATTTGATTGACGGATTATAATTACTATTTGTATAAAACTGTTTAGTAAAATTAACTTATAGTTTATTAGCTTATAGTTGTTTGATTATTTAATCAAGTAAAATAATATATAATGATATTATTATATTCAATACTTGTTTGAATAAAATTATTAGCTATCATTATCAATATTTTGTATAATCTATTAATATTAATTATATTATAATTTTTTTTAATATAACATTACTAAATATCTTTGAATGATGTATATATTAATTTGTTATTTATAAAATTATTTTTTTAATATAATTTTTTTAATTATTAAATTTAGATCTATGCATTAATTTAAAATTAATGAAAATATATTTTTAATATAATTTCATTAATTATTAAATTTAGACGTATATATTAATTTTTTTATTCATGAGCTTATTTTTTTAATTTTATTAGTTATTCAAATTAGGTTATTTAGAGAAATTTTTTGCAATTGTCAACGACAAAAAAGTCTTTACAGCTCTGGTATCATGAGTTTTTTCAATTTGAGAGATTTCATCCCAATCATCTCTTTACTAAACAATCAAATTAGCCGATTTTACCGGCATAACCTCTAAAATATTTAAATCTCTAATTTTCGTTCAAAAAAACTGTTTGCCAAACAGGACCTCCATGTAATACTTGTATTTTGATAAACATATCTAACATAATATTTGAATTATTTTATGTAATATTATATAACCCATGGATTTTTTTTGATTAATATTGACACCTACTAATAATGTTAAACTATGTGACATAATAATACATAAAATGATCGTTCATGTTCAACACCTATAAACATTATTATTCAAAATATCATAACAATACACATAATGATGGTTCAGATATCGTATTAGACATTATGACAAAATATAAATGCTACTTTGCACAATTAACCATAATGATGATACACAAAGTATCAGAATAATGTGATCACACGTAGGATTAAGTAAAATGTGTGCTTTGCAGTGTGAGTGGGAAGATGAATCAATGTGAAGTGGAATATGAATCAATCAAATGCAGAAGGTGCATGGCTAGTCAGGTTTACAAAAGTGGTACGTTTTGTTTCTCCATTCATATAATATTATTGAACTCAAAACCTGGAATGCCAATTACTTTATTGTGAATTACTTCTTCTGTCTCACTCAATATGTCTATTTTGTGTTTTAAAATTGTCTCATTTAAAATGTTTTATTGAAAAAATTAACTTTTAAAAGGCATATTTTCTTTTATACCATTTTTTAGTTTTCCAACAAAATAAAATTCAACTTTTTAATGATAAAATTGTCGTTTTAATTATTTTATATTATCTTTTTTACACAAACTTTTTCTTTCTAAAATTATATGAAAAGTCAACAATATACGTTTTTTGTGAAACGGAGGGAGTATCATATTCGATCGACACGAGATTAACACAGCTTAAATCTGTAGTTGTCCAATCACAATTCCAACACATTTTTAGTACTGTATTCACAAGTTACTGTTGTTTTTGTGCTGTGTCATATTCAACGTGATTATCATGAAATCCATGTAATCATACTTTAAAAGCATTTGCATTGTATTGGACTGACCTGAAAATAATATACAATTCAAGATTATCATAAAAACTAAACAAAAATAAAGCATGCTACGTAATAACTAGTAAATCACAAAGAAAAAGTCATAACAAATTTGATCTAACCACCCGTATTTTATGGGAACATTTGTGCATTTTTATAAAACCATTTTTACAACTGATAATTATATTTATTATAGCTTATTGAGTTTAGTTCGATTGACATTGTCATTAGTGTAATATACACGAAGACGTGAGATCGAACATGCTTAAGCGTTCAATATTCAGTTTGAATAGTATAGGCATAGAGGTCCATTATAAAAAAAGCTCTATCAATCTAATTTACTTTATTCACAACATTAAAATTCAACCCTAAATATTATTTACGAGATCCAACGCCTCATCCAACCTAAATAATTTATATTTGCGTTCTCTTTATATCAATAACTTTAGTGATGTGTTTATTTATGACCCAAAGCACTGTTCTAAATGTGCAACTAATGAAGGGATGAAAGTGAAATATATATAAATTAATTAAAAAGATAGAAAAGATAAAATGTAAGATGCTAATTGGAGGCAGTTCTTTCGATGACTTTACATGCATGGATTAGCTAATGAAACAAACATTTTTATTTAATTATTAAACTGATAGCTTAAACAACAGAAGCCATATAATTAAAATAGTAATATGACCAAATCACCGAGTTGTTCCATAGTTGTGAAACTTGCTCCAATCCAGAGCTGAAGGAGACAGTGGGTCCCTAAAAATTTAAAATTCGTATATAATTTAAAAAATTATGATTTTTTTATATACTTTATATTGAATATCTATTTTCGTTCCTTATAATTTTATAAGTTTACTCTTTAATAAAAAATTCAGCATCCGTCCTTGTACAAAACCACAAACTGCTTGGAATTTGACCTAACCAGACAAGTATAAATTATATTAGCAACAAAGCCAACTACGTTAAATCCCATGGAATTTGACTCATAAATTGTTATTAAATGAGTTTTTTTTTTGGAGATAGTGACACGTTAAATCACTAACAGATTAATGTGAAATTGAAATGTGGTGGATTCTGGATTTATCTTGTCATTAATTGAAAATCATTAAAATAAAGAATATATAACAAATCATTATACATTTTTAATATTTTTATATTTTGTTTACAATTTTTTCAATAATTTTTTAATAAAGAATATATAACAAATCACACGAATGAGGTGCTATGTCCCTGAAGTAAAGTCAAAGATTTAAACTCGGACGTTGTGAATAGAGAAAATTGGGTTGAGAGGGTCTTCCTGTAAACCTTAAACCCGGCCAAGAAAAAAGGCTGAATTTAAGAAGTCACCATTGAAAACTTTACCCTAAAAGAATCAGTTTTATTTATAATAAATCATAATAATTGTAAAATAATTAAACAGTTAATAATTCATCAAAACCCAAGCGTTAAAATGATATCTAAAAATTGATAATATAAAATGATTTAAATTTCCAAATAAACTATCTCAAAACGTTATTAAAAATCCAACAATAATATTATAGTTTGAAAGTTTAAATAAAACATCCGAATGTAAAAATTATACATGTATACTGAAAATAACCTCAATTCCCAACTACATCAAAGCTTCCCCGATAATATTAATAAACAAATCTTAAAAATAATATAATCCATACCGAAGATAAAATAAAATCGATAAAACAAAGAGATCCTCCGGGTACCAAGTCGCCTAGGGTCCAAGATATCTGTAAGAGAAAACTATTGGAGAGTAAGCTATAAGGCTCAGTGTGTCCCTAAAGTGCAAGCAATCACAAACTCAGTTTCACACAATTTTCACAAAATTATTTTTAAAGCACAAATCTTGTATAAACACAGTTTTATGAAAATCACAATGCAATGCAATGCACCCATACTGTATAGTCGTAAAAAATAGTAGGTTCCCCAGAACCCCTCACTACATAGTCACCAACACAAGTGGTATAAAACCACTGAACTTCCTCCGTACAATCACAACCCATGATAACACAGTAAAAAGATGTCACAGTTTTCACTGTCTCAACACAGTCCGATAATAAATCAGAGATTCACAACACATTTATTTTAAATCTCAATTTTATTCACAGTCTGAAAATATTATGCACGGAAAACATAATTTAAAATCTCAACACAATAAAGAAAAATCACTCAAGCGTAAAACACAAATAAAATCATTTATTTATAGCACCGGAAGAAAACACACCTTAGCCGAAGCAAACTCAACTTACGGAATGACGAGTCTCTCATAATAAAAAATACGGGGTCAAACTGTATTGGTACCTATGAGAATAATCCTACGATAACACTATTACTATTATTACTATGATCAAAGAATTATTCATGTATACTTATCTAACGAAATTTAATAATACATGAATACTTATCTGATTCGAATAGTTGATCTTCAAATCAACCGAAGACATAATTAACTTGAGAGGTGTCAGAGACTCAGCGAAGTTTATTCGAATTAAATAAATAATAAAAAAAGAAAAAAGAGATATGATTCCAACATAAATTGAGAGAGAGGAAGAACGGCTGCGGCAAAACAAGGGCGAAAGAAATTGCAGGGATATAGGGATTATATAACCAAAATTTTGGTTAAATTATAAGGTAAGCCCTTGTTCTTTTCTAAGATTCACAAAGTAGGTACTTAATATCAATTCTTTATAAAAAGGTCACTAAATTTGTTTAAAATTCAATTAATTCCCAAATTTCTTAATTAGGTTTCATACTTAAATTCCCGATTTCTAGGGTTTTAAATTTAGAGATCTTAAAATTAGGGTTTTTAATTTGGGGCAAAAATTTGGGGTGTTACATTTCTCATATTAAGTCTCTGCAAAACTTAATCCAAATTAATAGGTCAATGAGTCGAATACCGATGATTAAACAAAAAATAAGTTTGACTATAAAATTTGTATGTGATAGTTACCGTGATGATGTGACCATGACGTTTGTTGATGTTACATTTCTCATGTCCATGTTGGTTTATTAAGAGAGCTTAATTGATTTTTTAAAAGTTTGTTGCGTATTTAATGCTCAAGCAAAAAATGGAAAAAAATAAAAATTTAAAACTATACAAAAATAAAAGTTAAAAAACAATTATTTAAAAAAATCAAGAATATGTGGAAAACATTAAAATAATAAAAATATAAAAAATAAGTTAAAAATATTAAATTTCTAAAAATATTATAATTTATAAAAAATTAAAAACTCACAAATTCAAAAAAAGTATTGAAGAATTAAAATTGTGATACGAGACCTAGTATTCGGGAATAACCTCAAAATCTAGGAACCTTCTAAATCGCATTTAATCTAGTAATCTCTATCAACGATTCGAGAAACCCTAAAACTCTAAATTTAGCAAATCGACAAGAAAGCATGATTTGGATGTAGAAAATGAGAAGATGGATAGTGTTGTCCTATGGAACCCTCTCAACCGTAATTGATTGAGCAACCTTCATAATATGTCTCTAATTGACCCTCTCCAAGACACAATTATCTTGGCAATCTGAAGTGTGAAGATGACATACTTCAAGGAAACTAGAAGAATCGTGTCGAAGAAAGCTTCGAAGACACAAAATAAATCAATCAACCTTGAAAAGAAAATGGCTCATAGTCAATATTGTTTTATTTCAAATCTTTATATTTATTGTGTGTGCTTTCAAGAGAAGAAATTGTCATTTTTTACACTCTAAAGGAGACTGAATATAAAAGATTAATTTTTTAAATTAAATCCTTAAATTAAAAAATAATTGTCTTAATAAAGTGCCTAAATTAATTAATAAAATAATAAATTAAAAACGAATATGACCATCATTGTGGACTAGTGCATGAACCAAATTTTACTTCACTTAAAATATAATTTTCTAGTTAACCATTTGTTCATGGAAATATCTCCTTCAATCGTCTTATATGTTTGCTCCCTTGTGAAATAATTTTATTGGAAGGTTTAATTCAATTGACTTTTGCCCCATCCATACAAATATCAAATTGCAAAAATAAAAACTATAAAAAATTCTAAACACCTTCGCAAGATAAGTTTCAAATTATCTGTTACCAAGTCCTCCAATATATTTTGAATGGAATCAACCTTGCACCCATATAGTTTAAAATGATGAGATGGGGAAAGGACCAAATTCAAACCGACGATGTCTTCCTATGCCAGTTGCATTTGAAATAAAAACAGATTTTGAGCTCTGAAATATTACTCATGAGTGCCACTTTGTTCCATACTTTATTCAATTACTTTTAAATTATAAGAAAGATTTGCAAAAAGCAATTGTTACCCCCCATGTCTCTAATGCAATATTGACTCTATTGAAACTGTATTAGAGAAATGTCATTTGATTCAGACCGGCAAGAGATAGTTTAAGACTTGTCTGTAAATTATAGTCGAGTGTCGTGATAAAATCATCCACGAACGGAAACCTATCATAAAGGCAGGGCCGGCTATAAGGGGGAGTACCCTAAGCGACCGCTTAGGACCCCAACCAGCCTAGGCCCCCAATTAGTCTAGGGCCCTTAAAATTTTATTATTTATATTTTTAAATTTTTTAATTTATCAAATAAATACATTAATTTAATGGCAAAAAATTAATTCTCTTTCTTAAATAAATAAATTAATTAATCTAACAATAAAAATAATGTGTTTGAAATATTAAATTAATTGTTCAAAGTAATGAGATGAATAAAAATTCTTTGTCCCTTTTAGATGCCCATTTATATGCCCAACATTAAAAAGTTAAATTCTAAGCCTTAACCCTAACTTTTAAATACTAAATCCTAAACTATGCACCCAATACCTTAAACCACAATCCTAAATCATAACTTTAAATTGTAACCCTAAACTCTAAACCTGATTTTTTACTATTGGGGCCTAAATATGGGTAGAGAATTTCTATTCGTAATGAGATATGTTTTTTTACATAAGAGTCCAATTTTAATTTTCGCTCAGGGTACCGAAAATCTCTGAGATGGCCCTGCATAAAGGTAGGCAAAAACGTGTCTTAAGGCAGAAGCGTGCCACAAGGCAGAAGAAAAACGTGCCACAAAGGCAGATAAAAATTAAAATATAAAAAACAATTACTAAATATAAAAAATTAAGAGAAAAAATACTGACAGTCGGCAATCAACATTAAAATTGATAATGTCATCGTCGGCTAATCAACACAGTCACATTCTATTATTACTTATATGTTTAATTAAGGAATATATCAGTAGCTTTATTTTATTTTTTATGGGTCTATAATGAAAATAATAGGATAAACAAGAAAAAAAGTTTATGTGTTAGGATTTATGTTTTGATATAATAATTAAAAAATAGTTTTAGACTAATTTGAAAAGAATTCAAAAATATTTTTAAGTCCAAACAACTTAAAAATAAGTTTGAGAAGTTTTTAAGAGGTTTTGGAAATGTTTTAAAATAGCCAAACTAATATTTTAAACACAGACGTGCTGATACGGTATACCCCGTATCGATACAGTCCAAGGGTTTCAGCTACAATACTTTTCCAATAACCAAAAACCCTACCGATACACTCCTAAGCGTACCAATACGGAGTGGATCGTTTCGATACGTCATGTGGCGTACCGATCCAGTTTTCAAGCACCACAACGGCTATTTCCCAACGGTTATTTGAATTACAGGGTGTACCAAAACAGACCAAAGTGTACCGATACGGCGTACTAATACGGCCTAAGGTGTTTCAATACGGGCAGCCAGATTGTGCATAACGGCTAGTAGCTGTACCGATACGGGTACATGCGTACCCGATACATGAAGCTGCAGAACTGCATTTACTGCGGGAAACAAAGCCTCCAACGGCTCCAATTTAATCCCAACGGTCTCCAACGTCTAGAAACTACATTGGGAGTATTTAAGGACCCTTCAAGCTTCAGCAACAACTAATGATCTTATCGTTAACAACATTATGATGCCAAAATTGTCTTAGGGCTTTAAATTTTCATTCTTTGTATAGACAACACTTGGGAGCTCAAATTGTTATATTTGCTCAAGTATTTAGGATTTGGGTGAGTGCTTAAAGAGTGCAAATACATACCTTGTAGTGAGGATTTATTGTTTGATTCATTTCTTTTGTTTGAAATGATTCCCAAAGCTTGGGTTGTAAGCTTTGGATGCTAGACTTAGTAATTGAGTCTAGGTTGTCTCATAAGCCTTGTTAAAAGGGGAAGAAATCTTAGTGAATTTGGGAATTCCTTAGTGGGAAGCTAAGGTAGTGGATGTAGAGCTTGTTAGAAGCTTGAACCACTCTAAATCTTGTGTCTATTTTTTCTTATCTTTTGCATTCACAACAAACACCCAAAAATTAACTTATCCACCACTTGGCAAACGATTCGGTTGAAGGAATTCGAGCCCAACAATTGGTATCAGAGCGAGGCTCAATCGAGAGGAATTAACATCCTATTAAGGTGATCCGAGAAGCTCGATACAACAAACAATCAACTGGTGACAATGGCGCTATCCATTGACAAACCGCCCTTCTTCAACAGTGACAACTATGCTCGTTGGAAGCATAGAATGATGTTCTTCATGAAAAGTAAAGACAGTCTTTGAGACATAGTTAAAGATAGACCGTTCGTGCCAACACGAAACAAAACAGAATAGAGCGCGGAAGATCGCAAGAAGATGGAGCTCAATTACAAGGCTTTGCACATTCTACTTTGTGCATTGGGCCCAGAAGAATATGCCAAAGTATCTTCTTGTGAGAGTGTCAAGGAGTTATAGGACAAACTTGAAGCTATCCATGAAGGGGCAAATGAGGTGAAGAAAACAAAGATCGGCCTACTCAATCTCGAATATGAAAACTTCAAGATGGACCCATATAAAAATATCAAGAGTATGTTCGACCGGTTATCTACAATTGTCAATCAACTCAAAGGTCTTAGAGGGAAGATTCTGGAAGACAAACTCGTTAGGAAGTTAATTTATTCACTTCCCAAATCATGGGAGAGCAAGAAGACAGCTATTATTGAAGTCAAAGACTTGAAGAATCTCAAGCTTTAAGAGCTCGTAGGATCTCTTCTCACCCATGAGATGATGTCTCTACCCTTAAAAATGGAAAAGGAGAAGATAATCCAAGAGCAAAGAATTGATGTCAACATCATTGCTCTACATCCCTCCACAAGCCAACAAGAAAAATCAAGTGAGGAGGAAAGTGAAGATGAAGAGATGACCTATCTCTTCAAGGCATTTGCCCGATTCATGAAGAGCAACAAAGAATAATCCAAGCATGAATCGAAGAAGAAGAAGAAGATGGTGGATCCCACAAGTGCTCAAATTGCAAGAAGACGGGGCACACCAAATGCGATTGCCCTAGCTTCAACAAAAAGAGATCATCATCAAAGAAAGCATATGTGGCTACATAGAGTGATGAAGACTCCACCGATAAAGATGAAGTAACCCACCTGTGCATGATGGCCCTCAATGAGGGGGAGGTAACTTCTAACTCATCTTGTTCAAATTCAAATCCATATACATTTGATTAGTTACAAGAAGCTTATGACAAATTAGTTTTTGAGTTCAAGGCTTCATTTTCAAAAAATAAAAAGATGATTTCAAAATTGAAAATCGAAAATGATTTACTTTGAAAAACAAATTTGGAATTTGAAGCAAAAATCAAAGATTTTGAACTTAAAGTTTTAAATTTACAAAATTTACTTCAAAGTTTACAAAAAGATCATCAAAAGGAAGTAGATGGTCTTAAGAAAGAAAATAATTTGATTTCCAAAGAGCTTGAAAAGAAAAATAATTTTGGAAAATCAATTTTTTATCAAAGACAATCTAGTGCCCCTAGATTTGTAAATGGAAAATCTTTTAGAAGTATTTGAGTCCCAAAAGGACTAATTACTTCAACTAAAAAGGATGAAATTGAAAAATGGATTCCTAAGGGGACTAAATTATGTGTTACTAATGTCTATGGATTCAAAGCAATTTTGATACCAAAAATCAAATGATTGTCTTTTGTAGGTGTGATGGAGCTTTGATCAACAAATGATGAAATTGAGGGGGAGCTCTATGCACACATGGATGAACGCTTGAGAAGGAAGGCTTCACATCCTCCCTTTGGTTCAAGTGTGGTAAAATTAGTTGAATTTTGTTTATTTTAATTTGATTTATTTATTTTAATTCAACTAGTTTATCATATATGTTGGACTAACATTTGAATGATGCTTGAGTATGGGGGAGCCGATTTTTAAAACAAAACTTATTTTTGTCAATTTTTTTAACTCTCCATTGTTATTGATCTTTAAAGTTTAAACCATTTTTGATATAACAAAAAGGGGGAGAATGTTTTGAAAAACAAATTGAGTTTTCAAATGAATAAGGAGGAGCTTATAAGATTTTCAACAATTAATATCTTATTCAAATTTTATTTTTACGAAGGGGAAGAATCTCAAAAATAATTTTCAAGTTGGTTTTATTATATTAAAAAAGGGGATATTGTTAGGATTTATGTTTTGATATAATAATTGAAAAATAGTTTTGGACTAATTTGAAAAGAATTCAAAAATGTTTTTTAAGTCCAAACAACTTGAAAATAAGTTTGAGAAGTTTTTAAGAGGTCTTGGAAATGTTTTAAAGTAGCCAAACTAATGTTTTAAACACAGTCGTACCGATACAGTATACCCCGTATCGATACGGTCCAAGGGTTTCAGCTACAGTATTTTTCCAGTAACCAAAAACTGTACTGATACACTCCTAGGCGTACCGATACGAAGTGATCGTTTCGATACGCCACGTGGCGTACCGATCCAGTTTTCAACCACCCCAAAAGCTATTTGAATTGCAGGGCGTACCGAAACAGACCAAGGCGTACCAATACGGCCCAAGGTGTTTCGATACGGGCAGCCATATTGTGCATAACGGCTAGTAGCTGTACCGATACGAGTACACGCGTACCGATACGAGAAGCTGCAGAACTGCATTTATTGCGGGAAACAAAGCCTCCAACGGCTAGAAACTAAATTGGGAGTATTTAAGGACCCTTCAAGCTTCAGCAACAACTAATGATCTTATTGTCAACAACATTATGATGCTAAAATTGTCTTAGGGCTTTAAATTCTCATTCTTTGTATAGACAACACTTGGGAGCTCAAATTGCTATATTTGCTCGAGTGTTTAGGATTTGGGTTAAAGAGTGCAAACACATACCTTGTAGTGACGATTTATTGTTTGCTTCATTTCTTTTGTTGGAAAGGATTCTCAAAGCTTGGGTTGTAAGCTTTGGATGCTAGACTTTGTAATTGAGTCTAGGTTGTAAAGGTTGCCTCCTAAGCCTTGTTAAAAGGGGAAGAAATCTTAGTGGATTTGGGAATTCCTTAGTGGGGGAAGCTAAGGTAGTGGATGTAGAGCTTGTTAGAAGCTTGAACCACTCTAAATCTTGTGTCTATTTTTTCTTATCTTTTGCTTTCACAACAAACACCCAAAAATTAACTTCTCCACCATTTGGCAAGCGATTCGGTTGAAGGAATTCGAGCCCAACATTATGCAACTGTGAAAGCTCTTTGTTTCCCTTTTAATTGAAATAATTTAACACAAAATTTTTATTTTCCAGATTAAGTAATATATTTTCTATGATTTCATTTGAGTTTCATGTCATTTAGTTTGCTTCTTTCCTTGTGATGGTATCAATTGATTTAATGGCAGTATATTCAGTAAATTCTTTAAAATATTACTATAACTGATACATCCATTACCATAATCCACCTTTCTGTTTTTATTTTGAAAAATATGTTTATATGGGAATTTTCTCAACACAAAAGTGATTAGTTTGGGAAGTTTATAAATAAAAACACATTTTAAATTTTTTATTTATAAAACACAATTTATTATTTCGTATTCATTTGTTTTATAATCTTTAATAAATGATACAATCAATGTATCTTTTATGTTCGTTTTACGATCATACAACATAATATTTCAAGTTTCGAAGTTGTCCCTCCAACAATATTATCTCTAAAGATTACATGAGACTGAACAGAGACAAAGACAAAAACAAAATTTCATAAAACTGGATTTTATGCAAAGAGGAAATCAATGACACCTACAATGATACACTTGGTGGTTCATGAAATGAATTAAAATGGGGGAAATTAATCAAATCATATTCCAAGGCTGAAGTAAGTGTTGAGAGAATATGTAAGCTTGTTAATGCAGCAAAGAAGATTTGTTGGTAGAGTGCTGGATTCTTAGTTTTCTTGATCTTGGATCGAATCAAGACGGCCTTAAATATCGAATATTATAGCATATAACAGGTAAATGATCACAATTTACATGACTTTAGACACCAATGCTTATTAAATCACTCATTAACAAAACGCTAAGAGTTATGATGAACCAAAGGGGTAATTCAATTGGATATGAAGCTACATTGTGTGAGAAAAATGAGATAAAGAATCAAACTTTCTGAGAACAAAGAAATGTATAGAGCAGATTTTAAGCTACACTTAGTATTTTAACCCATGTCTGAACTCGAAAACATGAGCATTTGAGCTCCTAAATCTAGTCAATTCTACAACCCTAGGTAAATTGTTGATGTTGATGCCTGCATCGAGCTCGAGTTGGCCTAATGCATCATCTTTCATATAAAGTTCAACTTCTACTTGCAGAACTGCAATTGGTTTTCATATTTAGCGACAATAGTGTTTTAACTCATTTCTGAACTTGAAAAGTCTGGCATTTTAGCACCTAAATGTGTACAATTCAACTTAACACCAAAGCTGAACTATAATGAACAGCATACAACAACAAAGTTCAAGTTTCAAGTGAGCTAACTAATGCATTCTCCATACCATATTCTTGAGAATCCTGAAAAAAGCTGAGGCCTGCATCGAGTTCTAATCGGTGTAATTCATCATCTTTCATATAAAGCTTCAGCTTCTGCTTGCACAACTGCAATTGGTTTTCCAATGAACTCTCCGATTCATGTTTCATTACAATCCATTGCAGTGATTCAATGACTTGTTGATCATACTCGTGCTTCTGTTCTGCCACTCTCTTGAACCGATTAGCATCCATTTCCACCAAACTTTTCTCGTTCTGAAGGCGCAAAATCATGGTCATCGCCTCCCCCGCCACGGATGAAGCAGCAAGCCTCTCATTCTCGAGATCTTGATAAGCAGCTTTTGTTCTTCTCCTTTCGATTTTAACCAATTTCCTCAACGCCATTACATCAAATTCTTCGTCTTCAGGACAACATTCTTTTTCCTTCTCATCAGTAACCTCTTCTATAGCATATTTAGCTTCGAAATCAGTATCTTTCTTCACAAGTTCTTTGCAATCATCTATAGGTTTCCTAACATTCGAATCAAATGTTTGTTCGCCTCGTGTTTCGAACAAATCCCACCTCTCGAATCATTCGATTTCCATCTAGCATCACATAGAAATTGAAGCATACCCTTATTGCACAAACCAAATTGCAAAACCTTAAACCCCAAACCAAACACCAAAACCATCCCCAACACATTGAAAACATGCGAGAAACGAACCAAACACCAAAAAGCCAAATCCGAAAAACTCATTCCTGGAAAACAGAAACTTCAAACACGAAGCACAATCCATCACAAAAGTCCCCAAGAAAGCCTGTAAAAACCCCTTATGCAACTCAAGAACAGAGCAGGCAATCACCAACAAAATAAACCGGCCCAGAATCTGCATGTGGGTCCAATTCACTTCGTTCCACTCTTTTCTCTACACCCTTTTTAACAAAATTCTTGAAAGCCTCAAAAAACTTGCAACATAAGCAACTAAACAGGTGATTCAGAATTTCAGATTTCACCCCCAAGTTTTGATTTTTTTTTCCTGGGGGTGCTCTTCGTTTAGAAGAATTTCACAAACAATGTAAAAACGGAGTGATGAAATTTGGTTACCACTGACCTTCTACAACGGAGAAGAAGACTCATCGTTGTAAAGCATCGTTTTTTGCTGGAGGAAAATACAGGGATTGTTCTTTATAGAGTGAAGGCAGTTGTTTAGTAGTGTCATTGACAGTGCGGATTCTATCGGGAACTGTGAAAGGGGACCGGGGGGAAGAAGCTAAGAAAAACGAGGGGGTTTATTTAGTAGGAAATTCAGTTTCGATGGGAGAATATGGTGTTTATGGATAAATTTTTTGGAATATAAGATATCTTAAAAGATATTTGGGAATTTATGGTATTATATACAATGTCGGTTGAAAAGCTTCCTGCAGGAAGCATTTTTTATTTTTTTAATATTTTTAGATAAAAAATGTTTTTTACAAGAAGCGTTTTTTTCTGACACGGTAAAAAATGTCATAAATTTTTAAAAAAATTTCAATATATCTTGTTTTCTCATTTTTTTTCTAAACAACAATATTTACCAAAATTTCCGAGGAAATTCACGTGGGTTGAGAGTTGGAAAAAAAATGGATGCATAAATATCTTACAATGAAAAAATAAATAAAAAAGAATTCGTTCAACCAAACTTGTGGTTTCATGACGAAATGAAACAGAACTTTCTGTTGATATAGATTTTGGATTCTACCCTCTATTCTTATCCTTAGAAAATAAAAACCTAGAAATACATTGCTATCAGATATCCACCGATAGTCATGGTAGAATTTGACGAAATAATTTGGGTAACTTAAAATTAAAAAAATAAATATTTAAATTAATTTTTTAAAAGAAAATAAAAAGTTTTTGATATGAGCTTGAGATGGGTCAAAATAATCATCTTAAAAAAGAAGTTGAAGCTACTTTGCAAGTCAGAAACATCAATCAACTTGCGAAGCATTTTTGGATGAGATCCAGGCATTTATGGGTCAACATGTCTTCTTAAAACTTGTCCGGCTGTCAATTAGCTTTCCAACGCATCTTGAAATACCTCAATCGGACATCTGGATCTCAAGATACGTCTATTTTACCAAAGACAACGCATGCAGAAATTTCTATACGAGATTTTTGGATAATTACGAATTTTCAAGATTTTATTTGATTATTTGTAATTTAAATCAATATAGGATTCTGCAATATATATTAAGATCAGATTTATTTGATTAGGATTTTATATTTAGCATTTATTTATTATTAGAAGCTACTTATCTAATTAGGAGATTAGATTTTAGCATTTATTTATTGTATTTAATTCCTAAGTTTAGTAGGATTAGAACTTCTCCATGGCCTATATAAAGGAGGCTTCACCCACATTGTAATTCAGATTTGAATGATTAAATAAAATTGTCAAATGATAGAGTAACGCAAATTCGAATAAAGAGAAAAACAAAACAAACCAAAATAAAGAACAAATCTAAAAATTCAGATTTGATTATGGTGGTGGCGTCAATGGAGGAAGCTTGAATATGTGGAGATGGCGTGATGAATTGATAGTTGTCATCGGCACCCTCTTAGACGCAATTATCTAAGCAAGCAACCTTAAGCTGCTCTAACCCACCCTCCCAAACGCTTCTGTATGGGCAAGCAGGAGTGTGAAGATCCTCAACAACAAATCCCGGAGAACTTGAAAATTGATTTGCTTCTAAAACACAAGATAATGTTCTTGCAAGTTGGAACTCAGAAGACAATTTTATTTAATCATTCAAATCCGAATTACAATGTGGGTGAAGCCTCTTTTATATAGGTCATGGAGAAGTTCTAATCCTACTAAACTTAGGAATTAAATACAATAAATAAATGCTAAAATCTAATCACCTAATTAGATAAGTAACTTCTAATAATAAATAAATGCTAAATATAAAATCCTAATTAAATAAACCTGATCTTAATATACATTGCAGAATCCTATATTGATTTAAATTACAAATAATCAAATAAAATCTTGAAAATTCGTAATTATCTAAAAATCTCGTATTAATCCCGTATTTGAATTTCTGCATGCGTTGTCTTTGCTAAAATAGACGTATCTTGATATCCGTATGTCCGATTGAGGTATTTCAAGATGCGTTGGAAAGCTAATTGACAGCTGGACAAGTTTTAAGAAGACATGTTGACCCATAAATGCCTGGATCCCATCCAAAAATGCTTCACAAGTTGACTGATGTTTCTGACTTGCAAAGCAGTTTCAACTTTTTTTCCAAGATGATTATTTTGACCCCTCTCAAGCTAGTATCATTCCCCCACTCCTCAAAAAGATTCGCCCTCGAATCTAAACCGGTAAATGGAGAAAGTTCATCAAATTACCATGGAAGATAAGATGTCTTGAAGGATCTTTTTGCAGAGTCTCTTTTTGCAATGTAATTTACAAGTTCCTTCTCATTGGGATCACCACGATTGTTCTTTTAGTCGCAAAGTAACTCATTCTTATCTTTAAAATTGTTATTAATGCTAAAGGAGGAATAAGCATAAATAGAATTCTGAAAACATTCAATGATACCTTTTGATTGTAAGGTACCTTTGTTAGTGTTTGTCGTTTGATGATCATCTTGAATCATAATAGTAGGTTCGTCACTGGAAACAAACACACTACTTATAATTTCTTCCTCATCAATAGGCAAGGTTAAACTCTCGATGGTATCGTTTTCCTCATGTTCTTTAGAAGAACAAATTTCTTGATCATGCTCCGGATCACAGATTTCAATATCATTAGAAGACATGAATTCAGACAACATATCTCTCAAAATTTTTTCTTGAAAATAAAACTTATCTGGACAATCATACCCTGAATGATCTAGTCGACAACAATAATGACATCGAGTCCCCAAAAGGGTAAAATCCAATACGTTGCTCAATGACATCATCAAGAACAAATTGAATCTGATACCAAATGATAGAGTATGGCAAATTCGAATAAAGAGAAAAACAAAACAAACCAAAATAAAAAATAAATCTAAAAATTCAGATTTGCTTATGGTGATGACGTCAATTGAGGAAGCTTGAATATGTGGAGATGGCGTGATGAATTGATAGTTGTCCTCGGCACCCTTTTAGACGCAATTATCTAAGCAAGCAACCTCAAGCGGCTCTAACCCACCCTCCCAAACGCTTTTGTATGGGCAAGCAGGAGTGTGAAGATCCTCAACAACAAATCCTGGAGAACTTGAAAATCGATTTGCTTCTAAAACACAAGATAATGTTCTTGCAAGTTGGAACTCAAAAGACAATTTTATTTAATCATTCAAATCTGAATTACAATGTGGGTGAAGCCTCCTTTATATAGGCCATGGAGAAGTTCTAATCCTACTAAATTTAGGAATTAAATACAATAAATAAATGCTAAAATCTAATCTCCTAATTAGATAAGTAACTTCTAATAATAAATAAATGCTAAATATAAAATCCTAATTAAATAAATCTGATCTTAATATGTATTGCAGAATCCTATATTGATTTAAATTATAAATAATCAAATAAAATCTTGAAAATTCGTAATTATCCAAAAATCCCGTATAGGAATTTCTGCATGTGCTGTCTTTGCTAAAATAGACGTATCTTGAGATCCAGTGTTCGATTGAGGTATTTCAAGATGCGTTGGAAAGCTAATTGACAGCCGTACAAGTTTTAAGAAGACATGTTGACCCATAAATGCCTGGATCCCATCCAAAAATGCTTCGCAAGTTGACTGATGTTTCTGACTTGCAAAGCAGTTTCAGCTTCTTTTCCAAGATGATTATTTTGACCCCTCTCAAGCTCGTATCAGTTTTATTTAATTTTTTTTAAAAAATGGGGTTGAATTAAAATTTTAAAAATTTGAGGCGTAATCAAAATTTTTAAAAATTAAGAAAGAGATTTAATAAAAAATTTAAAAATTTTGAAACTTAATATTAATTTTTAAAAACTATGTGGGGTCAAACTATTTTTTTTTATTTAATAGATTAAAATTTAGTTTTTTTAAATTTTGGGGGTCATGACCCCAATAGGCTACCGTTATGTTCCGTCCGTGACTAATTGATCGAGTGGCTAAGGATTTTCGCATTGTCTTATCTTGTATGAGTTCAAATTCTAATATTTAATTTGAAAATATAAATATATCTCTACTTAATAAAAAATACATTATTATTGGGTTTATTTGGATTAGAGTTCTTTTTAGTGTATAATTTATCTAGGTTTGAAATCTTTTAACTCCGATTTTATAAAAATAATTTCTTTTGAATTTAAATTATTTTAATTTTAATTAAAATCCCGCCTTCTTTAAAATATCAGGAACCCGTCGAGCTCCTTTTTAAGAAAATAGAGAATTGCGGAAACATTTAAATAGGTTTGATTATTTATCGGATCATAAAAACCCACTTTTCAAAGATTTCTTCCCTCTCTTTGGGATCGAATATCAATTGCAAATATTTGATAAACAACTCATTGGGATAAATGTAGTTAAATAATACCCCTATAAATGAAATAAACAGAATTTGAATGATTAATGAAAAGAAAATAATAAAATAGAAATAAAAAATTGAAATTCTAAATTATTAATTTTTTAAATTATTATATTTAAATTAAATTTAAATAATATATATAAATAATAAAATATATAAATAATAAATAAGATATAATATAAGATAAGAATAATATAATAATAGATATAATAATAAAATATATAATATTATAAGAATAATATAGAAATATAGATTTATAAATCGAAATATATTAATATAATTTTATATTTATATTAATATAAATATTATTATTTACTTAAAATTAATAATAACAAATAATATAAATTAATAATAATTAATGATAACTTGTAATTTGATTAATTGATAAGTTTTTGAATTGTTATATAATTTAGATTGTTAATTGGTTTAGTAGTGGAATTTGATCAAATCGCTCTGAACTGACGAAAATATATGTCCTAGATCTGACCAAATATTATTTCATATCAAGAACAAAAATACGAATATAATTGAATGGTAAATTTTTCTTTGCCAAGGAGAAGACGCAGGTTCGATTCCCACTATCCACTCACAGCAATGTGAGGATAAAGAATTCGTTATAGTTGAATGTAATATAATAAAATATTTAGGGATTTTTCTATATACATTGCAATTTCAATCTAAATAATTAAATGCATTTTTTATTAACATATCGTTATTATTGTATATATTTTTATATTAGTGTTTATAATGTTTATCTTTTTATCGTAAAGAGTAGTATTTGTTTATATCTATCTTTTTTTTTCTGAGTCGTAATTGAGTTTCTTTATTACCTTATATGATCATATTTTATACTTAGGGGTTAGTTTATGCACTTTAATGCTTTAAAAAATATCAGTTAACACAATTAGTCTACTTTAGTTTTGTACGCTATTTTTTCTCTTTATTTAATAAAATTAACTTTTGCTATTAGTTCAAAAAATACAAATTATTTAAAGGACATAATACATATTTTTAGTAAAATGAGACACTATATCTTTCAAGCAAGGTCAATGGTTCGAGTCTTGGTGTTATGAATACAACAAATTGGGTTGGAATGTCGCCCTATAATAAGTCTCTACAGTACATGATCCGAATTAATCAGCCAATAGATTTGATAACGATGGTTAAAAAAATCACTTATTAACTACAATATACTACGAATGAATGAATGAATGAATTATTTCCTAAAATGATTTTTAATTGATATTTTTTTATAATATGTATAATTTTTTGAATAGGATAATATGTGTAATTAAAATATCATATTTATTTGTATTATTATATTATTTTGATTACTTATTTTATAAAAAATAGTTTCCTAGAAAATAATATTTATGGCATATTTTCCTTTTATTTGTATAAAATTTTAAAAAGAATTCTTATATATCTAAAGTTTTCAAAAAATATCACACGTAGAATATTCAAAAAAATCATATTCAAGATTTGTATTATTTAAGAGAACAATAAGAATCAAACATTAATATTAGATTATTTATTATAGCTTATTATATACATAAATTTAATATGTGCATATATAAATTAATTAAATTTATAATAGTTATTTTGTCAATGTATTTGATACGAGTCTAATGACTAATCATTCACGTTTTGTTAGTCTATATAGATATAGACACTGGCCACGAAATTTAAAGCTACCTCATACTCAAGACAAGAATCGAACTCGCGACCACTTTTTAAAGTAGGAAAGACTCTTAAAATTTATATAATAATTTTTAGAGCTAAATTAGCTCTTGGGTCAATATAGAAATTAGATCCAGGGAGGAGCTAGGGTCAATAACTGTATCTTTTATGTGGGTTTGTTTTACATTAATCTAATATTTTACTACTATATTTACAATATATTCTAAACTTTAAAATTAAAAGACTTGTATAAACTAAAATTTTCACAAATTTATATATTAAAGTATTTTCTTATATATTAACAAAGATATTTTTATTTAAAACTCCTAATTTCTTACCATCCGTCGAGGGCAAGTAATAGGAGCAAGAAATTCAGTGCTGGCATTCTTTTCAGGCCAGATCCGAACATTTTCTACCGACTATAAATTAAGTATTAATATTTTAGAACACAATAAATATTTCAGTAAAAAAATAGATAATGTTTATTCTAAAAGACATGAATTCAAATCGCTATGTTTATATGGTGCATGCGCATTGTCAAAGGGTTAAGAATATCTATGAATATAATACTTATCAATACTTTTAAAATTTTATATTATAAATAATTATCGGTAAAATAATAACTTATACATATACATATATATATATATATATAATCTTTATCAAATACAAATTTGGTTTTTAGACTTGTGAATTTTAATTATTTTATTTAAAATTTATATAAAAATAATAAAAGATAAAAATATCATCATAATAATATTTATTAACATTTAAAGAAAAATAGTTTACCGACAATTAGTTAGTCTAACGGGTTGATGTGTTAGATTTCTTAAATAAGATAGAATATTCGAATTTTAGTATTGTAAATAAAGAAAATTGATAGTTAATATCGTTTTAATTCGGGTTGATTTTAAATTATAGATTTGATCCTTAACATCTTTTTTGTCTCTTTTTTAATATATTTTTCTAACCGGGTGATGTTGAATTTATTCATGTCATTTATTTGATCACGTACTTTATATCTAAATTAAAAAATCATCAGGCGTACTTATTAACTCCGAGGAATTAAAAAAATAATGTAACTATCAACAAATGTTGAGTGCAATATTAAAACACATTATTTTTTTAAAAAATAAATAAATATTTAAATTTTAAAAACGATACTGTTAAAAAAAAGAACTATAAATCTCGAATATGAATTATAAAATGCCCTTCACCGCCCAAAAAATATAACTCAACAAATAAGTAAAACGACAGTTCAACTTTCCGAGAAAAGTTTTGTTGGTTTCGACCTGATTAATTTGTTTCCTCGAAACTTGATGGCAAGGACTAACTGATATTATAATGTCAACAAAGTTTAGTATTCCCATTTTTCTTAAGTTTTAAATATTTAAAGTAAAAAATTCATAATTAGTTATTTAAAATTTATTATATTCCAATGGATTAATGTTGGTATAATAATTTTAGTACTCAAAAGTATATACATTTATTAACTTCATTCTAATTTAAAATAATTCAATAAATTTAACCCATTCGTATTTAAAAATTTCATTAGTGAAGTGACTATGTTTACTAACAGATAACATTAAGGTCATAATGATAAATAGAAATTCTTTGTCCATTCTTGATGTCCCTGTCTATGCTTTAACACTAAAAAAATAGATTTAGGGTTTAGAGTTAGGATTTAGTGTTAGAGTTTTGGGATGTAGGGTGTAGTGTTTAGTTTTTAGGGTTTTAGAATTATAGTTTAGAAATTAGAGTTAGGGTTTAGTTTTTTAGTGTTAGAACAAAATAAGGGCATCAAAAAGTGGCAAAAGATTTTTGTTCCATGATGAGTATGTTCTATTAGTCGGTCAATTTTCCAATAGTGAAGTGAATGTGTATATTTAGCTATCACATCTGTCGATTATCGAGCTGATAGACAATAGCATGGAGTGTGGCAAGTGATCAGATGGCATGTCAAGAGGGTGTGGTGTTGAAATTTTTAAGTATGAATGGTTAAATTTATTAAATTATTTTTGAACTAAGATCAAATTGATAGAATGTATAAGTTTTGGGATTAAAATTTTTATTATTCCAAGCCATGTTTCAATTTTATCCACAGAGTGACATGTTTGTCACAAATTTATAATTGAGTGACTAAATTGTAACTTTTAATGAAAAGTGACATATTTATCACCAAAATTTAATTAAATGACTAAATTTTATTTTGTTTTTAAAATAATTTATTTATTACTGAACATATACTTAAATGACATCTGATATGTAATTTACCAAATGATTATATTTTGATACACAAGTTATGTAAAAAAAAATTACACAACACTTCATATTTAAGCTATAAATTTTAAAACATAAATCCCTAGCCCTAACACCCTAAAACCTAAACTTTAAATTATAAACCCTAAACTCTAAATTATAACAATAAACCTTAAATTTTACGCACTACAACCTAAATCCCTCAACCTTAAACTACAACCTGAATCTTTAAACCCTAAAATTGAAAGGATTATATAAACTTTAGTTTACACAAGCTTGTGTATTAAAGTGTTTTCCTTTACGAAAATATAAAACCATTCTTTGAATCCTCTAATAACTTTGTTGGCGGGAGAGCATTGACCCACCATGCAAAGTCTAAACGAAATTGAGGAAACCCGAAACCCTAACGAAATGGGGTTTTCATCTTCTTCCAATTATTCTTTCGATTATTTAGATTATTTTTGAGATTATGTGTTTAGATATGATGATGAACGGAAAAATAAATTTTGGGATCAAATTGTTATAATTTTAAATATAGAAGGTTAAATATGTTAACTTATTTAAAATTCAAAATAAATTGATGAAATATATAAATTTCAATAGTAGAATTGTTATTATATCAGACAACGTCATCATTTTTTTTAATTTTCACGGCTAATGTTTAAAATGAAATGAAAACATAACGTTAGTGACTAAGATGTCAAAATTAAATGTTAAATGACAAAAACAAAAATACGATAATAATTAGATGATTAAACAAAATTGTTCACGCTATATCTTAAAACGGCCGGCGTTTGGCGGGCCAGTTTTTCTTCCATTTCTCGAATATGATTTTTTAAGATAAAAAATTCTTTTGACCAAAAATATTTTAAAATATTATGTGCATTGGTCACAAGCTTCTAACTTTTAGCATTTAAATATAAAAATTTAGGGTTATAATGTTTGAGGTTAAATTTTAAAAATAAATTGTATGATTTAAATTTTAGAACTTAAAATTTAGAGTCTTAAAACAAAAATATTTGTAAAAAAAAAATTCTCACTCACGTGCATTTCTGAAAAATCTCCTTTCATACATTTTAGAATTGAATGGTCATACGAATGACATATTAAAGTACAAATTGATTGAATTTAGAATATGATTTTTTAATATAAAAAAATCTTTTGAAAAAAAATCATTTTCTAAAAAATGAAAATATTTCGTACACTAATCACAAGCGTCTAATTTTTAGCGTTTAGATATAAAGATTTAGGGTTTTAATGTTTGATTTTAGGTTTTAAAGTTAGAGCGTATATTGTATGGTTTGAAATTTAAAATTTAGAGTTTAAAATTTAGGGGGCGTTTGATTCGTGGAAAAAATTATTATCAAAAGTAATAATCTTTTTTCGAAATCTTATTTCTATGTTTGGTTTGTATTCATTCCCACTAGGCCGAAAATGAATATTACCAACAGTAGCGCTTTTTGCTAAGATTCCATCTCACTCAATCCTTAAGTATTTGTCGGTTCCTGTCATTTTGGACCGAAATGCCCCAAAATAATGAGGGTTTTTCATATTAGTCCATTTGTTGCATATTTTATTTAACTAGATAGCTAATTATTTGGGGTGGAAATTTATTAAATATTTTTATTTTATATTATTTAATATTTAAATGGTATTTAAATTTATAATATTTAAATGGTATTATTTGGTGATTGAGAACTGTTAGTTATGTTGGTGGCTTGCATTTTATTTTGTATTTTATTTAAATGGGCACTCTTTTCTTCTATTTAAAATTAAAGAACTTTTTAATGAGACCTAAATAGTACTGTTTTATCTTTCTTTTTATCAAAAATGGTATTATACATTTAAAATCACGTTTAAATATTTAATATATTTTTATTAATATTGTGTTTATATATTTTTAAACATATTATATAAATAATGTAATTATTTGGGACGTAAACTTCTTTTGAGTTTAGGTTTTATTTTTATACGAGAGTTTGACTTGTATGCTTATGACAATGAAACTGACAAAATTTACTCAAATCCACCCGACTTTGGTTTAATAATGAACGTGTCAAAATCAAAATTCTGAAATCACCTTCTGGGTTTTTCTTGGTTGAAAAATTGTTATGGACACTTGTTAAAAAAACTCGATGATCATCTAAGGGTGAGTTTAGGCTTGATTGGGTGTTTAGGGGTTAAATTTAAAAAATAGAAGACATTGAAATGTATTTAAGGATTTATAGCAAATTTTACCATACAGAGAAAGACACCACCTAATAATTTTTTTCTCCAAAGCTATTATGCACGTGAACACTTTAGGTTAAAAAATTATAAAAAAAATCCATGATGCCACATGCAGATGGCTCCTTCACCCTCATTGTTCAATTTGCTATAGTTTCTAAAATAAAATTCAAAGACCCCATTTCCCTACAGTTAATTTTAAGGGGCAATATTCCCCAATTTCCGGCGAGTTTCTAACTCTAGACTAATTTTTTTAAATAATTTAAATATTTATTTTAATCACTAAAAAATTAACTTAATTTCCTATCTTATAATATGACAAAAGTAAATACAATATATTTATTTATGTAAATTTTTAAACAATATTTAATATACAAATTATATTAGTAATATGTTAGGCTTCGTTAGATATATAGATGTTTAAGGATTAAATTTAGGGAAATAAGAGATTCAAAAATATTTAAGAATATTTGGCAACTACCATAATCATCCAACAAACGAATGGTGGGCAAAGAGAAGAAGCAACAAGGAAAAGAAATCTGATCGGAACAAGCTCTCAGGGAAACGAATAGACCGTCTTCGCTGATAACCTAAGCAGAAGGGTTTTTCATGTGGCTTTAAGGGAGCTTTCAAGTAATCATGGTGTAATCACTAATTTTATCCTGGATTTAAACTTGTTTTTATATTTTGTTAACATCTACAATAATGGGCTTTGGTTATTATTATCATTTTATTATTATAATTTATTAATACAAAACTCAAAAATATTAATTAGTATTAATATACTATATTTGTAATAATTATATATGTCACTATGTTTAAAAACCCTAAAGTATTATTAGTATTTATCGGTTAGTATTATTATAATTATTATGTTTACTATTATTTGTTTGTTATTATATATTATTATTGTTTCAATTTTTGTATTATTATTATGATATTGGTATATTATTATCATTATTATTATTATATTATTATAATATTATTATCATATTTAAACAAAAAACACTCAAGAGATTAATTAAATAATAACAACCCAATTCCACTTTAATTAATTATACAGTCCATCTACATAAACCCAATATACATATATGTTTACATTATGTCTGGCCCATTTTGGAGCCCGATTTTAACCTAGTACACAGAAACCCTAATGCATCTTTTACTCTAAATGCAGTCAAACTCTGACCATTGGATCATGATTAGATCCAACGGTCCAGATTGCCCTATCAGATGGAAACCCTAGTTGAGCCCCTCTGCCCTCATACTGCTTTCGTTGCAGTCGTTAGATCAGGAGAGCATCGGACGACCCAGATCGAGTTCTATGCGCGTGCGATCACGCTCTGACTTTTCAATCCCCTCACACGCACACGCACACGCACACACGCCCGGTAGGTTTGCCTCTCCAAATGCCCCATGCGCACGTATTGCTCCACAACCGTACAACAGGCATTCCAAGTTGTTTGGTCTCCTCTTCCTCAACAGTGTCACATGCAACCAAAAACTAGAAGTCAGAACCGACAGTCATACCTGCAAAACCACCACAAAATATCAGAGTTGGCAGGAAGATGTAGATGAATACATCCAAATAATTCAAAGAACAACCAATAGGATATTAGTTTCGTTTTTCTTTTTTGAAAATCATGTATTTTCGGTATATATAAACTGAACAAACAATGTAACAAGGGATTTAAAAAAAGGAATACAAGCGGAAGAAAAGAAAAACTTTGAGGTATTCTTTTTTTTTGGTTTTTCCATTGCATGCATAAAAAATATAGTAGATCTAGGGTTTAAAAAATGTTTACCCTTGTCTTTCTGGTCGAAATCCTCCGAGTCCAGTGACAAGCCCTGGCTATCGTGCCGTTGTGGTGAGCCGACAAAGAGGGGAGGCGGAGTCTGGTTTAGGTCAAAAAAACAAAAAGGCTTTTCGAGTCTGATTTTCAAAATACTAAAGGTTTTTTAGGGGATTGGGTTTGTTCTTTAAAAATCAATTTAAGATCGGGTTTCAGAAGAAAGAAATGGAGTTTTTTTTGGGGGATTTTAGGTGAAGTCGGCGTCGGTGAGAAGCAGTCGATGGAGGACGACACGACAGAGCATTGCCGAGTTCTGAAAACCGTGATGGTTTTTGGGTTTTTTTCCCAGGTATTCATGTTGAACACCAAGGAGGTTTATTAGTTTTTTTGGTGTTTTGATTGAAAGATGGGGAATAAGGTCGGGCTTTTGTTGTTATTTTCAAAGAAAAAAGGATATGTGGAATATGGTTCTTTTGAAGAAAATGGCAAAAGATTTTAAATTTCCATAGAAAAGTGTCTTACGTACCGTTTGCAAAATTAAAAGTGGATTAATCACTTTATTAAGCACCCACGCATCGTTAAAGTGGCAGCCCCGTCTATTTCGCCCTTTTAAACTACACCCCAATCCCTACAAATTTTTAAAGTCTTTCAATTTCGTCGCCCCATCAAAGTTAATCAAGTTTTTTAAAATGACTTTATTTCCCTTAAGCCACTCCGTGATTTCGTGTTATTTTTTTGGCTCTTTCGCATTATAAAATTACGACTATCGTCCTTAGAACTTTGAAACGTTTTTATTTTCGTCCTTAATTCGGATTTAATGCGATTTCTAAGTTTTAATGTCCTTTTCGGTCCTCAGAACTTCGCCTCGTTTCTAATTTAACCCAAAATCCAGTGTTAAGACTCCTTCATTTTTTCTCTGTTTTCATTTTGGTCCTGCATTGCATATTTAATTTTAGCTATGCATTTTATTGCCTTTACATTTCAGTCCTTTTATTTCATGATTGAATATATGTTCTTGTCTGTTTTGACAATATATGTGTGATTTATGTGTAAGGGTGCTTATTTTTTTGTTTGTTTTATGATGTACACATAGTTTATGCTTGTTTGTTACAATACATAGTTTATGTGTAAGGGTGCCTATACGAAGATATATATGTGTAAAACTAAATGGTAATAAACTACGTACATATTATGTGGTTTTTTTATATATACATATATATAGTAAGCATATTATTAGATTTTTGTAAAGGTTATTGTTGCGACTATGTGAGTGCTTGGCAAAGGGGTGAAATATGTATTGGAAGTGTATGAAAACAGTGCCAAGATTAAGTCATTTGCGTGTAAGTATACACGATCGGCAAGTAATATAGCAGTAAGCTGAGTATCAATCCCACAAATATTGACTTGGAATTTAACTGCTTTGATTGTTTACTTGTTGAGGGAAAATGATTGTTAAGTTGAAATTGGTTTTGAAAATGATTAAAAGAAATGAAATGAAAATAAAACAACGTGGGCAAGGAGAGTTGTAAAATGATTGATGAGCGTTGGCAAGGAATGCCTGGTTTTCACACCGTTCATGCCATGCCAGCCTTTAAAAATGTTCCACCTTGGCATTGTTTATCGAGAAAATTAAAGTTGGCATTGCCTCTGTCGATGGCAATGCCCTAAATTAACCATGTAAACACCCCTATATGTCTATAGTGTATGTTTTTCATAAACTAATTTGATTAAGTCCCAATCTTTACTCTCTAAGGGGTAGACTCACTCCAGAAGTAAGTTCATCTACTTGAACATCTCCTGTCGAAGCTTCTCACCTTAGAATCTAACAACTAATCGTTGCCACCCAAGTCTGTTAAGATATTGAGGTGCAATAAGCAAACTGTGCCAGCTGTCGCATGACACAAACGTTATGGAAAAACTGAAGTTCATGTCAGATGAATAAAACTATGCCAAAGCATTCTAATTATTAAAAACAAAACATTCAAACAACGTTCTACGCAAGCATCCCCCACCAACTATTAAATTAGTTCACGGTGAGGGTATCAACCAAAAAACCTTCAACGTTTTCAAACAACTTCATCATCTTAAAAAAAAAACAACTAAACCAAAGGAAGAAACTAGAGAGAATGTCGGTCGATGCAGCCCTTCTTGATCCAAGCTTTCCTCGGTACAGCCTCTCCCTGCTGATTGTGATGGTAAGATCTATGTAGAGTGATCAGGTTCTCTTTCCTTTATTGGAAATGCTCCCTTTAAATAAGCATGAGAGGAAGCCCTAAATAAGGTGGAGGATTTGAAAATCGGATCATGCTCCAAGATAATTGCTTTATCACCTTATCTTTATTTTGAACTCTAGGGCTGACGTGTATTGGATCATGAGCTGCTTTGACCGGTCATCGGACATCACTTCCTTGCTAGCCGAGCTTGGTAAAATTCTTTCATCCTCTTATCCACTCTTATTTTTTCAGAGTTGGTTCCAATGCACTTTTCTCGGGATCTGATATGATCCTATTTCTCGGGCTAATACTTCTTTGCCAAGGATCTTGGCAGAAATCCTCTGGTCCTTCGACTTTGCTCTCCCAATCGCTACTCAGTATTTTCCTTCCAGTGTCCTGACCTTTTACTCCAGCATTCTGTTCCCAAGCCTGTCTACCTAAAACCTGCATAAAAACAGCAAAACACCATTCATTCTGGCAAAATCAACTCCTTTATGCAACATGCATGATTTTAACACTAAATGCAAACAAACATACCCAAAACCAAGCAAAAAGCTTTGTAAAATAGGCATAAAATATAGTACTTTTGAGAAGTCAACACTCCCAAAACATAGCTCATTGCTTGTCCTCAAGTAATGCTAAAGCTAAAAAGAAAATAGAAAATCAAACAATACCTCAGCAAAATTGCAACGCTTTCCAATACCTGTCAGTAAGCTAAAATTGACCCTAGGTTTATCCTCGGATATCCAGTATATTGTGCCAACAGTTCAAAAAATTCAATAGCAGCAATAAAGGCCTAGTCTAAGGTCATGAAGTGTGCATAAGTGTAGGCAACATGCATCAAGTTCATATCAACTCCCTTAGTAATCTTTACTACCCAAACTCAGAATTATAAAAAAATTCTTTATTCTGCCAAGGGTATTTCTAGGCTGGCAATTAAGTGGGGTCGCGTCATGTACTGTTTGGCGTGAGACATAAGAGAGAGCAAACCATGAATACCCACGTTAATCCAGATTACATCACTAAGCTAACCCATTACACTCTTACCTTAAAGTTTTGTTGGCTTGAGAACTAAGAGAGAGCAAACCACGAAGATCCAAGTTACTTATTGTCTAAGGCATATGAGTGTTCTTATTAAGTTTTTCAGCCTTTGATAGAGCATTGCTGCCTTATTTTTTTCTTTTAACCCTAGCACCGTTTTACTTTTTTTTCTTTTTTTAGTTCAGTTTTAAGAAGTCCTAAGCTTATTTCAAGAACTATATACATGCCAAGTGTAAAGTGAAATTAAAGTTCCCAAGACTAGAGTTCATTGCCAAGCTACCTGGCATTGAAGTTCTGCTGGCATACAATTTCATAGGATTAATTTTCCTTATTGGACAAACTAACTAGTTACAAGTTCTGCTAAACTAACAACATGCTGGCAAACATTCACAATTAAGCCGAGGTAAATTTTTTTTAGGGGTTTGGTATTCATGTGCTATCCTACATGATAAACAAACTAAAATTTAGACATGGATATGCATGGCAACAAAATGGAAGGCAATTATCACCCCCAAACCCAATGTGTGCATTGTCCTCAATGCATGGAAACAACACATATATTCAAAAGAACATAAAATGCATGATCATGAAAAATGAAGTAAAATGCACCAAAGGAGTTAATGAGAAGATGACTCTCCTTCTTCAAAGGGTTCTGGCCTCGACACTCAGGTCTTCCTCTTGACAAAACTTCCTCTGTTAGGGGGCCATATGCTTCTTCCTCTTCAAGCTTGGTTTTGATGTAGCTATGGAAGCTCATATATCACGAAGAACTTCTTTAACAATTTTTTTTGGGTTCGGTGGTAGCAGGGGAAGATTTAGGTGCAACATGCGTAGTTGGAACTGGCGAACTCAACATGAACCGATGAAGTAAGGTCTAGCAAAATTGGAACTGAAGATATTAGAACTATGGCATCAAACTTCTGAGATGGTGTGTGTGAAGAATGGGGTGGCTGGTATACTTCCTTTGGCAAGGAGACTGGCAAAGAACTCTAAGAATTCTGGCACTGTGTGTGCTGACAGTCCCTCTAGGGCCTTCTTCAGGGCACAATCCATGCATAAATGTACTGCCAAAGTAGAGCATTATGCTCATCTACTTTCTCCAACTTAGCAAGGATCAGCTATTGGTGCTGGCAAATCTACGTTAATTTTACCACCGAACTAGCTGGCATAGGAGTTGTGGCCTCAGCCTTAGCCGTCTTATCTTTGGGTACTAGCTCAATAGCCTTTTGATTACCCTTCTCTTTAGTTTCACTAGCAGTCAATTGTCTCCACAATGCAGGGGTTATTATTCATTTGCTCCGTTACACACTGTATGAATCAAGCTGTGGCACCTTGTGCTGTACGCAAATAGAAGATATTAGCAAAGAAAAAAATTAAACTACCACTGGTCTTACCTGCACACTTATAGGTCTCATCCACGATGATTCGTCCAGTCATGATTGAATGCAGCAACGCCATTCTTTCTTCTGAAATTGTTTCATTATGAGTAGTCATCATAAAAATAGCCTTGAGGAAATGGTTTCATCCTCTCGGTTGCGACTTTAATGACAGTCGCTTCACTGTCTGGTGGCCCTTAGATAAAACATTCCATTTGGTGACTGGCTCACAAAGGTGTTTCAACAACGCATTCTTCTTGGCATCGTCTAACGAATCAGCAAACTTGGTGTGTTTTTCATGTTCTCCATAAAAAAAGTATCTCGTTAATGTAACCTTCATCGAATCTAACACACTTAGCTTGTACCATCAAGAAGGGCGAATCCTTGGTCGTAAGATGAGCGTAGAGCTCTCGAACAATATTAACATTGATGTCTCCTGATTGCTGGCAAAACTTCTTCCATTTGTGCATCTTTATGGTGCCAACAAACTCTGGCAAATATCCGAGATTGGGTTTATTTTTGAACTTGAACCCTTTCTAATAACAAAAGTTTCTTGAAGCAAAATTCTCGTTGTATTTTTTCTCAATCTCTTCATTAAAGAAGATCTTGAACAGTAGGGAGGAAGAAGCCATGGAAATCTTAATCGAAAAGGAGGAAAAGAAGATGAAAAATCATCAACCTTTGGTTTCTTGGTTTCTTGATTGCTAAGGTCGATGAAAGAAAGAGCAAGAGAAGGTTTATGAGCCAGTTTGAGTGTTTAAGTAGGGAAGAAAAAGAAAAGGTTGAGTGTTTAAGTTAGCCGAATTAATGGGGATAATGATGAAGTTGAATTTAATTGGGGAAGAGAAAGTGATAATGATGTGGGTTTTTGAAAGGATAAGCGGCGGGGAAAATTGGAGGGATAAGGTGATTAGGTTTGAAAAAATTTCAATTTTTTTTCACTTATCCTAGGCGACTAGGGTTTTTACTTCACTGAATTTTTTCACCTCTCTCATCTGTCCGTGCCAGTCTCACCTTGGCATCCTGGCTAGCAATAAAGTCCTACGTGCACTCAAGAAACCTTTTAAACATAATAAAAAACAAATAAAAGAAAGAAAATAACATAATAAATGAAAAATACTAAAAAAAATCTAATCCTACTATTTACAAAAGTTAAACCATGGTGATGATCATTGAATCTCTACCATGAAGATAAACTTATTGGCATCCATTGGAGTGCTATTCACATAATGCTTCAATCTTTGGCCATTAACTTTGAAGATTGTCTCATTCTTTAAATCCTTAATGTCAACTGCTCCATGAGCGTATGGTTTCACAACCTCAAATGGTCCCAACCATCTAGACTTGAGCTTTCATATAACAACTTTATCTGTGAGTTAAATAAAAGAACACGTTGACCTACCTCAAAATGTCTTGGCATTATCCTACTGTCATGCCAGTGTTTGGTTCTCCCCTTGTAGAGTCTAGCATATTTATAAGCTTGCATCCTGAACTCGTCCAACTCGTTCAAGTCAAGTAATCTCTTATTCCCAATATCTCTCCACACCATGTCAAGTGTTTTGACTGCCTAATATGCTCGATGTTCCAATTTCACTGGCAAGTGGCATGGTTTTCCAAAAATAAGTCTGAATAGAGAGCATCCCAAATGTGTTTTAAAGGCTATCTTGTAAGCCCACAATGAGTCATCTAGTCTCAAAGACCAGTCCTTACTCGATGGATTTATAGTCTTTTTAAGGATACGCTTGATCTCTTTGTTTAAAATCTTGGCTTGCCCATTTGTTTGGGGATGGTATGTCGTGGTAATTCTTTGCTGAATTCCATATCTACACAAAGCTTTAGATATTATATTGCATTTGAAATGGGTACCTTCATCATGAATAATCACTATGGGGGCACCAAACCTAGTAAAAAATATGTTTGTACAAGAACTTGGTAACAGCCTTAGCATCGTTTGTTGGCAATGCAACAGCCTCAACCCATTTTGAAACGTAGTCAACAGCCACAAGGATGTATAGGTTACCAAATAATAGAGGAAATAGACCCATTAAGTCTATCCCCATACATCAAATAAGTCCACAAGCATGATATTTTAGAGCGACAGTTGGTGTCTGCCAGAGATGTTTCCTTTCCGCTGGCATCGATCACATGCCTTGTCATAGTTGTGGGCTTCTTTATATAGTGTGGGCCAGAAGAATCCTGACTTTAGCACCTTGGCAGCAGTTTTTATCCCAGCAAAGTGACCTCCATACGGTGCTACATGATATAATTGCAATATGTTGTGTTGCTTATCCTCAGGCACACACCGTCTGATCACTTGGTCGACACACTGCTTGAACAATATGGGCTCATCCTAATAATATTGCCGAGCTTCTCGGAGAAAATGTTTTCTGGCATTGTATGCCAAGTCTGGTGGCAAAATATTGCTTACCAGGTAGTTGACTATGTCAGCGTACCATGGCATAACATTAACTGCAAGCAAATATTCGTTAGGAAAGTCATCTCTTATAACAATGGTCTTACCATTTTCTGAGTGATACTCTAGGTATGATAAGTGGTCAGCTACCAAATTTTCACTGCCATTCTTGTCTCAAATTTCGAGGTTAAATTCTTGTAATAGAAGTGTTTACCAGATTAGTCTGGGCTTGGCATCCTTTTTTTCCAAGAGGTACTTCAAAGCTGAATGATCTGTATAAACCACAACTTTGTTACCAACTAAATATGATCTAAATTTATCAAAAGAAAATATATCTGCAAGAAATTCTTTCTCAGTTGTGGAATAATTCAGTTGTACTTCATTTAATGTCTGATTAGCATAATATATGACATGAAAAACTTTGCCACGCCGTTGTCCCAAGACTGCTCTGATGGTATAGTCACTGGCATCGCACATGATCTCGAATGGTTCATTCCAATTCGGTGCTACGACTATTGGGGCATTAGTCAATCTCTCCTTAAGTTCCTAAAAAGCTCTCTAACACGAATAATCAAAAGCAAAGGCAACATTTTGTTCCAATAACAAGCATAAAGGTTTATAAATTTTTGAAAAGTCTTTAATGAAACGACGATAGAAACCTGCATGTCCTAAAAAACTTCTTATACCTTTTACACTTGTAGGCGGTGGCAAGTGCTTGATTACCTCAACTTTTGTTTGGTCAACCTCTAATCCTCTCTTGGTCACTTTGTGCCGAAGAATAATGCCCTCATTCACTATGAAGTGGCATTTCTCCTAGTTAAAGACTAGATTTGTCTTAATGTATCTCCTCAAAACTTGCTCCAAACTCTGAAGATATTCCTCAAATGTTTTGACAAACACTAAGAAATCATCCATGAATACTTCCAAGTTGTGCTCTATCATGTCAGAAAAAATCGGCATCATGCAACGTTGAAATGTTGCCGGGGCATTACACAGCCTGAATAGCATCCTTCTAAAAGCAAACGTCCCATATGGACAGGTGAATATGGTATTCTCTTGATCATCAGGGGCGATAGCAATCTGGTTATAACCTGAATAGCCATCCAAAAAATAATAGAAAGCTTTACCTGCCAATCTGTCTAGCATTTGATCGATGAAAGGCAATGAGAAGAGGTCCTTCTGTATGGCACTGTTCAGCTTCCTATAATCCATGCACACTTCCTATACTATGACACTCCTGGAGGGAATCAATTCATCTTTGTTGTTTTGTACTACAGTCATGCCACCCTTCTTTGGCACACACTGTACTAGGCTGAGCCACGAGCTGTCGGATATGGGATAGATTATCCTGGCATCTAATCACTTGATAATTTCTTTTTTTTACTACTTCTTTCATGCTCGGGTTTAGCCTTCCCTGTCCTTTAATGGTCTTGCCATGGTATTCCTCCTAGATAATTTTGTGCATGCAAATAGTTGGGCTAATACCTCAGATGTCTGCCAAGGTCCAACCCAAGGCTTGCTTATAGTTGCTTAATATTTCTAGTAAACTTCCCTCCTGATCATTAGTGAGATCAACAGCAATGATTACTGGCAGCGTTGAGTTTTTACCTAAGTAAGCATATTTGAGGTGGTCGGGCAATGACTTCAACTCCAATTCGGGTGGCTCTTAATGGATGGTTTGGGCACCATAATTTCTCTGCCATCCAACTCTAGTGGCTCTGGTTATTCAAAATAGTTCACCTCTTCAGCCTCCAAGGCTGGTTCTTCAGGTTTGTCAATCATCTCATCATTGCCATCTAGCTCTCTGGCATCGTCATCTGCATCTTGGCATAACTTTGCCAAGTCCATTGTGAAAAGTGATTCCATCATCCCATTGGTTTGATACTCCTCGAGTTCATCTATACATTTAATAGCTTGAAACACGTTAAATGTAACATATTGATCATTTATGCGTATAGTAAGTTCACCTTTGTGAACATCGATTAAAGCTCTGCCCTTGGCAAGGAAAGGTCTGCCTAATATAATTGGCACATTCATATCAGCTTCATAATCTAAAATGATAAAATTAATAGGAAATATAAATTTGTCTACCTTCACGAGCACATCCTCAATCTTACCCTTGGAATGCGCAACAGATCGGTCTGCTAGCTAAAGTGTCACCGTGGTAGGTGTTGCTTCTATGCCAAGCTTCTTGAAAACAGACAGTGGCATCAAATTTATGCTGGCGCCTAAGTCGCACAGTGCCTTGCCAACGAATCTATTGCCAATAGTGCAAAGAATAGTGAAGCTTCCTAGATCTTTCAGCTTTGGTGGAAATCGGTTGCGTATCATAGCACTGCATCCATCGGTGAGGGCTACAGTCTCAAAATCTCCTAACTTCCTCTTTTTTGACAAGATATCCCTCATAAATTTCACATAGTTGGGCATCTGCTCAAGGGCTTCTACCAAAGGTATGTTAATATGTAGTTGCTTAAGAACTTCTAAGAAGCGCTTAAATTGCTGGTCTTGCTTATATTTTTAAAGTCGGACTGGAAAATGTGGTGGCGGATAAACAACTGCTGGCTCCACTGGCTTTGCCAAGTGGTGCTGGCATTGGGTTCTTGTCTAGCATCATCCTGCTGTTTGGCATTATTCTGTTGGTTGGCATCAAAAGTTGGTCTGGCATCATCATCTTTTATTTTTGCTTCTTTGGTGTCCTCTACCGGCATCAACTTCTCAGCTTGGCAATGAGTTGGATGCTTGGCAGCCATTTCCTTCTCGCATTGCTTACCACTCCGAAGAGTTACTACTTTGCATTGCTCATTGCCTTTATAACACCCCTTTTTCGTATACATACGACGAATACGAATCAGGAATGTCACAACTGTACCATCCTTAAATATTAATGATATTTGAAACAAAATTCAAGTTTTGATAATTTTGAACCCAAATCTTGAGTACTGGTACACCCTGTTCCAAAATGCACATTCTTGCATTTTTATATTTCTAATTCATCCTAATTCAATTTTCAAATGTCTTCAAATGTTATGTATGCTTATAGGGAACAACTGACTATCATAAAACATACATGCTTTAATTATCTTAGAATGCAACTCATCACCTGAGGTTATGCTTAACTTTGAATCTTTCCAGAAACGGCAAGTATCATGAAACCATAACGAACTTTAAAGGCCAATCACAACTCAAATAGGTTTAGCAAGCATACATGCCACTATAATAATCAAACCTCAATTAGGATGTCATTACTGTGATTACATGTTGAGCTTTCTAATATTGATGCAATGCTCTACTCACTCTCATCTTGATTTACCTACGTGTGCACAATCAAACACACGCTAAGTACGAACTTAGTGAGGAAATAAAGGAAATTAATAATAATAATTTAAACTTTATTCGATTTCATGACTACGTTTATATAACATGAAATATATGCCAATGCATCAACTTTCACATTGCATTAGTAATGATTTACTACATGCAAATGTCATAAGACTTTCATGCTTGTTCATTTGTCATAATATGTCATCTATGCATCAATGCATGAATATATATATATATATATACCATGATACAAGCTAATGAATATGCTTGTTCAATTCCTTTAACACCATATCAATATTTACCATTAATGTTAAGCTTTCAAGCTTAACTTACTTACCATTTTCATGCATGTTAACATAAGTAACATCACATGTACTAACATATATCAAAGTAGTAAGTTTAATTCTTACCAATACCGTTGCCATTTGTATCAACAAACTCTCAAGCTTACCATCTTGTTTTTCAATTTATTTAGCCCAAAGTATTGAAATAAGAGAATCTAATTACACGAGTCATATATACCCAACCTTCCTTGATTATACATATACCCAACCTTCATTGAGTATATATGAATTTTGCACCAAAGTACTTTAATATGTACCGAAGTACTTCTGTATACCCAACCTTCCTTGAGTATACATATACCCAACCTTCCTTGAGTATATATGAATATTGCATCGTAGTGCTTAGAATATTTATACAGATGTTTATGACTCTATGGGTAGCCAACTATACCCTTGAATCTCTATATCATACTTGGGCTTTATATCATCAAATATTTCATCCATGGCAATGTATATCAATATATATATCAACATTGGGCAGTTTATTCCCGAAATAACATTTCAAACTTACCTATGTAAGTAATCAAATGATCAATGCATTTTATATTCCAAATCTTGACATATTTATATTATGTCAATCATATGCTAAATGACATAAATATAATGACAATAAACATTCAGGTAGGCTCATTGCAAGCCATCCCAATAATGTATAAAATATCAATGTATTATGATATGTATGCAATTGTTAGATCCTTTCTTTCATAGAACCCCGAACCTTCTTTGATTCGAACTTGACTTCATTAATCACATGAATACAATAAAATATTTGTTAGATTCAAATCTAACAATACCTTAAACATGTTGTCTAGTATAATCATTCAAATATAAAATTTCTAAATATTTTTATTTCTTCCTTGTACTGTTCAAAAACTCATTATGGTCCTTAGTAACCAATTTGAACTTCCATTAATTCTTCCGAGCTTGCTGACTAACATTTAAATACAAAATATTTCAAATTCCATTTTCTGACAGCTTGCGCTACCTTGAAAGATTTATTTCTATAAAATAATATACAACTCGGAATTTAATTCCGTTTATTCTGAAAGAAACTGGATTCGATAAGATTTTCAACCATATAATTTAATAGCACAAGTTTAACTCGTACGATTTATGATGAATTTTCAAAGTCAATTATAGTGCTAAATTTCAGAGCAGACTGGTACTCTGTTTTCTGAGCTTTCATCACTTAAAAATTCATATCTTTTGATATACAAATCGAAATCAGTCATTGTTTATTTTAAAAGAAACTAGACTGAACCACAAATATAATGATATAAGGATCACTTTCTAATTATTTTTGTAGAATTTATGGTGAATTCCAAACTCACTGTCAATGACTAAAATTCTGGGCAGATTCATAATTCACATCTTTAGCATCCTTTAACTATTCCAATACCTCAAATTAACCTTCAATTACATAATCAAGCATAAAGGACAACATTCAAACTATTTCCTTCTCTAAAATAATTTTTACAATATTTTCTCCTCAATTTTTCTATATAACCGAATGACACCCTATACCATAGGATTTTCATCACTTTAAGCATTGAAACAACATCGCAACAACATTTCCAACGTGATTGATCCATAAAACATAAAATTTAAACATGTTCTTCATCAATCCCTAATCACCATCTTCAACTTAGAAGCAAGAAAACCATGTGAAAATTATATCAAATGAAAGAGAATTTAAAGGAGAACAATTTCGCATCTAATGAACTAACCTTGAATCCAACTCTAAATGCTTGAAATCAAGCTTGAAAATTTCTTTTCTTCTCCCCAAATATCCCACGGTAGCAAAGTGGTACAAAGACCAAATTTTCTTTCATTATTTTTCTTTTATTTTATGCCAAATGTCATAATTTTCACTTATTTAACTTAAAATATCTCTTAAATAGCAAAATGACCTTTTTACCCTTCTGATCCAAGGCTCCAAAGTTTGACACTTGTCAAAATATTCATCCAATGGTAAAAAATAAACCAATTAGTTAGCAGTTACCAACTTTGCCCTTATAATTTTCCAAAATTACGATCTTGCCATTTTTCATCTAACGACTTATATTTAACACAGAAAATCAACTTAAATCCAAGGGTTCGTATTCTTCCAACACAAAATATCTTAGACATGTAAAATGGCATAATTAACCTTGCCTTATCATCCTTCAAAATATCATGGATATTTGATTCGATCCGATTATCTGAATATTTTTCTAAACTTTATCTCTTTATAGCCATTAATAGAAACTCTGTACAAAAATTCGGATAACATGAAAACATCATTATTGGGGGTAAACTATTCATTTACGGGGTTAAAATAAACAACTTTTGAAAATTACACATTGGTCCTTAAACTTTTCCAAAGTTTATACTTAGCCACAAAACTTTCAAAATTTACATTTTGGTCACTAGCCAAAAATTGGGATATTGCAGCCTTTGTGCCAAGCATCCTTAGTATCACCTAGCAAGGCTCTCTGGGGTCAATTGCAAAATGATTAGCAATCTGCCCTAGCTGAACTTCCAAGTTCCGCATTGATGCCGCCAAACTCTAAACTGTGGCATCATTCCTATCTATGTATTCTGCCAAAGTCCCCTGGTTGGGTCTTTGTCCTTGCTAAAAATTATTCTAGGCTCTCGCTGGCATAACATTCTGATTGAATGCTGGAGTGGCATTATTATTCTGCATCTGAATATTGTTGTTTTGACGTTGGACGTTGTACTGGTTGCTTCCTTGATTTCCCCAGGCCAGATTTGGGTGCTGCTTCCAACCTGCATAGTAAGAATTAGAATTCAAATTATAATTTTGATTAAAATTTCCAACAATATTTACCGACTTAGGGTTGGCAGGACAATCATCCACATGATGATTGTTAAGTGTTCAAAAGTACTAATTTTATTACCATTTTTACTCATATTATTGTTAGACTTAGGCTCATATTAGTTGCATAATTAGTCATTCATGCATTAATTCATGTTTCTTTCCACCGTTGAGCTTGATTACATAACTTGGTGATTTTTGTGGAAAAAGATACTGCTTTGGTGTGTTTTTGTGTATGTGCAGAATCACTTGCCTAAACAATGCTGGAACCAGTTGCCAGGGCAGTGCATGAAGGAGATGCCGACGCAGTTGCCAGGGCAATGCATGAAGGAGATGCCGAGCTAGTTGCCAGGGTAATTTTCGATAAGGGATAAGATGATATGGTAGTCGAAATTGATGACTAAATAAGCCCAAGATGACGTGGAGCAAAGTTAAATCCCAAAGGAGTTTGATTTCTATGAAGAGGTCAAAGAGAAATTAAATCCCAAAAAGATAGGAGAAGATATAGAAGGAATTTAAATATAATAAAGAATTATATTCTTTTAAAGTATTTAATTCCAACTTAACTTCCTCCTCAAGAAGGACTTTGAACTAGCCATCTCCTATTTAAAGGAGACCAAGCCGTCAAACTCAAGGAGAGCAAGGGAGAGATTTCGACAAGAGAAGACAATAGGGGAGAGTTCGATTGAGAGAGTTTCCAAAGAGGGCTGATCGATTTCTTCTTCTTCTTCTTTGCTTCTATTAGATTCATGGTTTGGGGATTATTCTTTGTATATCTTTTGAACCCAACCATGAACTAACTTGATTGGTTGGGGTTATTGTGTTTTGTTGTTGTGAGAAACAATTGGATTTTGTTTAGGTAATAAGAGTTTGCACTTTCAATTCAAGGTTTACTCATTCTTGGTTTTTATTCTTGTTTGCGAGTGAATTGGGAGAGGATCTCGTAATTCTATCTATTTATCTAATATCGGAAGAGTTAGATTCAAGAAACGAATGAGTATGGTCTTTATTCAATCTATCAATGGTGAAGATTAATCCAGCTTAGGAATAAGTTAAGGATTTCAACGGCTAAGAGGAGCGCAAGATTGGTTGTTGTTCACCCTTGATTCACGCAGGGATGTATTGTCAAGGCATGCACAATTAGCTAGAGTTTCGACTTAGAGATAAGAAGAAACCATTGAAGAACGCTCTGCCGAACCTTGAAGTTGCTGCCCAGTCGCCCAAGCAGTCGCCTAGCCAGTTGCCCAGGCAACCGTTCAATTAGTTGCTACGGCAACCGAGTTGCCATTGCACTCTTTCACCAAGACGACCCAATCGGCTATCACTCCTCAACTCACGATAACCTGGCCTATTCTCTCTTATTTGATTTCATCTATTATTTTAGTTTATTGCTCTTAGTTTACTCGTTAATTAGAACTCCTATTATCAATTTTGTTTTTCTTTTCCAACGCAGTAACTTAAGCAAAATGGCTCAAACCAATCCCTGTAGAGACGATACTCGATACTCAGATCACTTTATTACTTGTGACGTGTATACTTGCACCGTTTGCGTAGCACTCAATAGGCGCAACAAGTTTTTGGCACCATTGTCGAGGATTGGCAATTGGTGTTAGTTGTTTCTGTTATTGTATTTTTTTCTCTTAGTTTTACTAACTTTTCTTCTTGTTTGTTTTATTAAAAAAAATCAGGTGCACTACAAGTTAAGGGACATCAACATGTCGGGAAATAAAAGCCGATCTATTCGAGAGTTTATGTTGGAATATATGAATTAATCCAATCAAGAGTTTCTTGCACCCTCCGATGATTACCTATACCAATCGAGAAAATCATATACCGTGGAAAACTCGTGCACTTGTTGTGGAGAACATCATGTGTTTGAAAATTGCCCTCACATTTTCGGTGCATATGACTATATGGAGAACCATAGATGGAACCAGCAGCAAAATCCTTCATGGTATGATCTAAAAGCTCAATTTTTTTTACCATAACAATTTTGCTGCTGCAATAGACATGCCTCGGCAATGTAGTCCTTATCAGCAGCCTAGTGTCACGGCAACAGATATGCCATGGCAATGTAGTCATTTTCAAGAATATTCTAATTCCTTGGAGGAAATGTTGCTAGCTTCCTTGGCTAAAAATGACGGATCAATTGAAGAGGTTCGAGAGCTATCAAAGAAAATGGATGCAAGGATAGCTCAGTGGGATGTAACCTTGGGGGATTCAGAAGATCAATTGAGGAGATCCACATATGACTTGGATAACATGCACCAACAATCCATTCCTGGGGATACTGACATCCCAAGGCAAGAGGATAAGGAACAATGCGAAGAGAGGTCCTTGATGTGTGTGGAACAACTAGAACCTCCAAGCCAAGAGGATGCCAATGAGAGAGACTGCCCAACACATGAATAGCCTGAGCAACAAATTGCCTCGGCAATGATTGAGGAGCATAAACAGAGCAATGCTGCAACAACACTCAATGAAGCTGAGAACAACAATATTACAGCAAATTCTGAGGAACATGATGCCCATAAGGTTACAACGTTGATGTTGAAGCAGGAATCTGTAGATTGCTCTCATCTACAGTTGCCACGGCAATTGCACGACCACGTGCAAGATCAACGAGATGATAATACTTTGCTGCCAATAGAATATGAGCAGGTAATGGTTGAACTTCTTGAATTCTTTAAAAACTCACATTGCAGGTATGTCTTGAGAAACTGATGTTGGTAGATTTAAAGCCATCAAAATCTCTACTGATGGAGATGTTTGAAAGGCCAAAAGACAAAGGTGTTTGGATTCGTAAAGCTTTTCAGAAAATTGGTTCTTCCCTTGACTTACAGCAAATTTTGGCAACTGATTGCCATGACAATTGGCTAGAGCGGTAATTGCCACGACAACGAAGGCTACATCCAACCATGATGGAGCCCGACGATAATGGGGTAATTAAATGGTTGGATGTTGATATAATTTTTCCTAATAATAAATTCATGCCTTCAGGAATAGTAGCAAGGTGGAAGATGTGCATGGACTACAAGGGAACACGGAAGAAAGACACATCAACCATGGTACTGCAAAGGGGAGTAGCTGCGAGCATATTGGCCCACCTCTTTTTGGGCAATATTATCACTCGATGGAGGGTACGGATGGACTATAAGAAGTATCGGAAACGACCATCCTCAAGTTTTCTCAGATATACAGTAACATTAGAAGATGCATAAAAATGCTCTTTCTAGGAATCTTTAATTTTTGTTTTTAATTTTTTGGAACTTTATTTTATTTTAATTTTTTTCTTTATTTATTTTTGGTATTTTTAGAAAATATTTTATTTTATTTTTCTTCATTATCTTTAGTTTCCATGTTTTTTTTTGTTTTCTTTTCTTTTCCACAACAAGACTCAACCACCATTCTAAGGAAATTCACTGTCGACTACTTGCCACGGCAACCGCAACAGAGGATGCCACGGCAACAGAAACTAGCGATGCCCAGGCAACAAAAATGGCTTCGGCAACTACTGATGCCCAGGCAAGTGAACCTGCCTCGGCAAACATGGATCAAATCAAAGCAATGCTATTCACGCAGTACCAGCCACAAGCATTCAACCATCGATCGAAAAATGAATCAAGTAAACGGTACGAAAGAAACTTATCACTCGAGGTGACGACCTCTCTGACTAACTCATTTCATTTAGTTTCTTTTAAATTTTGTTTCACTTTTACATGCATTGAGGACAATGCTTCTCTCAAGTTTGGGGGTGTTGGTTTCTAGTTAGTTTCATGTTTAGTTGCATTCATCTTTAGCAATCACATATAGGTTGCATATGTTACTTGCCATGCCTTTAATTGGATTTAATTGCTTAAGACTTGTTGAATATCCAATGATGAATTTTTGCCACTGCACTTAATTGAAAGAACCTTTAATTTTAGGATTGCATGAAGAGAACTTAGAATTTTACTATGACGCTGATTTTTTTTTACACGGTTGTGGCTTGTTGATTGAAAGAAACTTAGTAAACTTAGGTTGCTTAAAATTTGGGTAAATTTAAAATTGAAAATTAAAAGTTAAATTCTTGCTAGAGGTGCCCGAAACTGGCTCTAGTAGTTAATGCACAATAAAGAATCACTAGAGGTGCCTGAAATTGGCTCTAGTCGACTAAAATAAAATGAGAACTTGCTTACTTTGCTAGAGGTGCCCGAAATTGGCTCTAGTCGACTAAAATAAGATGAGAAATTACTTACTTTGCTAGAGGTGCCGTGCCCGAAATTGGCTCTAGTGAAAATAAAAATAAATGCCCTGGTAATTAAATTGATAAAAGCCTATTGTTCACATAGAATCTTGAAAATCAACTTGTACACAACTACGCACACACTTGTCACGAGCATTATAGTTTGATTTCGGGTAATTTTTGTGCTATCCGAAAAATTAAAAGGTGATCATACTTTGTGCCACAGTTCCGAGGTTTGAATTCAAGTTTGAAGCATGTCTTTGATGATTAAAGTCTTGGTAGGTAATTGTTAGTTTGCATTGCTTGAGGACAAGCAATAGTTCGAGTTTGAGGGTGTGTTAAGTGTTCAAAAGTACTATTTTTATTAGCCTTTTTACTCATATTACTGTTAGACTTAGGCTCATATTAGTTGCATAATTAGTCATTCATGCATTAATTCATGTTTTTTTCCACCGTTGAGCTTGATTACATAACTTGGTGATTTTTGTGGAAAAATATACTGCTTTGGTGTGTTTTTGTGTGTGTGCAGAATCACTTGCCTAAACAAGGCAGGAACCAGTTGCCAGGGCAGTGCATGAAGGATATGCCGACACAGTTGCCAGGGTAATGCATGAAGGAGATGCGGAGCTAGTTGCCAGGGTAATTTTCGATAAGGGATAAGATGATATGGTAGTCGAAATTGATGACTAGATAAGCCCAAGATGACGTAGAGCAAAGTTAAATCCCAAAGGAGTTTGATTTCCATGAAGAGGTCAAAGAGAAATTAAATCCCAAAAAGATAGGAGAAGATATAGAAGGAATTTAAATATAATAAAGAATTATATTCTTTTAAAGTATTTAATTCCAACTTAACTTCCTCCTCAAAAAGGACTTTGACCTAGCCATCTCCTGTTTGAAGGAGACCAAGCCGTCAAACTCAAGAAGAGCAATGGAGAGATTTTGACAAGAGGAGGCAAGAGGGGAAAGTTCGATTGAGAGAGTTTCCAAAGAGGGCTAATCGATTTCTTCTTCTTCTTTGCTTCCATTAGATTCATGGTTTGGGGATTATTCTTTGTATATCTTTTGAACCCAACCATGAACTAACTTGATTGGTTGGGGTTATTGTGTTTTGTTGTTGTGAGAAACAATTGGATTTTGTTTAGGTAATAAGAGTTTGCACTTTCAATTCAAGGTTTACTCATTCTTGGTTTTTATTCTTGTTTGCGATTGAATTAGGAGAGTATCTCGTAATTCTATCTATTTATCTAATATTGGGAGAGTTAGATTCAAGAAACGAATGAGTATGGTCTTTATTCAATCTATCGATGGTGAAGATTAATCCGGCTTAGGAATAAGTTAAGGATTTCAACGGCTAAGAGGAGCGCAAGATTGGTTGTTGTTCACCCTTGATTCACGTAGGGATGTATTGTCAATGCATGCACAATTAGCTAGAGTTTCGACTTAGGGATAAAGAGAAACCATTGAAGAACGCTCTGCCGAACCTTGAAGTTGCTGCCCAATCGCCCAAGCAGTTGCCTAGCCAGTTGCCCAGGCAACAGTTCGATTAGTTACCAAGGCAGCTGAGTTGCCATTGCACTCTTTTACCAAGACGATCCAATCGGCTATCACTCATCAACTCACGATAACCTGGCCTATTCTCTCTTATTTGATTTCATCTATTATTTAGTTAATTGCTGTTAGTTTACTCGTTAATTAGAACTCCTATTATCAATTGTGTTTTTCTTTTCCAACGCAGTAACTTAAGCAAAGTGGCCCAAACCAATCCCTGTGGAGACGATACTCGACACTCAGATCACTTTATTACCTGCGACGTGTATACTTACACCGTTTGCGTAGCACTCAATACGTGCAACAATGATCCTCTCCACATATTGTGCAAAATGGTTCCAATGCCTTGACTTCTTGGGGTTCTTTGCTCTTTTGCGAGGTTTTCACTATGCTAGCAAGATTAGATATCTGAGCATTAATGGATGTCAATGCATCAAGCTCTAACTTTTCGACTGTTTTTGTTCTTGTCCCTAGTCTAGCAGTGGGATACTGGAAATCATTGGCAGCAATACTCTCAAGGATGCCAACTGCCTCGGTGTAGTTCTTGTCTAACAGTGAACCATTTGCTGAGGCATCAACAAATGTCCTAGTACGTGCACTAAGTCCATTGTAAAAAAATTCCATCTAGGTCCAATTAGGGAATTCGTGCATTGGACATCTCCTTAGCAGGTCTTTGAATCTTTCTCAGGCATCATATAAGGTTTCATTATTAGCTTGCCTGAATGCAGTGATCTCATTCCTTAGTCTGGCATTGAGCTTAGGTGGCTGAAATCGCAATAAGAACTTCTGGCATAGGTTTGCCCATGTAGTGATTGATCCCGGTGGCAAAGAATTTAGCCACGACTTAGCTCTGTCCCTTATTGAAAATGTGAAAAATTCCAGCTTCACTGTGTCATCGTGAACTCCAGGTTGCTGAAAGAGTTGGCAAACTTCCATGAATTGCTTCATATGTTGCCTTGGATCTCCAGTAGGTGATCCATCGAACTGTCATACATTTAAAAGAGATTGAATTATTACCGACTTTAGTTCAAAATTAACTGTGTTCACCTCAAGGTTAACTAGGCCTGGCATCAAATTGTTAACATTCGGTGCCAAGTGTTCTCTAATCGGTCTCTCCACAGCAATGGCTAGTTCTACAGGGGCAGCTGGCATCCCATGATCTTCCTGATTAACTGGAACACCATCTATTCCTCTATTACCGTTTTGAGCCATCTCTCTGAGTTTTTTTTTCAACCTTCGTAAGGTTCGTTCGATTTCCGAGTCGTATGGCCAAGCTTATGTCTCTGAGTGGTTCCTGATCATACACCACCCAAAACAATAAATGAAATAAAAACAAAATAAGTAAATCAAAACAATAAACTCCGTTGCAATCCCCGGCAACGGTGCCAAAAACTTGTTGCGACTGTGTGAGGGCTTGGCGAACGGTTGAAATATGTATTGAAAGTGTATGAAAACACTGGCAAGATTAAGTCTTTTGTGTGCAAGTAGACACGGTCGGCAAGTAATACAGCAGTAAGCTGAGTATTGATCCCACAGAGATTGACTTGGAATTTAACTGCTTTGATTGTTTACTTGTTGAAAATAATTGTTAAGTTGAAATTGGTTTTGAAAATGATTAAAAGAAAAGAAATGAAAATAAAACAACGTAGGCAAGGAGAGTTGTAAAATGATTGATGAGCGTTGGCAAGGAATGCCTGGTTTTCACACCGTTCATGCCATGTCAGCCTTTAATAATATTCTGCATTGGCATTGTTTACCGAGCAGATTAAAGTTGGCATTGCCTCTGTCGATAGCAATGCCCTAAATTAACCATGTAAACACCCCTATATGTCTATAGTGTATGTTTTTCATAAATTAATTTGATTAAGTCCCAATCTTTACTCTCTAAGGGGTAGACTCACTCCAGAAGTAAGTTCATCTACTTGAACATCTTCTGTCGAAGCTTCTCACCTTAGAATCTAACAACTAATCGTTGCTATCCAAGTCTGTTAAGATATTGAGGTGCAATAAGCAAACTGTGCCAGCTGCCGCATGACACAGAAAAACTGAAGTTCATGCCAAATGAATAAAACTATGCCAAACCATTCTAATTATTAAAAACAAAACATTCAAACAACGTTCTACGCAAGCATCCCCCACCAACTATTAAATTAGTTCATGATGAGGGTATCAACCAAAAAACCTTCAACGTTTTCAAACAACTTCATCATCTTAAAAATAAAAAAACAACTAAACCAAAGAAAAAAAACTAGAGAGAAGGTCGGTCAATGCAGCCCTTCTTGATCCAAGCTTTCCTCGGTGCAACCTCTCTTGGCCGGTCGTGATGGTGAGAGCTATATGGAGTTATCAGGTTCGTTTTCCTTGATTGGAAATGCTCCCCTTAAATAGGCGAGAGAAGAAGCCCTAGATAAGGTGGAGGATTTGAAAATCGAATCATGCTCCAAGATAATTGCTTTATCACCTTATCACCCTATCTTTATTTTGAACTCTAGGATTGAAGTGTACTGGATCATGAGCTGCTTTGACCGATCATCGGACACCACTTCATTGCCAGCCGAGCTTGGCAAAATTCTTCCGCCCTCTTATCCACTCCTATTTTTTTGGAGTTGGTTTCAATGAGCTTTTCTTGGGATCTGGTCATATTTTCTCGGGCTGATACTTCTTTGCTAAAGATCTTGGCAGAAATCCTCTGGTCCTTCGACTTTACTCTGCCAACCGTTACTCAGCACTTTCCTTTCGGCGTCCTGACCTTCTGCTCCAGCATTCTGTTGGCAAGCTTGTTTGCCTAAAACCTGCATAAAAATAGCAAAACACCCTTCATTTTGATCAGCTCCTTTATGCAACATGCATGATTTTAACACTAAATGCAAACAAATATACCCAAAGGCAAGCAAAAAGCTGTGTAAAATAGGCATAAAATATAATACTTTTGAGAAGTTAACAGTTACATGTATGTTTATATTTCTTAGTTTCACAAAACTGTATATATTTTATAAACCAAAATTGTTTTCATACGTTTAATACATATGTATATTTTATTGTTTTACATACTGTTAGGCCTTTTCATGTATCTAGATATATGTGTGTTTCCTTTTTATTTTATTGTACACTCTTGTTTTTTTATTATTAGTGATTATTTCATGTTTATTTTTGTCTCTTTCATTTATGCCATGCCGTGGTTATGTGCATTCAGATATTTAAATTTGTTAATGCGGTGCCTTGTATTTGGGAGTAAACACGACCAGTACCAAACGTAGTGGTGGTGGTTTTGCAGTTTTCTCTCGAATAATGGAGCCCTTAAAAATTACTCGCACGTATAGCCAAATTTTAATTTGATCGTCACTTTAATTCGGAATGTTTAATATTAATAAAGCGGTAATTATTTGTTTTATTTTTGGTACCAATTTTTTGGCGATGTGGGTGCCAAAACCTTCCCTATCCGTAACCGACTTCCAAACCTGCTTTCAAACGAATCTCTGATTTTTATGGTGTCCGACCTACCTCAGTGGCCAGTGGCGGCTCCAAGTTTTATTATTTTTCAAAACACGATTTTTTAAAACATTTCCTATTTTCCAAATATTTTTCAAAAAACGAAAGAAAACTTATTACTCCTTTTTTCTAGCGAATTATCGAATTACAAAAAGGTCACTACACATGGTAAGGTAGACAGAGTTTATATTCTGGTGATCAATATGAAAGCGAAGTACAAGGCGACAACCTTTGCCTTTGTATCCATGGCGAGTCGTGAAAACATGGAATGAGTAATTGAGAAAGTTTATAAGTTAAGGATTGATGGATTTGTAGTTCGAGTATCTTAAGCCAGGTTTTTGAAGCCTAAACCTAGTTCTGGGAATTCCAAGGGTTGGAGAGGTAGAACCGTTACTAGAAATGAAATAAGCCCTAAGGTTGATGAAAAGTCTGCTAGGATGGAGAAAGGATCGAGAACTTACAAAGATGTATTACTAAGTAACTCGGTGACTACGGAAGGGGGAGATTATAATCATGTTGTTTCTTTTAAAGGGGAAAAGAATGAGAGGAGTGGAAGAAACTTGTTGGATTTCAGTATTCTGGCGAAGGATACAGAATGGTTAAGCAGCTGTATGGTGGGCGTTCTAAAAAACTCATTTAAGAGAGAATTTGTACAACAAGCCCTCCTTAATGATGGTATCGAAGTGAAAATAGCAAAATGAGGAGTGAACTTTGATTCCTTTATGATAATATTTAAGTTGACTTCTGCAATGGATGAGATATGAAAAGTTAAAAAAGAACTATGCTACTGGTTTGATCACATTAGTCCTTTATTGGGGAATGGTGTTCCCCTCTACTTCTACTCAGTACTGTTATCTGGGGTTCCTCTATATTGCTGGCATAAAAGCTTTTTTGAAGCATTGGGTAATAGGTGGGGCATCTATGTTTGCACGGATGAAGGTACTTTGTCGAGAGATCGCCTGTATGTTGCCAGAATTATCATAAGAGATGCGAGTCCAATAAACATACCTAATAATATTAAGGTATCATCTATGGGTTCTCCCTTCCTAATCAAAGTGAAGCTGGACAATCTAGATGAGGAAAGAGTTTCATCGGAGTTTGGCAATATTAAAGAAAATTTTGTTGATGAATGGCTGGAGTCCGACAATGAAAGTTTAGATAGTAGAGTTGGGAATATGGTGAAGGTAAAGTCTTCTCCGACTGTTGCACAGGCCCGTAGTAGTAGAGGGGTCAACCAGGATGCGATGCCTCGTAGCCAGGAATTTCTAGGCTCATCGTACGAGAGAGTTAATGGTGGCACAGACTCTCTCATAAATCAGGGGAATGATAGTGGGGCCAAAAAAAATGATGATATTGTCCACGTGGAATCCTGGTTAGAATAAAAGGAAGATGATGGTTCGGCTTGTAATAGTAACCTAGCTTGGCCACTCTCTCCTCCAAATTTTGGGCCTTATAATAAGGCCATAAACAAAGGAAGTGAGGTGGCATTGAACCTTCAGGCTATGCAGCACGAGTATGGCCCAAGAATAACAGACGGCTTAATGGCCATTGATCCTTCTTCTAATTGTGTTCTAAAGGATTCCATTGAGGTGGTGCCAGACAGTTATGAAGGGATAGGTTTGGTGGGTTCTAGGATCGGTTCATCCTCTTCATTTGAGTTCTGACAAAATCCCCAAGTAATTTTGAATCTTTCGATTTCTGGAAACTTATTCCATGCTAGTTCTAGGAGACGCATCAACCGTTTGGTTCGTGACTCCTTAGAAGATACTCCCTATAATTTTGGTGAGATGAGTCTTTTAGGGAATGTAGAGTGGGAAGACTCGATGGTGGGCTTACAAGTTGAATCAGTATGGGAAATTAGTAATTTACTGGAATTGTAGTTCAAAGAAGGAAGAGAAGTAGTCGTCAGAAAGGTATGTACGTTGGAAAGGGAATTAAAAAAGAGATGTTAAGGTTTGTCTAGGTTTTCAAAATCTTTTTTATGGATTTAAAAATTATATCGTGGAATATAAGGGGTAAGAAGAAGGGAGAAAAGAAAAACAGTAAAAGAAATAATACGCAGTGCTCATCCTAAGGTGGTTTTTATTCAGGAGACGAAACTTGAAAATATGAATAGTGGCTATGGAGTTTGAATGGTATGGATTATGTCATTTCGCCAACAGCAGGGTCTGCCGGAGGCTTATTGTGCATGTGGAATTCGGACTATTTTTAGGTATTAGAAAAATTTATCTACCCGAGATTTATTGCTTTGATAGGTTGCATTAAGTCCAAGAATCTAGTATGTGGTATGGTGAATGTCTATGGGCTGGCAGGCGATTCTGAAAAATTAGAGTTTTTAGATGAATTGCTTGGGTTTTTGAGACAAAGACAGTTACCATAGTGTGTTGCTGGGGACTTTAACTTATTTTTGGATCTGGAAGAAAAGATGGGATTGACTTTAAACCATTCCCTAATTGCTGCATTTAGATCTTTTATCGATGAAGCTGAAGTAATGGATCTTCCGCTTATGGGTAGCTTTTCCAAGTATCATGCAGAAATTGCAGGATAAATCATTGTCTAATCACAATGCTATTTTGTAGACTGTTGAGAGTTGTAATTGAGGTCCAAAGCCGTTTAAGTGTTTCAATTATTGGTATAATAGGGAGGGGTTTAAAGAAACGGTTGTACAAACGATCAGAGGTCTTAAATTTAAGAACTCACGGATAAGGATTGGAGGTCTTCTAAAAGGCTCCAAGAAAGCATTGAAATCTTGATTTGGAAAATCACATCAGAATTCAGGGTAGAGTATTCCGGCTATTGAGAAAGCTATCTCAGAACTGAAAATCAAGATACAGAATGGGTTGTCTGATGTTGGTTCGGCAGCTACCTTAAACAAACTTAGAACAGATTTGTAGTTATTATATAGGAAGAAGGAGATTGAGTGGTTACAAAAATCGAGGCTTCGATGGTTTTCCTAGGGGGATAGAAACGCACGTTTTTTTCCATATCACTACATCTGATAGGAGGAGATCTAATACAATCAACTACATTAAAAGTGATGGAGCAGTGATTTTTGATCCTAATATGGTAAAGTGTTTTGATAAAGACCACTTTTACAAATCTTACAATGAGGTGGATGAAATGAAGTTGGATTTTAACAAAATTTGTGTGGATCAGTCTAGAACTCTCCAAGAGTGCTTCTCTGAGGAGAAGGTTAATGTCTATTTTTATGGGGAGGTGATATTGAAAAGTCAAAGATACACTGGGTTAATTGGGTCAAGTGTGTTCACCTAAGTGGCTTGGTGGTTTGGGGTAACTAATCTGGAGACGATGAATCGTGCTTTACTCGATAAATGGTTATGGCGTTATGGGAACGAGCCATCAAGTTTATGGAGACACGTAATGGCAGCAAAAATTCTAGGTAGTAATTTCAATCTGTTACCTGAGTCGGCTCCGACTAAATATTCTTCGTGGATTTGTAATGGAATATCCAGATCTTTTTTCTCTAGTGATTCCTTTGGGCACAATATTAGATCAAATCTGGAACTACAGGTTAGAGATGGACGCTCCGTTATTTTCTGTACCGATATTTGGGTGGGAGAGGTTTCTTTAAAGGAGAAATTTTCCCGAATTTTTGCTTTGGCACTGAATAAATCTGGGTTCATCTCTGAGTTTGGTCGTAAAGGTGACAATGAGTAGACCTGGGATATCCCGTTACACCGCCCTCTTTTCGATTGGGCTCTAGTGATGGTGCTTTCTCGGTAAAATCTTTACGAGATCTTATAGGTAATAATCAAAGTGATGATTCGATGTGGAAAGACGATGTTTGGCGTGATTTTGCTCCTGCAAAAGTCGAGATTTTTGTATGGATGCTGATCTGGGGTCGTGTTCCAGTTAAAACAGAATTGAGGAAGCGTAGGGTGTCGACCATTGGAAATGACTGCCGCCCTTTATGTAAGAACTATCCTGAAACTGTTGCTCATTTATTTTTTTAATTGTCATGGTGTCTGGCTTATTTAGATGAAGTTTGTTAGAATGCTGGGAGTGGTAACAGCTTTGCCTCAGGATCTGAGGCTCTTTCTTCAAGTTTGGAACGGGTTGGGTATAATTAATAATATTGAACGGTGCTCCTTCATCCCTTTCGCTCTAATTTGGATGGTTTGATTATTTAGGAATGAAGTGATGTTTAAAGGGAAGGAAGTGGATTGGTTGCAAGTTGATTTTCTGGTGAGATACAGGCTTACATCTTGGCTCGAAGCCAAGTTCCCTGGTGGCTGCATTATAATGGAAAACTTGCTTGCTGATCTAACCTTGGCGTCCAACCTTGTTAGGTATGGTGGGAAGCCTAAACTGGTCCAGTGTTGGACTCTTCCTCCTACTGGTTTTTTAGAAATGAATGTAGATGATGCCGTTACTAGACTGTCTTCAAGGAGTGGGTTACTTAGAGATGTCAACGGCACGATTTTGCTTGAATTTTTTGAGTCTGCCGGAAGTGGCCTCCTAGCTTTTGCGGAGTTAGAGGATGTCAAATGTGGAATTCTGAAGTTTGTCTCGTCTCCTATTCAAGTCGCTACGGGTTAATAGTGGAATTGGACTATAAATTGGCCATTGATTGAATTTCAGGATCAGTTGATCCCCCTCCTACTGTCTCTCCTTGGGTGCAAGAAATAGCTGAGTTGATTTGTAGGAAAGGAATAACTCTATGGTTTATCCCTAGGATCTGCAATGTGAAAGCGGATTGCTTAGCAAAGAGAGGCATTGGGTAATTGTATTGGGTAGGGAAATCTGGCCAAGTATTGTGAGGTTTTTGTAATAAGCTTCTCCATGCTTTTGGATAACTGAAATGGGGTGTAATGACTTTATTATTAATATATTTTAGTTGGGGTATTATTTTCTCCCTTCATTAGGATGAATGTTTTTAATGAGACCCATCAACTTTTTAAAAAAATATTTAAGAATCTACAACAAAATAAATGGTGCAGGTGAAGACGCCACTTAGGTTTTAAATTTTAGAATAAATTGCATGATTTAAATTTTAGAATTTATGGTTTAAAATTTAATCTTAAAATGAAAGTCTACTTGTGAAAAAAAAATCCACCTAGGTGCATCAAATAATTATCTGAAAAATCCCCTTTCATACATTTTAGAATTGAAAGGTCAGACATTAAAGTACAAATTGGTTGAATTTAGGAGAAACATAAGGCAAGCAATTCAAAACTTTTACAACAAACAAATGAAATGAAATCTAATTTCAAACTCGAGGAGCTAACAAAAGAGATGCAGATCCAGAAGAACTCGACGATGAAGTAAACTGTGAGGACTCGGTGCTACCACTATAAGTATTGTGGCTTGAAATTTGGTTTAATGGGAGAACATTCAATGGAGGAGCGTAATACGTCGGCACCGGCATCTTCGACAGGAGAATCGGAAATGGAGCTTCAAAATTAAGCGCATGAATTGCTTGCTGTATTGTCGGCCTCGAATTCTCATCTGGGTGTGCGCACCATAGCCCCACGATCAACAATTGCTCGATTTCTTGCTCCGCAAACTCCCCTTTAAGCCTTGGGTCACAAGCTTCGAGCAATTGGGCTCTTCCATAAAGATCCCAAACCCACTCCACTAAATTCACTTTACCCTCACCGGCTTTCGGGTCGATCGGTTTTCGTCCACAAGCGAGCTCCAACGCGACCACGCCATAGCTATAAACATCTGATTGTTTGCTAGCTTTTCCCGCCATATGACATTCTGGGGCAAGGTACCCCATTGTGCCAGCCAACACGGTCGTTTGCGACCCTTTCGAATGGTCCACGAGCCTCGCGAGACCGAAATCTCCGAGTTTGGCATTGAAATCAGAGTCCAACAAGACGTTGCTTGATTTGATATCTCTATGCACCACACATTGTTGCCACCCTTGGTGTAAGTAAAGCAGTCCCGAGGCTTGAGCGATTCTGAACCTTAATTCCCATGGCAATAAGCTGTTTTGGTTGAAAAGGTGAGAATCTAAGCTACCATTGGGCATGAATTCGTAAACGCGGAGGAGCTCTTTGTTTTCGTGGCACCAGCCGATGAGTTGGACTAGATTCCGATGCCGTAATCGGAAAATGATTTTTACTTCGGATGCGTATTCCTTTATACCCTGTTTTGATCCACTTGAGACTCTTTTTATAGCAACATAGGAGTTTGAGTCCTTTAAAAATCCTTATAAACACCCCCGAATCCTCCTTGGCCGAGTTTCCCGACGTCCTGGAAATCATCCGTCGCATGAACCAGTTCCTTGTATTTAAACTTTCTCGGTCCGGTCCCTCTCTCGAATTCATCGTCTATTTCCTCATCAATGGCATCATCATTGTCTTTATCTTTCAAACACTTCTTCCTATAAAGAACAGCAAGCCAAACTAAAACCATCCCAACAACAGAAGCACCAGCTGTCCCAAGCCCAACAGCTAGACCTGTCTTGCTTTTCCTTCTTTTGTGGTTACTTTCCGGTCCCGGCGGTGCATCCGTCGTATTACTAACTATCTCTAAGCTCGAACTGAAATCCCAAGAAGAAATTTTATGTAAGGCGGATGCATTTCCCGTGGCCGCTGAGAATTCGAAAGTTACCTTTTCGGGCAAGTAAAGCCTTAAATCAATGATAGCACTAAGGTGTTGCATGATTGTAGTATTATTTCTGAATCCAGTGAAGGAAACGCTTAAATTATGCGTTCTCGAATCATAACTAATCCATGCTTCATTTGTCCTCCCTCCACTGATATCACTCATCCATGTTACATTGGCCACAGATCTCATGGAATCGACATCGATGCCCACATGTTCATGCTCCGGATCAAAATAATTCTGATAAATATCGAACTCCACTGCAACGAATCTATTGACCGGTGTGTTTAGCTGCATACCGTCACTTGCAAGGCCGAGATTACCACCTTTTGTGGCATTATTGGGGATTTTCGAACCTTCGGGCGCAAGAAGGAATGCGATCCCATCTCCGTAAGCAGATTTGTTTCGCGAATCGATGACGAAGGTGAAATGGGTGTTGAAATCCGTGAGGTTCCTAGAGGCTTCATCCCATAGGAGCATCGGTTCGTGGTACGTAGCTCGACCAACACTCGCAGTCATCTGAAGATCTCTCTGGTTTGCTGTAAGCTGAATGACTTGGTTAGCAGGGTAAGCATTTTCGTAACTGATGGTGTTGTCGTCATTGGTAGTGAAACTGGTGAAGTTGAAGGATATTGCTGTCGAGAACGGAGAAATCAGGGAAAATAAAATGGCGACAATCGAGAGGTATCATTTTTCACCTAATATGGAAATCTGTTGAAGAACGTGTCTCGAAATTGCTGTCTCTTTTATTCATTAAGACAAGTGGTCGTTTTCTTCAATGTTCAAAGGTCCATTACCGTGTGCTACCATCATGATGCAACTGTTTCAGAAAAATAAAATTAGAAAATGGGGGCTCCAATTGCATGTTGGATGACCAAAGTAGAATGGTGATTGGAAAGGACCAATGAAAATAAATAAATAAATATGTGTGGACCAGAAAAGGAAAGAAGAATGGGAAAGACAGCCGTAACAGCGATGTAAGAGTAAATCCATGTGCAATTCCGTGTGTTTTTTCTCGAATCTAAATCTAACTGTCAAAATTTTAAAAAAATCATCTAACAACTCTAACAATCTATTGTTTATTAGCCGTATATTAACACGTCTTTCATTAAACTCGTCTAAAAAATAGTCTAAATGATAAAACACAGAAGAACAAATCTTACAACTTTCCGAATTGGTAGGCTAAGCAAGAGAGTAAAATGTTACCTAGAAAAAGAAATGATTTCACAGCAGTCTTAATACGATGTATGGAAAATGGGGGCAGGAAGCTTTGAAATAAAATTTCAGCCCAATTGCATTAATGTATGGATTTCCGATTATTCTACAGCACAAAGTTTTTTTTTTTTAATTAGAGAGAAGAAAAAGAGAATTTTAAGAGAAGGATGAAATATTTCTAGTAAATCTAAAACCCATAATTTTAATATTCGGCCAGATTTACATGCTCACTGCACAAAGCTCTTTACATTACTTTTATTCTATTCGGAGATCATCACTTTGATATTAATTTTCATGTTTAACTTAAAATTATGAACAATATGTAGGAATTTACGATCGCTGGTTATCACAAAACGATGTATAATATCATATATTAAACTGAAATTTGTACATTTTATCTTAATCATATATATATATGTTCAATGTTTTAATTATATAGAGAGAGTATGCATATTTAGCCGGTTGACTAAGTTGTTCACTTTTGTTCTCTCATTTACTTTAGATCACATGTTCTAAACCCACTAGGAACATCCCTTCCTTCTTTTAGAGTCTCTATTCCCTTCTCCTCCTCTAAGTAGGATTAGGATTATATAGGATTTGTCAAAAATTATATATATATATATATATATATCACATGTCTTCTTCTTTTTATACAATAGTTAAATTATTTAGACTTCGTCAATTAGAGTGAGTAAAAAATAATTTGATTTGAAAAAAATGATTTTTTTTTTATTTTGAGTTATTTGAGTAACTCGAATTAGTGGGTCAATTTGCAAGTTTTAATTTTACCAATTCAAAAAACCGAATTTTCTTGTTTTGTAATTTGGCTTTTTGATATTTTTTGTTCCTTTAATTCCTTTTCCGTTTTAAGTTTTATTTTTGAACCGAGTTTGAACCACATGCTCCTCATTCATTTTAGAATACCTATGTAACTCTGATTTCTCTTTTGACAACATTTTTTTTTCAAGCTAGTCCCGCAAATTTGTATTTTTTGTTTCTTTAATTTTTCCTTCGTTTTAAGTCTAACCAAATTTAAACCAAATGTTCCACACCCATAGTAGATATAAAATCAAAATTTTAACTATTTAAAAAAAAAATAAAATTTTAAGAACCGAGAGAGGACAATAAAAAAATATAATTTATATTTCGAATATACTTACGCACATCATAAAAATAAAAGCATGAAACTCAAGAAGGAACATGCAAAATCTTTCAGTTCGGAACTTGTGGCAAATCTTCAGTCTCTCTTTGTTTCCGGGCATTGCAATTTGTTGGATCAAAACAAATGGAGTTGACAGACAAAAGTCTAAAAGTAGAAGAAGATAATAAAAGCAAGAACTGAATGAATCATTGACTTGCCATGAATATAGCTCTCTCCCCTGTTTTACCATCTCTTTTCACCTCATGAATTGTGATAATTTACTTCTTGGTGGTAATTTTTCTTTCCTTGTAAACCTCAGAAATTTACTTCTCCTTGTTATCCAACTTCCCTATACTAATCACGACTAAAGCAGAAGCTGTGAGTAGTATTGGCAGATGTTATTTATTCCTTTATTCTTTTCCATTCATTGTAATTCGATAACAAGTTATGGATTTAGCTGAGGAAGTACCATCTGGAGATGGAGAAACCGTGGGATTGGTTTGACAGTCGTCTGCTACCGTTCTCCCCGCCTCGGACAATCTTCAGACACATTTTCATGGTATGGTGAGACAGAAAGCGTATTTTTTCGATGGTCTCGGGAATTAATTCAACAAGGACTGGTATCTAGCAGAAGGTGCAGGCAAGGAGTTTTGCTGGTACCATGTAGAACTTCCAAAAGTGAAACAAAAGTGTTCTCAATCCGCTCAATACCTTATAGATGTTCTTTGTCCACCTTTAAAGCTCCAACACATTCTCTCACTCGTTAGCAACGGGCCGTTTTGCGGACATGTCGATGGAACGCTTGTCTTTCGGGTTAATTCACCTGGCCCTGCTTCCAGTAGTTTTACATTTAGAATAGCCGCAATGATCACTGAGAATTCGGTGATTACTGTGTCTCTGGGGCGTGTTCCAAGATTAGGCTTCTCACCGGTCGGTGGATCTCTTCTCTCGGAGATTCCTAGTGTCGAGAATTCGTCTAATCATAGAAGAGAGAAGGGAGGGAATGAGATTGTTATTAAAGAACATGTCCTGGAGTTCTTATTAACAATGAATCACTCCGAGGAGGCTGATAATCCTGTTCCGAAATCCATCTCGAACCTTGTAGTTCACATCATCGACATGCACGTAGATCACCTTCAGGATGTTGTTACCGAACTCGAGATGGAGCTCGAAGCAGTGGAGTTTGAGTTGGATAGAGGTAAATTCCATATAACAGAATTTGTTCACCCGAATGAACACTTGCCTCATTCCTTGCATGTTAAATTGGTTCATGGCTCACTCTGCTATGGACTAAAACAGTTTCGAATTCCATATTTCGAGTCCATAGCACTCTTCACTTGGCAATGAAGTTATCCGTAAATGAAGATCTGCTTAATCTCAGGTGGATTCGATATGAAGTTGAAGATGCTAGACGATTCCCCAAAATGCATCTAAATTTGCAACGTCTCCTGCAGGTAATTTATCTCTGTAGAGTCTAATTGGACATCTATTCCGAGTTTCGGCTTAACGACTGTCCAGTTAAACCCTCTCTGCTCATATCTGTTTCTCCGAATTTCAGGTGATTGCCCACGGGGAGCAAGTATTTCCCCGAGTCAAGGAAAAATGTTCGACCAAACCATGGTTTCTAAGTCAAGACATCAACTCCCTCGAAGGGTTGATCGGACGCTTGAGGAGGCTGAAAGAGAACGTCGGGTTTCTAGCGAACCGTGTTACCGCGATTCAGACCAGTCTGGATACATGGCAGTCAGAGCAAATTAACAAAAAACTCTACTATCTCTCTTTCCTTTCAATTGTATTCCTTCCTTTATCCGTCATCACCGGAGGTAATACCTCAATTTTTATCTACATTTCTCCCTTACCATATCGAATTCGAGATACGCATTGAACTCTTTGCATTCCGTCGAATATTTTCAGTGTTCGTAATGAATGTGGGTGGAGTTCCATGGACCATGCAAAACGGGCCCGAAATAAAAGATGGTTTCATCAACGTGATGGTTCTTTGTGTGATAATGTTGCTCCTGGTGTTGCTATGCTTCCTTTTCCCCCCTCTCTATACGAAAGCGACGGACTGGTATAAGAAGCGGGCTCTCGGACGAAGTTTGTCTCATAACCGGAGATCGTCTATGCGGAGAACCGTCGGAATCCATGAAAGAGGCTGCTGCCTCAGGATTTGACGAGAAGAAGTCATATGAATCATGTCATGGTAGTTTTCATTAGTAGCCATATGAAAAGTGTATCATTGTGTAAATGCATATAGTTTCTTCATTTGCTAGTTGTTATCTAAGCTTAGAGGCCGGTTCTGTTGTGTGCCTATGCCTCTTTTGAAGATTTAATTGTAAATACTGTGATTTTGGTTTAAAATTAAAGTATTTTTTAATGCTTAGTGCAATTTGATTTCGATGGTAATTGTGAATTAACATTTTGGTTTTCTACATTTGATGTTTGGTCAATGTATTATTCTTTAGAATATCTTAATATTATGTACGTTTATAAAAAGAAAGAAAAACCATTCAAGTATATTTTAGTATTTGAATATGCACTATCTAATTACTATTCTAATTTTATCTTATGCTACGAAACAAATAACAGACTATTCATGTGGTGAAAACACTTTGTGTTTAAGAATTGATAGGGTTTAGGAATAAGTACTTGATATTTTATATCTTGCCGAATAGGGTTTTACCCTATTTTTTTCTATGCACTTTAGCGTCCCAGCCTCTTTTTTTTTTTTTTTCTTGGTCGGTGATCGATAACTAATTTTATTATTTGTTGTTGATCACCGGAATTATTATTTTTTTATATTATTTAATAAGAATTTATGTCCTTGTGGCACGCTTTTTCTTTATTTTTCTTGTGGTTCGTTTTATCTGTCATTTCAGTATACTTTCAGCATATCTTAACGACCTTTTGGTGTTTGTATAGAAATTTTCACGACGCTAATTTCTGATTACGATTATGTCGGTGGTCATAGAAAGATAGATCCTCACTCGATTGATGGTTGTTTGCCGATGTAATCAGGTCTGGGTAGCGGAGCAATTTGTGTGATAGCTTGATTCGCTCACCACTCCTTTTTCACCTTGTAAAGCGTCTCAGTTGGATAGAAATAAGGAGACTCAGGAAGACTTCTGAATTTTGACGGTATGCTAATTTCTATTGAAGTATTTACTTTTTTTTGCACCTTTAGATTTTTGTATGAGATTTTGATGGACTAGTCCTCATTATTCTCCCTTTTGGATGCGTTGTATTTGTGATATCTTCTATGGTTTTTAATAAAAATTAAGTTGTTATTGTCAAAAAAATTGATTGTGTTTGGTAAAATATTGTAAAAAAATTCTAGTGGATTACCTAGCGGTTTGTTTTTGCTTTCTACATTTTTTATTTTTTTTATTTGGTATGTGGCAACATCAGTTTTAGTGCTGGTTGTCGATTACAAATGAGTCATTTTTTCTTTATATATATTGTTATTGTTTTTTCTTTTCTTTTATTATTTTTAAGTTTTAATAAGAATCTATTTGTTTTGTGTTCCTATTATTTGCACGTCTTGTTACGTTTTTCTCTGTCTTTATGGCATATTTCTCTGTCTTATAGCATGTTTTATGTCTACTTTTACGATCATTTGATGCTCATACAAAAATTCTCACAACGTTAGTGTTTGATTTGAGATTGTCAGTGGTCACTGATAGCTTGATCTTCTTTTGTAGTTGTTTGATGACGTAATCAGAATTGTGTAGTGGAACAACCTGCAGATTGCTTGTTCCGCTCACCACTCCTATTTGATCCGAAGAAAAAAAATCGATCCAAATCCAATAGAAAAAAATTTGAATCCAAATCTGAAAAAAATGTCAGAGTCCTAATAGGAGGTGGGTCGAATATGGACATTGTCATGATCTGTTCCGCATCAAATCCAAATCCAGTCTAAATCCATATCCGATCCTAATTTGATCTGAGTCCGATCCATATTTGAATTTGAATCAAAACTTTTAAATTTTTTAAAAAAATATAAGACCAAAGCCCAAATAACCCATTAAACTTTAAACATTAAAAACCCTTGTATAACCCTTTATTTTCTCCTTGTCGTCTACAACCTCATTCTCTCTTAATTTTCTTTTATGCCGTTGAAAACTTAAAGCCTAATATCAACAATAAGTCTTTTGGTCAACTTTTCATATTCTGAGGTAATGTTTGTTCATAATAATAGTTTACTCCATTCTTTTGATTACTTAAAGCTTTAGTGCTTAACCTACTAACTATCACTTGATCTTTGTTCTTTCCTTCTTTCTTTTTTTTCAGCATATTATCACTTAACCTTTGTTAGTATCGTTTATGTATTATAATTTTTTCATAGAATTGGACTGAAACATGTTTAAATTTCTTTTTTATTTGAAGAAATTTACGCTATTTTGACAGTATTTTCAAAATTTATGTTTGTTGTAATTTTTTATGGAATTGGACTGAAATATATTGGAATTCCTATAGTAATGCCGGTTAATTTGTAATCTGTTGTTATACTATTTATAGTTTCGCGGATTTCGCACCATACCCGCCCCAGTTGGGGAGGAGATGGGTATGAGTTTGGTGGGTAGTGGGCGGGTGTGGATGTAAAAAGTCATACCCATCGTGGGTAGTGGGTAGTTAATGGGTTTGAAACCTTACCCGCACCGAATCCACCCGCATCCGCCCGCCCACTAACTACCCACCATATGAATTTTAGGCCATTTATATTTGTAAACTTTAATTATGCCTTTTATTATGGTGTTTTATGTACTAAGATATTGGTTTATTTTAAAATCTATGTTAATCCTTAAGTTTGTAGACTTTGAATCAATTAATTTAGTTTGAAAAAATGATGGTTTATAATCAAGCTTCTATTCATTGTTTAAGATCGAGTTTGAATTAATCAGGTTGTAATTTTGTAATATGTGTGGTTAAGTAAAATTTATATAAGTGTAAATATGCTTTAGTTAAGTTAACTATAGTTAATTAGTTAGCTGTAGTTAAGTAGAATTTATACCGATAAAAATGTGCTATAGTTAAGTTAGCGATCGCTAGTTAGCTGTAGTTAAATTTATACCGGTGGATGTCCAGTTGGGTAATGGGTGTGGGGATGGATTTGAGAATGTACCCACGTGGGCGGGTGTGGATTTGAAAATTGTACCTCCCGTGGGTGGTGGTTAGGTGGTGGATATGAAAATTTTAGATGGGTATGGGGATGGGGAGGGGGTATCCGCACCTGCCCCGCCCGTTTGCCATCCTTAGCTCCTCCTAAAAGTAGTGGTACGCTACATCCTTTTTCATATTAAATTTTAGATATAGTGTACTCTTGCTATTTATATTTTTATATATTTTCAATTAAAATTTTCTTTGAAAAAAGGATAAATTCATTTGTTTTTATTGTTATGATCTTAATAGGAATGCGAGATGAAAAATTTTCTACTCCTTTTGCATCTTCTCCTTTAGGTGATGAATCAACAAAGAAAAGAGGCATGTGTTCAAACTGCAAATGATGAGGATTGCGTGGTTGGTAGTGATAAGAGAAGATTGACTTTGTAAGTTTGAAAGCACTTTAAAATAGTAATGAAAGGTGGTGAAATGAAAGCATTTTGCCAAAGTTGTAAAAAAGAGTTTGTGGGTAAGAGCACGAGCGGTACTTCACATCTAAATGAACATTTTAAAAAGGTGCATGGAAATCAAGAAATCATTAGATGTGAGGCAACAACTATTGCAAGCTAGTACCAATAAGGGTGCCAAATCAACGTCAAAAATAGGAAAAAATGAGTTCAACCCACAAGTTGCAAGAAATGAGTTGGCTAATATGATTGTGTTGCATAAATATCCTCTTGCTATAGTTGATCACATCGAATTTAGAAGATATTCAAAAGCTTAAATCTTGATATTCATGTTGTATCAAGGAATACCATCAAAGCTGATATCTTAAAAGATTTTAAGAAAAAAGAGCTCACTTAAAGAAGTTATTGACGGTAAATAGTAGTAAGATTGTTATTACTACGAATATGTGAATTTGTACCAATAAAAAAAGGTTATATGGCTGTGACGGCACACTTCATTGATAATGATTAAATTTTACAAAATCGTCTTATAAGGTATGTTTACGGAAAAAAAGTTCGTTGTGTAGTTGCCTATTGTACATCAACACCAAAGAGGTATGAAAAGTTTGAAGATGTTTACAATTATATCAAAATTTCTCTAACTAAAATGATGATATTAGATTGTAAGATAAGATAGAATTTATGTTGTGACATGCTACAAGTTGCCCTTATGTACAAAAATACTTTTACTAGATTGGGTATAAAAGTTGAAAAAAAAGATAAACTCAAATTGCCTACTAAAGATAAGTGGCAAATGACAAGTGATATTTGTGATAAGTTGGCATTATTTAAGAGGGCAATTGAGGCTTTTTAGGGTCACATTACCCCACTGCTAATTTATATTTTCAAAAAGTTTATGAAATTAGACTTGCATTAAGGAAATAGGTGACTTGTGAAAATAAAGTAATCGAGTTGATGACATCAAGCATGATTGTGAATTTTGATAAGTATTGGGAAGTTATCAATGTGATATTATCTGTAACATCAATTTTGGATCTTAGGAGAAAATTAGAGTTTGTCTTTGTGTTTTAGTATTCTCTTTGATGATGGTGGTGAATTTGAATGTAATAAAGTGAGACAAGTATTGGTTGCATTGGTTGATGACTATGAAAAAAAAGTGGTTGATCAAGAATCTTTTCTTGTTTTACCTTCATCTTTTGCAAATGATAATGGTAAGAGATTATTAGTTGATTCGGATGATGTTGAGGGATTATGGAAAAAACATATTTTACAATTATTAAAAAAGTTCCGTAAGTGTGAGGTAGAGACATATTTGGAGGAGCAACGGATTGTTGTAGATAATAATAATTTTAATCTTTTAGCTTGGTGGAATGCCAAGCCAAGTAAGTTTTTCACCCTTTTTGAAATTGCTAGAGATTTTATTGCGGTGCCAATTTCTATTGTTGTCTCGAAGAGTGCATTTAGCAAAGGTGGTAGAGTTGTCGATCCCTATCATAGTAGACTTCATCTGAATACTGTAAAAGCGTTAATGTGTCTTTAAAGTTGGAAGCTTGCTCAATTTAAAGGTAATCATATTCAAATTCGATAAATTAATAGTTTAGAACTATTCAGTATTTTATTATTTTTAATATTTATTTTTTTAGATACTATAATTGATGGTGATCTTCAATGTGGATCTATTTATGAAGATGAAGATGTGGAACTTGGAGATGAATCATTAGAGTAATTGGTAAGTTTATATACAATCAATATTTTTAGATGATTATATCTTCTACAATTTCATTTATGTTATCATCTTATTTTATAGGCTTTTGTTGAGCTTTAGTGAAACAATAGATGCTTGATAGATAGAAATTTTTTTCTATGACAAATGTTGATTGTTGAACATTTTGATTATATTTTTAATTTGTTTCATTTTGGATTGTATATTTATTAGACATTTTATAATTGTGATTTGGAAAGTTGTTATGTTAGTAGTCTAGTAAGACGATAGTAGTTTATGTAAGGATAATTTATTTGTTGATTTTTTTTAGTCGAAGTTTGAGTTGTTACTTTAATTTGTTTTATTTTGGATTGTAATATTTGTTTGTGCTATTAGTTTAAATATATTTGTTTGATGAAATTTATTTTGTATTTAAAGACATTTGTTAGAGTTGTTACTTTAAAAAAGAAAAAAATAATTAGATTCAGACTTGAATTTTAGATATTTTATTGGATCAGACTCAAATTTAGTGTAATCGGACTTGGACTTTATAAAGTCTGATCCAAGTCTGATCCATTGCTATCCCTGGTCTCAATGTTCTTTGTACATGTGGATTTTATGTTTTTTTTGTTTTATCTGTATGATTTTTTTTATGGACATAATCATCAAATCTCTCGTTATGTTTAGGTGCATTGTATTTGTTGAACCTTCCATTGTTTGTAATAAAACTCAATTATCCATGTTCAAAAAAGAAATTGATAGTGTTTGAACCCATCAAGTGGTCTAGTGGAAAAAAGAATGTTGTTATTCCTAGGTGATTCGGGTTTGAGTAGCTTATCTGCATGGTGTGTGTGCTTTATTAAAGGGCTAGGATTAATGAACTAATATTATCTTGTAATTTCACTGGAAAGTAAAAAAAAAAAATCACAACCAATCTTTAGTGATTACAAACGTCTATCAATATTAAGCTTGAGAGTACAAAATAAGGACAAATCAACAAAAAGAAATAATAAATGTCACACCTAAAAGACAACGTCAAATACAACCTTGAGAAAATATTTTTTTACGAAAAACGTACAAGAATAGACAAAGATCTTACTACAAGAAAAAATAAAATATCTACTATTTTAACCTAAAATAAAATAATAGTCTAACAAAATATCAACCTAAATATACTCAGTTTGATTTTTTTATATTTTAATTTGATTATTGATTTAAATCTTAAATTATAAATTCTTAATATAAATTAATATTCTTAATAAAAAAGTTTAAGGGTACTTAAAGTCATTGAACTTTTGAAAAAAATAAAATTACTGAAGTATTTGAACATTTTTTGCACTCAATTGAACACTCGAACTAATAAATTTGATCAATTAAGTCATTTAAATAAATTTGATCATTAATTTTTGACGATTTTTTCTTGAAATATTATTGTCACGTGACAAACTATAATAATGTCATATGACATTTACATATTTTATAATATGTCATTTTTTATAATTTTTATGATTTTTTAGAACTTTTAAAAAACTTTTTAAATAAATAATTTTTTTTGAAAATGCTAAGTGACAACAATTTAACTTGATACGTTGTATCAATTGATCAAAAAATATTAAATTTAATTGTTAACGTTAATTAATAAAGTAAATTGATAAAATTTCGGAATATAAAAAACTTGTTGAGTACAAAAAAGAATTTAAGGATTTAATAGATTTTTAAAAAAAAAAAACAAAAGGGCTTATGATACCAAGCCTAATAAAAATATATGTTTTAGAAGCAGAGCTCCCAAGGCGAAGCGATCATTTTGTTAGTTTTGCAATTGCTACTATCATTAAACCCTAGAATTTACTTTTTATTCTTATAAAATAATAAAACCCTAAACGACGTCCCAATCGTCGACAGCTCTCTGTGTCTCTCTTTCTCTAAACCCTCATAACCCTAAAACTCTGCCAAGCTCCATTCTATTGTTGAGGCTCACCCTTTCTTTAACAAGCAGCTTAAGAAATTGAACGGTAACTCTTCTTGCTTTTCAATCTGTTTGTATAGATTTGTTATCATTTTGCAACAAGTTTTAGAGTATTGAAATTTCATGCTTCAATCGTTATAATGTAATCCGATTACAGCATTGTCACTTATAAAGGTTACATCTTTGATTATTTTTTGTGTTTTGATTCGTTTTTTGTTGAGAAAGTTGATTTTGATGCATAGTTATTATTGCAGAAGGTTTTTAGATATTGGATTGTTAATGGGTAGCAAGAAAAGAAGTACTAAATCTGAGGTAGAAGCTCTTGAGGGTCAAAATGATTTAGCTACGGATAATACGGTTTCGGTGCCTTCCGGTAAGAAAATTAAGATGGATAACAAAAAAGATGCAGAGATGGGAGATGGGGTTGCTTCGTCTTCTGCTGCTGCTGGTTCCGTTAAACCAATGGAGAGGAAAAAGAATAGGAAACAAATGGACAAGGAGAGAGGCATTCGGTTTTAGAAAATGAGGAACCTCAGCCAAAACAAATGATTGTTGAATCTAAAGGAAATGATGCACCCGAACCTGTGGCCTCTTCATCTAGTAGTAGTTTGCCCGAGTTCCATATCAGTATTTTTAAGGACTTGGCCTCAGCAGATTCTTCGGTGAGAGAAGCAGCAGTGGAAACGATGGTGTCAGAGTTGCAGGAGGTTCAGAAGGCATTTGATAGGCTTGAGAATAAGGAATTGGTTGAGGGTGTTTTGAAACTGGAAGCTCAAAAGGATGATGGCTTGGATAACTGTGCATCATCTTTGAGATATGCTGTGCGCAGGTTGATACGCGGTGTTTCTTCGTCAAGAGAGGTTTGATGTGCTATCTTTATTATTTGTCTCACATGATTTCATGTAGCTACTTCTTGATGTTTTAGACTTTGTATTTTGCATTTCATTGTGGAAGTCATAGCTTCCCTAATTCTTCAATTTGCATATCGATGCTTTGCTTTACCCTTGTATGAAAAATACAGCAGTCTTACCTAGAACACTTGGAACGATCAACTTAAGTATGCTTTCCATGTGTTGCCTAAGTTATCTTTTGAATCTAGTCTGACATCTGGCACCTGAAGTGTACTTGTGATCTTCAAAATATACTTGACCAACCATAAACAACTTAAATTGGCTTCTGGCTGATATATGTTTTTCAATTTGTTTTGCAGTGTGTTAGACAGGGTTTTGCATTGGGTTTGACTGCTTTGGTGGCCACAATTCCTAGCATCAAAGTGGGCTCCTTGTTGAAACTTATAGTTAATTTATTGGAGGTCTCGTCATCGATGAAAGGTCAGGTAGGCTTGCTTTCCTCAACGCATTTCAGGTTGTCATCTACACTAACATTCAATAACTAGCTTCTATTCTGTAGGAAGTAAGGGATTGCCTTCTGGGTCGCTTATTTGCATATGGTGCTATTGCCCGATCCGGCAGACTCACTAAAGAGTGGTTTTCTGATAAAGATGCTCGCATCATCAAGGAATTTATGAGTGCTCTTATTTCCCTTGCTTCCAAAAAATGATATTTGCAGGAGCCTTCAGTTTCCATCATTTTAGAAATTGTTGAAAAGGTATTTTCTGATTAAGTGACATGATTTTTTCTTGACGATGTTCCTACTTTTTTTCTGCCAGGATGTGGGGGATCTGTAATAATTCTGAACCTATGCTAACTTAATATTTGTCTAGTTAGATGTCAGCAATTTTTTTTATGTCAATATTATATTAATACTATTTGGTGGTTGCAACTTGCAATGCTTCTAAGCAGCGGCAGAGCCCCTCTTTGATTAGGAGAGGCTGTTGGCCCTCCCAATTTTTTTGGTATAATAGCATTTTAGGTCCTTTTTAGTTTAATATTAGTCAAATAAGGCTTCTGCCCCTCCCAATTTTTAGATTTGAGTACTTAATTGATCCTTAGCCCCTCCCAATGTTTAATCCTAGCTCCGTCCTTGCTTCTAAGTGCATCATTATAAAGAATTTCTTTCTCTTGTGGTCCGATGTTGTGACATTGACAAGTCCTTTTAATTCCCTTGCTGAAGCATTGTTTGATCATATTCTTGAAGCTCCTGGAGTTCCTCAGTGGTTTGAAGAAGCTGTTGATGTTGGAAATCCTGATGCTTTGTTGTTAGCTTTAAAAATTCATGAAAAAACATCCATTGACAGCAAATTCAGCAAACTTTTGCCAAATCCGTTCAGCCCAAGCAAACTTTTCTCTGCTGACTATTTATCCTCAATTAGTAACTGCTTGAAGGTAATTTTTGATGCATCTATACACTGATATTAATAAAATAAGGTTTAAATATGTTCTAAAGTTGTTTTTTGACGTAATATGGCAGGAATCCACATTTTGCGAACCCCGGGTCCATAGTTTGTGGTCTGTTCTGGTAAATATACTCCTACCTGATACTGTTCTGCAGACTGAAGATGCAGCATCTGCTTCTAATTCCTTAAAAAAGCACAAAAGGGTCGCAAGTCTAGCTCTTCTGAAGAAGAAATTGCAAATAATGTCCAATCTTTCTGTGATGTTGTTATTGAAAGATCCCTCCTCCTGTCATCACATGATCGTAAACACTTAGCATTCGATATTCTGCTTCTTCTCCTGCCTAGATTACCATCTTCTTTTATACCGATTGCTTTGTCCTCCAAAGTTGTTCAGTGCCTGATGGATATACTTTCCACAAAAGATTCCTGGCTGTATAAAGTTGCGCAGCATTTTCTTAAAGAATTATTTGACTGGGTTAGGAATGATGATGTCAGACGAGTGGCTGTTATTGTTGCCTTTCAGAAGCACAGCAGTGGAAAATTTGATTGCATTACGAAGACAAAAACAGTTAAAGATTTGATGGAAGAGTTCAAAACAGAGACTGGTTGCATGCTGTTTGTTCAGAACTTGATTAACTTGTTTTTGGATGAAGGTCATGCTTCCGAGGAACCTTCAGATCAGAGTCAAACAACTGATGAGAGTTCTGAGATAGGTTCAATTGAGGACAAGGATTCTGTTGGAATTGTGGGAATGCTGATTTTTTGAAAGGCTGGGTCATAGAATCACTTCCCAGTGTTCTGAAACATTTAAAGTTGGACCCTGAAGCAAAATTCCGAGTGCAAAGGGAAATATTGAAGCTTCTGTCTGTTCAAGGTTTATTCTCTGCATCTCTTGGTAATGAAGTTACTTCATTTGAATTACAGGAGAAATTTAGATGGCCGAAAGCAACCACCTCAACTGCTCTTTGCAAAATGTGCATAGAACAACTCCAATCACTTCTGGCAAGTGCTCAAAAGGTTGAAGAGCCACGATCTTCGGCTAATGCACTTGAGCCAAATGACCTTGGTTCCTACTTCATGCGGTTCTTTAGCACATTACGCAACATTCCTTCAGTTTCTTTATTTCGAACTTTGAGTGATGAAGACAAACAGTCCGTCACAAAATTGCTAGAAATGGAGAGTAAACTTTATAAAGAGGTAAGCTTGGTCTCATCCTTTAATGTAAAAAATAAATGCTTTTTACATGTTCCCAATTTTGAAGTTATTTTCTTTAATAAATCCAAGTTCTCAAACAAATTGTATTATTACCTTGTGGTGTCTCGCAATGGTTAGGGTAAGTTGTCTTAATTCCTTGTAAATATTTTTTAGCACTTGGGTTCGTGGTTTATTGATGTGGAGGCCAATGGCTTTATCCTTGGTGAACAACAATAAGAATGATTCTTTAACTTTTGATCTTGTGTTTATGAATTTGTAACTTTAGTTATGAACTTGTGTGCTACTTACTCTTGCAAATCTATACAGTTTCTTAATGTTTAAATAATGGCAGGAAAGGAACTGCAGGCTCAGCAATGATGCAAATAAATTGCATGCATTGAGGTACTTGCTCATCCTATTGCTACTCCAGTTGCTCCTCCGACCTGGGGAATTCTCTGATGCAGCCTCTGAGCTTATCATATGTTGTAAGAAAGCTTTTGCAGCTCCTGATGATCCTGACTTATCTGGAGAAGATGAGTCGAATGGTGATGCAGCACCAGAATTGATGGATGTTCTTGTTGATACTTTACTTTCCTTGCTGCCACAGTCATCAACCCCTATGCGGTCTGCTATTGAGCAGGTAAGCAACAAGAAGTCATTTTATGTGATGTCAAAGATCATCCATGCACCTTTATTTGGTTTTGCAATACCTTATTTATTTTACCCTTTAATGTTTGTTGCTATTGCTTATTGATTCTATTCATGATTTCTTTCTTCATTTTATTAGAGCAACTTGGAGTTATTTTCCATTTTTCTTGTTGTCTTAACACAAATCACTTATATTTTACTTGCCATGTATTATATATAGGTTTTCAGATATTTCTGTGGCGATGTTACTGATGACGGACTGCTGAGGATGTTGCGGATAATTAAGAAAGACCTAAAACCTGCTAGACATCAGGAAGCAGGCAGTGAAGATGATGACGATGATGATGACCTTCTCGGTATTGAAGAAGATGAAGATATAGGTGAAGCTGAGACCGGTGAAACAGCTGACAGTGACGAGCAATCGGAAGACTCTGAGGCAGTAGTTGGTGGTGAGAGGGATGATAAAGATCCTCCTGAAGATTCTGATGAGTCTGATGGGGGAATGGATGATGATGCTATGTTCCGCATGGACACTTATCTTGCTCAGATCTTTAAAGAGAAAAAAAATCAGGCGGGTGGCGATACTGCTCAGTCCCAGCTTATCCTGTTCAAACTCCAAGTTCTTTCACTTCTGGAAATTTACTTGCATGAAAATCGAGGCAAGTGTTACCACTTTTCCTTTCGTGAACTATAAGATGCCACCTATGATGACCATTTGCTGCCAAGTTCATTTTGGTTCATTTCCTATCGGTTTTGTCTATTTGTTGTTATTGTGAGCTTAGAAATGTTAATTTTTATTGTCTGAACTTCATTCAAGAAGTGTTTCTTTTTTACCTTACAACTTATGTACAAGATTCTAAGAAGTATGTATTTATGATCCTTTCCAATTCAGGTAAGCCCCAGGTCCTGACAGTATACTCGAACTTGGCTCAGGCATTTGTTAATCCACATACTACAGAAGGCAGTGAACAACTCGGACAGCGTATATGGGGAATTATTCAAAGAAAGGTATTCAAAGAAAAGAAGTTGCCGAAGGATGAATCTGTGCCGCTGTCTACTCTTGAATCTTTATTGGAGAAAAACTTGAAGTTGGCATCAAAACCATTTAAGAGAAAGAAATCCGCAAGCACCCTATCCAAGAAGAAGCTGACAGCCTCTTTGAACAGATACAAAATGGTGGTTTCACTTGCTCAGAATTCAACATACTGGCTATTGAAGATCATTGAAGCAAGAACTTTCTCTGATACCGAGTTGCAAGGAGTTTTTGGTCTCTTGCAAACTATTCTGGAGGGGTATTTTGACAGTAAAAAATCCCAAATAAAATCTGGATTCTTGAAAGAAATATTTAAAAGAAATCCTAGGATTGATCATCGACTCTCTGGCTTCCTGTTAGAAAACTGTGGCAATGCAAAATCAGACTTTCGACGTGTCGAGGCTTTTGATTTGGTGGTTGAAGTATTGAAGTCACAGGTTCCCATGAATTCTAATGAAGGGAACCTGGAGGCATCAAAGAAATTTTTGAGAAGCCATCTGCAGAGTCTCGGTCGATTTATAGAGGCCTTGGTGACAAAGATGCCTGAAAAGAAGTCTAGAAAAACCGAAGTGCATAAATGTTGTGATAAGATCTTCCAGATGATAACATTACTAGACTTGACCAAGGCTTTCCTGAAATGTTTGGGACCTGACACCCGTTCTGCTTGTGAGTCTCAACTTGGGGTGTGTTTGTTTGCCGTAAAGTGAATTACAGAAAATGTTTTCACCATTTTCCCATGTTTGGTTCAAGTAAAATAGGATAGTCAACAGAGTTTGTTTTACGGTTGACCATTTTTTCTTTGTATTCTCTTGTAGTTTGTATTACCGTGTTTTTTTCCCGTAAAACACTTTACAAAGCCCCTTCTCTTTATCTATATCCTTGGCTTCTCTTCCTCACCAACTTCAGCGTCTCTTTCTCTTCAGCTCCGGCATCTCACAATCGACGGCGACGTAACTCAGGTGAGTAAATTTTAGTTCATCTTCTTTATGTATTCTCTGAAATTTTTTTGCCCTAATTTGTTTTTTCTTGCTATCTTCCCTAAAATTTATTGTTTGAGATCTTTAGATTTGTTTGTAAATCTTCGATTTCTTTATTTCCTGGACTTGTAGATGCTTTTCTCATTGTGTACTTGTCTCTATTTGTTGAAATCTGGGTGTCTGAATATAACACAAATTATAGAACGAAATGAGTCACCAGATATTAGACTTTATACTTTTGAAACGACATTTAAATCGAATAATATCAAAAGAAGTTGAGAATGGCAGTAATGAGAAAAGAGAATGAAGGGTGATCGGTGAAAGGAACTTGAAAATCATACCAGGTTTTCCACCATTCAAGACTGCAATTTCGACCGGTTTTACACCATATACCTATATGTAGACAAAAGAAGAAAATGTAGACAAACCTTGATCCCTAAGTTTTTTTCTTTGAGGAATCTCCCTGCACCTGTTACGGTACCACCTGTTGAAACATTAGAAATGCTAAACCAGTAAAGATGCTACATGTGGATTGGCAGGGTTATCGAATTGCCGTAACATGTGACCATTAGGTGTGTTCTGCAGTAGTATCTCATTAGCCTTGCCCATTATTTAGATACATGTAGAACAAATAGGAAGTTTGTTAGCATAAATTCTCCATATCCAGACTTTCATGTGGAAAATTGTCCTCATTTGATCAAAAGTCAATTAAAGAAAAACAGAAGAAGATATTATGATAAAACGAGTACTAAACGGAGCAAAGCAACAAAACAGACCTTACCATATTCGATCCCAAGGCTAAATCGAGCAAAGTATCTTCAAATTAGGTACTATGCTGAGCAGAACAACAAAATTGACTTTACCATATTTTATCATAGGCATATCTGATAAAGTCTTGCAAAATAATGAATAATTTAAGTGTGCTTGGATCCATATTTCTTTCTGATTAGGTTATAAAACAATCATTTTACATGCATTAGACACGTTTGTATGGAGATATTACTCTTCAAGAATCCTTTAAATATATGAAAAATTTAGAGAAGAACGTAGCATATTTGTATTAGACACTTACTATTTAGTTTGTTTGTTTTGATCTCAATTCTAAAAATGTTGTTTGTAAGTGGGTTGTTTGGTTCTTGCTTGTTGGTTGGGTTTTGTTTAAACTTTCTTGTATGGTCTTTGAAGCTGGCTTGATCAATCTCATAGATCTTGAATTTTGTTTGATATGTTTTGAAGTCTTTTCTATGACTTTGATCCTCATAGAAACATGGTTTAATTCTGGTAATAGCATTGTTGTTTCGATTGATATTAATGAATTTGAATGTTTTGTTTGGTTTATTAAATCATCATATATAATGGCATGCTTTGATATTTTCCATATTTTTTGAATTTTCTCTGTGTACATGCACATCAAATTTAACTCCATACACTCTTTTCCATAATACATCAATTTATTAGTTAAATTCATATTTAATCCTTTCCATAATGCAAGGCTATTTTTTTGTAGATGGGTCGTAACTCAATTCATAATGCAATAGTGGGAGGCATTAGCTGTTGGGCCAGTTTTGATTCAAACTACTAATTATGTACTTTGATGATATTATTTTCTAATGTGGTGTAGAACCAATTATTAAGTTATTGGATAATATTATTGTTCAATGTGATATGATACTAATAAATATATATACTTTCAATCAATCATTAAGTTTATATCAATTGAACCAAATTATAATATCAATTAGAAACATGTACTTTTATAAAAATAAAGCTTTATAATATTTGTTTGTTTCACTGGAAACAGACTTTGTAATGTGTGTTTGTTTTACTAAAAATAGATTCTTAACTTTTTTTTTTCAAGAAAATTTACCAAACAACGGAAAATGATTTGTACAATTTCATCCAAACACTTGAAAATAATTTATGTAATCAATTTTTCAGAACATATAACTTATTTTTCAGAATTTATTTTCCAAAAACAGTTTTCAGTGAAACAAACGGACCCTTGGTCCGGTTTTTCTCAAGCTGAAGAATCTCAAATGAGAGCCAGCTATTAGATAATCGATATTTGTGGAAACAACTTACCAAGGAAACCTTTTGGCTTTGCCTTCCCTATGGTGCTTGTTCTCACAGTAGCCAAACTATTGTCACTGCAGTCTGCATGGCTTCATAAAGATATATTCTGATTGTGGCTCCATAGGTGAGATTCAAGAATTATCGATTAGTTTTTGGTTCCTTTATTAGACAAGTGTCACAGTGTGATAATTTGTTGACATCCAAGCTTAATTTACCCAATAAACTTTTAGGAATTTTGTTTATTTATATGTTATATCTTAGCTGGTTTATCTTTGTTTCCTACATCAAAAGTATTGTCAAGTGTCAACTATGCATGTTTTGCTGGGATTTGGATGATGAAAATATGAACATCCTATTGCTGCTGTTACTGTCGGCATTTTCAAAGCTTTGTAAGTTGACTATGTCAACGAATTGATAATACCATCCAATCAAAAACCATATTCGATCCCTGAAAGGTCAAGAGTTTGAATACTAACCTTGTAAATAAAGCAAATTGAATCAAAAGGATTGTCTTGTAATAATTCAACCAATGAATTATAATAATAGAGGAAACTTGCTTTTATGTACAACAAAGGCTTGTAGATATTGTCATCATGTTAGCTCATTCATCAAACTGACATCAACGATAGCAGCATCGTTTGTTTGCTTTCAATAAATAGTCCAGGAGCGGGAGCAGCAGTTTCCAATCAATTTTCATCTACCCAAGGCAAGGCAATATTATCATCGGGCGAGTTCGAGTTGTCTTGACCTCAGATCATTTAAGTTGATCAACAGGATGAATCCTTTCGAGTTCAAATAATCTTTCATATCCAATCAAATTCAGGTTATGTAGGTTTCTTATTATAGAGGTCAGAATTCAGTTCACAGTTGTGATATGAGTTGAAAGTTGCAATTATTATGGTATTTCCATCAGCTTTTCAGTTGGCTGGCAGTTGCCGTCTCTCACCCCCAAATCTGTAGAGGGAAGGAGGGGGGTCACTTTCACTCTCTCTTCCTCCACATTCCACTCTTGCTCAAAAAAGAGTGAGTGGGTTCCATGCTGCTGAAAATCAAGTATCATTTTTCCCTTCCCCTACCTATCTTCCACCAAATCCCTACCTCTTTTCACTGCAATTCCACACTAACATCCCCCTTTCAGCCTTCTTCCCCCCATTTCTCTCCTCCGAAGATTACATTTAAAGAACCCCACCACCACAACCACCCTGTACAACAACACAGAAAAAGGGAAAAAAGGGGTTCAATCTTCAGCATTTAAGACTACTTGAAATCCACATCTATTTTTTTCCTTCAATTTTTTAGCAAATGTTAGCAAAATCTACATTCATCTACACAACCCCAACCAACTCCTCTCTTTGATTGCCCCCAAAAATCTTAGTTCACAAGCTTCAAAATCGAATAGCTCATCCTTTCATTCCAAAAGACTTTTAAGACCGGGCATCATTGGCATCGGAATCCCTTCCTGAAGAACTCCCAGAATCTGAATCTGTAAAGATAACATTACAACATAAGGATTTCCTTTTTTCCTTCATAGATGAAGGCTCATTCAAGAAAAACCCAGATCCAGTTGAGACGTACCACTTGAAGATGATGAATCACTGCTCGAACTGCTGGAGCTGCTAGAACTGCTACTCACATGATCATTATCCTTCTCAATCTCCACGGGAGGGAAACTAGTCATTGGCATTTCTTCCCCAATATCTACATCTTCCTCTCCAGCATCACCGCCTTTCTTTGGCTTCTTCATCTCCATTGCAACCTCAGTTTCCTCCGTAGTTGCCTCTTCCTGCATTTTCCGAGAGTTCCCAATCAGAACCATAAATTCATCAAATTCATACCATAAAGTAATAATTATTGGCACCCATCAAGAATGCTTACCCTATGGCTGTCATTAGATACCGCATTGTTCGCCATCAATGCTTGCCGCTTAATCTTGCTGACCATCTTCTTGTAATTAGTGACGAACCGGTCCAACTCCCACAACGTCTCCGTATCCATTGCCTCAATATCAAGTTCAATCTCATCCCCGTCCTGCCTCAAATGCCCATTCCTTCTCCTTATAATCTGAACCACATTATCCATCTTCTCCTGCGGTAAGCTCTGCAATCCCATCCCCAACTTCTGCTTCTCCTCCAAACTCATTTCCCTCTTGTTCGGATCCTTGGCCTTTGGCTTCGGCTGCTTCAATTGCTTCACAGGAGGTGGCCTTACTGGTGAAGCCACCATGGCTGGCGCCTGCAATTGCATCTGTGGTGGTGGTGGTGGTAGATTCTGGTTTGAAACAAAGCCTAAACCCCCTCCAATTCTATCAGATCTTGCAACAAAATTAGCTGAATCTTCCCTATCAACCATTATCCTCTCAGCCTCCCGTTCCCTACCTTTCTGCAACCTATCGGCTTCACTGTGATCCCAAGAACTCGCCTGCAACTCTTCCTCGAAATAACCGCTTTCATGTGGCTTGTCTTGCTCCTCCAATTTCAAGCACAACGGCCGGAACAATTCCTCAAATCTCACAAGCAATTGCTCAGCCAACACACAAACCTCATGCCCCTTAGGGTTATACATCATGGCGTTATTGAAAGTGAGCCTTACATCCGCTGCAAATTCCAAGGGAGACCCATAAAAATTCTTTGCTATCCTCGATTTCACCGTGCCCAGATCCATTGGCTTCTTGATTATATCGTAATAATCATGAAGACCCATTCCAACAACATCCACCGGCGAATTGAAGATGTACCCATGTTTGTTTTTCATCAATTTGTTCAAGATTTGGGAACAACTTTTCATCAAATAACCCGCGGATGGTTTTCCATTCTCTTGAGGGTTCAGCCTCTTCAACTCTTTGCTGAAATTTGAGGGGAAAGGCCGTTTGTTGCCGGAAATGTTCTTCTTAGGTAACGCTTTCTTGTTGGAGCTGGTCGACTCAATTCGATTCCTCAATTCACGAATCTGCCCCAACTCGGCAACCAACTGAATTCTCAGATCAATCAACTCTTTCCTCGAATAAGAGCTGATACGGAAGCTAACATAGCCGCCGGAGTTGAAATCGTTCAGCTTCCGATTAATTGATGACGCGTCGTCAGAAGCTGCAGATTGGGTCACAGCAGGAGAATCATCGACAACATGGCCGGCAACGTCATCAGGTGCCAAATGATGGTGAAATTGACGCTTCTTGGTGAATTTAGGGTTAGGGTTTGGTTTTGTTCCAGTGAAGGGAACCTTGCCCATGAATTTTGCGACACTGCCTTTCTGCTGCGATGGCCAATTTGAATCACCCCGATTCGCTAACACGGCAGATGCCATTAAATTATCGTGAGCCGGTAGAGTTCCGGCGAGGGATTCCCGATTCGGATCGACAGAGCAAAACCATGAAAGGAAAAGCGTTGACAACACGCGCCACCTGAATAACCACCACCAGGAATTTAAAACGAAAAAGCCCGGAAATTATTTCTTTTGGCGAGAGATGTAGAAATTAAACTTGAAGACTGGGTTTGGGATCTACCCCTTTGCTGAGCGAGGAACAAGAGAAGGCTAGGCTCGGTTCTTAAAGGCGATGAGATCTGCCCGGTTGAGTTTCGGGTATTGTTTTGACCGTTAGATAGAATCCTTTTGTTGATCGAAGGGTTTTTAGAGGATTGGAAGGTGACCGGAGGGCTGCCCGGGTGATCTGGCGTGAATGGTGGGGATGAAGGAGATGAGTACACGTGGCAAGTGAGAGACCGTGGATGGGGAACGTAGATTTGGCTTTAGGTTTGGGGTGAATTTGAGGTGCATGTGGCGTGAATTAGGGTTTTTATGGCAGAGGGTGTGGCCCCCGCCAATGGGTGATGACGTGGACGGAAAACCAACTGGGTGTCCGGCTTTAGCCGGAAGTCCCACGGCTTGTGTGTTTTCCAATGGCCTGAAACGTCAAGGGCAATATGGTAAATAACTATTATATGAGTATATTTTTGAATAGCCTAAAGGTGATTATAAGGTAATATCTGTTTATATATATTTTTAACCCTTTAACAATGCATATACATCTTGTAAATATAACGATTTGAACTCATATCTTTTAAAATGAACATCATCATCTTTTTTATTAGGACATATATTACTTTTTTTTAATATTATATATATATATATAGATGATGTTTAGAATGAGCAAATCAATCGGCCTAAGGTCCCTAAATATGTTCTCACCAGTCACCATTCTTCGATTCAGGTGGCCAACTACTCTCTGAGTTTTTAAAAATACTTTTTTCGTAAATTATTTATTCGGATTTTAAAATTATCTTCCAACTTTAAAAATGTTTAGATTACTCCGATTTCTCCTTATTTAGACTATATGATATTATCTTTAAACAAGTTCGATCATATATGTTCATATATATATATATATTATGTTGGTAATAATGTTATAGAATTAAATTTAATCTATAATATTAAATTATTTTTCACTTTGGAAACTAATTTGCACATTAAATGTTAAGTTTGCATTTGATGTTGGGAATATTTAAAATTTTGAAATCAAAACCTAAATGTGGGGCAATGCTACATCTACCCACTAAATAATCTATCTGGTTGAGATGGCACATGACATAACAAGTGAAATAAATGTGTGAATAAAATTAAAATAATTTTTTGAAAGTTTCACTAATAATACAAAATAATTAATATATCTTTTATCCATAAACAATTTCCAAGACCATAAATGTAAATAAAAACAAGATAATTAATGATTATTTCTCTCTAATTGCAATTAAAAATTATTTGAAAATAAATTAAATAAAAGTTTTAATTGAATTTTTTGTTTTGAATTTAAACGGTTCTTTAAAATAAGTTAAATAAAAATTTAAAATTAAATCAACTGTTTTAAGATAAACCTTTGTTAACTTAATTATTTAGATCCCTAATAACAAGTATTGATAAAAAATTGAGACCATAATAACAAATGTTAAAAAATTTGACTTCTAATAACAAGTATTAAGAAAAAAATGGACACTTAATAACAAATATTAAAAAAAATTTGAATTTTAAGAGTAGAACCTAATAATAAATATTGAGAAAAAATAGAGACCCTAATAACAAATGTTAAAAATTAGGCCCTAATAATAATTATTGAAAAATTGGACTCTAATAATAAATATTAAAAAATTAAAATTTAAGAATAAATTCTTAATAATAAGTATTAAAAAATAAACTATAATACTAGTATTATAAAAAAAATGAGTCACGGGCAGGCCCATCTCTCGCCCATGCCGAGGGATTACTCTGGTAGTACTTGGAGGGGCTCGTGTCCTTCCAATTTTTTTTGTCTAGTGATTAAATTTTATTTCATCTAAAATTTAAATTAAATACTTAATAAATTCATGTTAATTTCCAAATTAAATGATTTATTTATTTCATTGACTAATCATGGATAGTTGTTATATGTTATGTGTGAAATTGAAGTATTTTTCCTTCAGCAATTTCGCATTATAGTTTTTTTTAATTAAAAATCCATAAAGTTTTATTAGGTTTATTCTTTAGATTTAGAAGAAAAAAAATTGTTTATTTTTTATTTAGTAAAGAAAAACGCAAAACGATGCCGAATTGAGAGCCAACTAATCGAGAGCAAAGCAAAACTGGCGGGATCCAATGTTGATTTTGGCGGAGATCAGCATTGCAATTGGCGGGATGCTAATTTTTTACAAGGGTAAATTTGGAATTAAATCGGGATTACGGCCTCCAGGCTCCAATGCTGATCGTTAGTACAGAGCGCGTGAGAAATAATTAATTGTTAAATTGGAGCTGGTGGACTGGACCCCAGGGAAAGTTGAGGGCGCGTGGGAATACTTTGTCAAAGCGAGGGCAATTATGGTATATAATAAAGGCTGACAATTATAGACTATAATTTTTTAAGATAAAATATTTCATGTACTTATATTTAAAATTTTATTTTTTACAAACTACTGTAACTTAGAATTTAAAAGTTTAGTATTTTTTTTTATTAAAAAAAGTTTAGTATACTTTTAAGATTTGGTTTTAGAGTTTTACATTTAAGAATTAAGGTTAAAATTTAAAGTTTAGAGTTTAAATGTATTATTAATTCTCCATAATTCAAGTGAAAGAGGTTACATTAGGATGATATTCGGTTTAATTTTGTTAATTTAATATGAAATATAATATTTAATATTTATATCAATAAATATTTGGTGTATTGATAAAACACAATGCATTTTAAAAGAAAAAAAACACTTGTTTAAATTTTAAAAATTGTATTACTAATAAGAAAATCATAATCTCCTAATATAGATAATAAAACAAACATAAAAGTTAATCTTTATATATTTTTTTATGTTTAGTATATCTTTTAAAATCAAATTTGGAACAATCTCAATTTTTAATGAATTTAAATAAGTTTTTTAGATTGTGTCAACTATCCAAGTATTTCAATGTTGAATAACAACTTGATGCATTTGGATTAATCAATAATTTCTTATGATATGGTATTATAAAAATAACAATTATGTTTAAGATCAAGGGTCCAATTACAATTCCATTATTATTTAATGGGACAATGCTATGAATTAAACACAATAATAAAGAAAAAAAATATTGTTATTTTCCTATTGTTCTTTACTTAAGGAGCCAATTTGGTACTTTATTGTTAACTTGGGTACTTAATTTTGTTCTTACACAAATCCTAGTTGTAGAATTTTCAAATTTTAAATGTTAAAGTGAAGGACTATATATATATATATATATATTTTAAAAGTGATAGGGTTTTTCGTAAAAAAAGTTTTTTAACTATTTGATGTGATAATAAGATAGTATATGTTTATTAATTTTAATTTTTTAATAATGATACATATCGTACAGACAAACTATTCCGAATCACATAAAAAATTTTAGTGAGCAAATTTTTGTCTCTTGGGCCCCCCAAAATAGAAATATTTACAAAGGAAGATTTTTGATGGGGGTTGGGTGAGGGATGTAAGACATTTGAAGAGTGGATATTGAGTTTTGAAGAAGTGGTGGGTATTTGTACCTTTCTTCTACTTATCTTTAGAACCTTCTTTTTCAATGCTCTGCCATTTACATTGTCATAATGCCACGAGAAAAGGACCTTTCTTTATGAAAAATACACAAACCGGGCAATTTCAAAATTAAACATATTAGTTAATATACTTTCTACCCCAAAGTTTGAACCCGTGATTTGATCAAACTTCATTTTTTTTTGTCTCCCAACATTTCATTCAAAAGTTGAACTTTATGTATTTGTATATAATGTCATTGATTAACCTTTGATTAAGTTCATTATTCTTCTTACTTTTTTTGGGAAATCTTAATTCTGATCTTAATCTTAATCATAATCCTACTTAGAGGAGAGGTAAAAGAGATTCTAGGGGGAAAGAAGGGTTATTCTTAGTGGTTCTAGAACTCATAATTAAGAGAATATAAGAGAACAAATATGACAAGCTTAGCTAATCGACCAAATGTGTTTGCTCATTATTCTTATTATTTGAATGCTTTGAAGGGGGAAACTTCAAATTATGTTAATTAATCTGAATTGAGTATTGTACATAATTACAATAGAAACAACCCTCTCAATCCAGTTTGTTTTATTCATAACATCAAGATTTGAACCCTAATCTTATTCGAGGACCTTACTTTACATGCTAAGTTTGCACTATACTTCCAATTTATTTGGTTAAGTTTATGTGCTTTTTTTCTGATCTTTGTTGCGACCCTTGTAATCCATCCAGAAGATTTAGATGTTAGTGAAACCAAAACTACAACTTATACGCATATAATTAGAATTATTATTTGATATATTCACAGGAAAATTATCGATTTGTGAAGTTAAAAAATCCCATCACAAATATATCAAATAATGAACGATATATATTATTTATGCTCATTTGGTTTTAAGATAGTATTGCATTTACTCAACAATTACGATCTTTTTAAATTTATGGAGCGATTTCAGTAACAAAAATGAAATGATGGTCTCTAAAAAATTTAGATTCGAACAATTTTATTTCAATCAATTTTCAATATTTTTATATCCAAGTTAGATATTTCCATCCATTGTTAATTAGTTTTAAACTAAATAGCAAACAATTTAAAATCACATGTTGGCCATGTATCATATCACCCTCTCACCCTACTTTGACATTACATTATCATTTGTGGAATAAACTGAAGAGTGAATCATTGTTGTGGTTAGTATTTGTACATAATTTTTAGATAAATTATCTATTTGGTACCTAATCTATTCATATATTTCTGTTTTGGTCATTCAATTAATTTTTTGGCAAATAGTACTTAACGTTATGTTTTGTTTCTATTTTGATATTGTGCTGTAAAAACATAACTACAAAATTAACATGACATTTTCTTATTAGGAGAGATAAAATTAAAAAATTGAAAAATATCACGCTTGCTTTAACATTAATTTTTAACAGCAGTGTATCAAAATAAAAACGTGTAACATTAGGTATCATTTTATCAAAAAAATAGGTGGATGACAAAACAGAAACACGAGAATAAGTGAGGCGCCAAACAAGTAGTTTACTTTTTTTTGTTGGAATCTTATTTGTACATAAAGATAAAAAGTGCTAGAAAAGGGATAGTTTTATGTTGGGGGGTTTATGGTCACAGTTTTGCTTGAATTGTAAGAGATTCAGGGTCATCCATTGTTGGAGGCACCTACTGCTAAGTGGTGAGCCATCAAACCATTTTGGCCCCCACCCATTTCTACTGTCTAAAATGATTGAATGGTGTCTCTGGATCTTCAGTTAGGCACTAATATGCCAACAAGTCATGATTCGATTTTTTTTAACGTTCAGTGTATAATATTTATACTATCCAAACTCTTTTCTGCCCATAAGTAAGAGAATATTGAGTGTTGGAAATCCTCCTATACATTGTACCAATATTAATAAGGGACGAATCCAGGATTTCATGTAAGGAGTGCAAACTATCATAAAGCTATATTAGAAATGTAGGGGTATAAAATTATAAGAGTTTAGGGAGTGCAGAATTAGATTATCAATAGAAAATACAAAGAAAATATATAAAATATAAAGAAACTTGAAATTTTTAGGGGGTGCGGCTGCCCCAACACCCCTTAAGTCCGTCCCTGATATCAATATTAATTGAACTATATTCAATCTACCATGATTCGATGTTAGTTGTGTTTTATCATGATGAGTGGTTCAATCCACATGATCTGCAGCTTTATTGTTAATAGCTTAACAATGACATAAAACACAACAATGCTGCAGATCATGTGGATTGAGCCACTGCAGAACACACAGAATTCCTAGTTCTTCATCTTCATTATACACACATATAAAGCTCCATCTCCATCAAAATACCTGCAAATCCACTCTGATGATATCTGGTAAAAACTCTCCTCTTTCAGCTTTGCTCTGCAAGATCTAAACCGGAAAGAAAACCCACTGCAAAACACACAGAATCCCTACTTCTTCATGAAAAATGGATCGAAATCTGTATAAATTCATCAAACTTTTTCAGAAATGGTTTATGCATGACAAAAGAGAAGAAGCAAATGAATTGGATCAAGGAAGAGAATATATATATATATGTGTGTGTGTGTGGAAAGTGGGGAGAAATAAGAAAGATTCTTGGTACAAAGATTACATCATAAACTGTAGTGCTTTCACATCAATATCAAGTTGTATATATAAGCATACATATAGTATAATATATACTTTTTTATACAATTATTATGATGCTGTCTCTTTGAGCATTAACTTAGTTGATTGAAAATCTCTATAAAATACTGTAAAGTTATGCGTGGCGAAAAGCAAAGCAAAGCTCAATGCTTTGCTTTTTCATCTTGGTGTTTTCTGTCCGAAGTTTCTGTTCAGATTCGGACAGGTCTTTGGTCTGCTCTGATTAACCAATAGTTTTCTTTTCTTTTTTCTTTTTAATATGCAAATTATTATTATAATCTTGTTCAATGGCTCACTCAAGCAAATCAGGACATTGTTTTTCACATTCTTTTTCTCTTTAATTTAGTTAAACTTGTGGTGGGTCATGTGTGTTTAGGTTCTGAGAATATTCATTGGTTGTTTATCACTGCTTAATTAATAATATTATCTTACTGAGTTCCTTTAATTAGTCGAATGGTTAAATATGTTGATTTGTTATTTATCATTTGTGGATTTGAATTTTGACGTTTTATTGAGAATTTAAATATCGCTCTATTGTAAGAAAAAAACAATATTACCTTCTTATGTATTAGCTTAATTAACATGATGTGTGTCTGTTGTAAATTTAAAGAAGATGTAGGTCCGAATGGGCTCAAATGCATAATATTCTTTTTTTTAACAATGACCTCTGAATTTTATTAATCACCATGAAAGATAATACAATATAATGCATCAAAAAGAGAGAAAAAAGGACAAGTCCACTAAAAATCTCTTACAATGGTGTAAAGAAAAGCATACACTTCCATCGAGATTAGCATACCAAAATCTAAAAATCTTCTTGAATCTTCTTGTCTCTATCCAAACGAGACGCTTTACGGGTTGAAAAGGGAGTGGTGAGCGAATCAAGCTATCAGGCAGATTGCTACGTTACCCAGGTCTGATTACATCGACAACCAACCATCACCGAGTGAGGATCCATCTTTTTAAGACCACCGAAAGAACCATAATAAAAAATTAACGCCGTAAAGATTTCTGTACGAGCACCAACTGATCGCTAAGCTATGCATAATATTCTTTTCAAATGATAATTAATTAAGAATTGTGATTAGAGATCGATTATATTTAAAAAAACAAAAAAATGCTTTAACTTTGTTTTTTTATGCTTATTATATAAACTGGTACTCAAATTTAATATTTTTCTTAAATTTGTACTTGAATTTGAAAAAAATAAATTAGTACATGACTTGGCATTTCAACACATTAACATTATGTATGAATTTGATATAATATTTTCCAAGTTTAGATACCAATTTAAGAATCATTTCCAAGATCACGCACTACTTTAAGATAAAAATGTCAGGTACCAATATAAAAAGAGTTACAAATTTCAGGTACCAATTTGTATAATAATTCTTAAAATTAAGTTGAAACTTTAATCATTTCTTTTAAAAAGTTTTGATTTAATATATTTAGAAAAAATCCCAAGCTCTGGCTAACAAAGAGAGGGAATTATGTGAATAATAGATACATAGTCCGAGCCTGACGAAACCCAAGTTCACAATTACAATCAATCAATTGTTATTGTTATTTTTGCAAGGGGCAATTATAAGTGGACCTTACCAAAATTATGGACTTCAAAACTGAATTTGTTGGGTCCTGAGACGAAAACAGCCTGCTAGACACTGTTCTCCTCAGCCCAAATAAAAGATATTTTATATGTCGCAATTATATTTAAAATATAGGTTAATTATAAAATCCATCAATCAATTTTATTCTCATTCTTATTTTGATCAATAAAATTAAAAAATTAATTTAAACATTAAGTTTTTTATTTGTTCATATTTTAGTCACTCAAACGTTAAATTAAAAATAAAAATGACATAAATTTTTTTGACATGACATCATGTCATTCACGTCATTTTCTTTTTTTTTCTTTATTTTATATTTTTTTCTTAAAGATGAAAGTCTAATACTTTTATTTTTTTCCCACACAGATAGAGTCATATCCGATTACTCAAGATACCGACAAACTCACACTATCATCTTCTATCACTTTATTAATTTATTTTTTAAAATCACTTAAAAATTGATGAAAAGTAAAATTTAAAAAATCGTAAAATCTCACTTAAAAATTGATGAAAAATAAAATTAAAAAATTCGCAAAATCTTTCTTTTTCTTCACTTTTTTATTGAAAGAAAAATCTTAAGCGTGGATAAAATCAAAGGTAATCATTGATGCATTTATAATGTCCCAACCACTTCCCCGCACACTTTTATTTCCCAACAATTTTTTTCTAACTATTTTTATTAGATTTTTTTTAATGTGAAGCGTTTAAAATAAAACTAAAATGAAGTTATACAAAAATCTTTATAAAAATAATAAGAATTTTGGTATTAATTTTTATGTACATATGGAAATACTTACAAAATCAGTAAATATTTTTGTATATATTTAAATTTTTATTATTTTTATATGTAAAAAAAGTTGACGCCGAAATTTTTATTATTTTTACAAATATTTTTTATATAGTCTCATTTTAGGCCATCTCACCTTAAAACTTCCCCAGTGCTGCTGACCCAATAATTTGTTGTCTTTTAAACACGGATCTGGTCCAGGTAGGTCGCAATGTGATATTTTAGGATTCATTTTTCATTTTTTAGGTTAAGAAAGTGGGTTTTAAAATGTTATAGGGAAGTATAGAAAATATATGATTGCTTAATTTAAGTATTTAATATTATTGTTAAAAAAGATAGTTGAATGTTGAAATATTTATTTTTGTTATAATATTGGACACTACAAAATAAATTGACCTAACTGGTATTTAAAAATTTTAATACAAATATATTTGAAATATAAATTTTAAATGACTTTTAAGTAATTAATATAAATTATTTTAGCTTTTTAGTTAATTTTTAGGCTTTTTGCTAAATGCTAAATTAAAATTAAAAAAATGATTGTTGTGGATTCATTTAGTTGTAAAAAGTATTTGATTATTACGAATTTATTTAGTAGTTAATATTAATGCGAATTGAGAAAATGTAGTTGCTTAGGGAAGATAATTAGATAAAGAATAAATTGGTGTACTTTGATACTTCCATACCAAAATGTATTTTTTTTTAATTTTTGCTTTTAAATTAAAAAAAATGATTTTAGAAGTACCTTTTAATCTTAAAAACACATTGTTCTTTATTGTTTACGTGACAAAATACTTTTGAAAAGTAATGAAGACCTTGTTAATTCAGACTTTGACCATATAAATCAAAAATTAAATACATAGTTTAAATCCAATTCGAATAAAAATTTTATCTAATGGATTGGTTGAATATTCAAATCTTTGGATAAGTCTAGTATGAACTTAATTAAACAAATTTAGTAAAAATCATTTTAATTCCACATTACTTGTTAATATTTGTCTCAAAATATTGTTGTCAAATCTTTACTATTAATATTATTTAAATTGCATGATAAAAGTATCTAAAGAAAACATTTAAATAAAAGTATAAATGTTATTTAATATTTCTTGTCAAATCTTTACTATATTCGATTTATTGGTTGAACAATCTAAATAGAGTTTTGCAAAGGCCCAATATAAGAGCAACCCTTTTAATTCATTTTTTTTCATTTACAGGCTATAACGCCATGACTTAGACATCTGACCTTGTTTAAGGGATCTACCGCCTCATCCCACTAGATCAACTAGTTGTTGGTATTTTAGCCTGAAATCTTTAAAAGTGTATTAGAATGGGAAACTTTTAAATTTTGGAAATTTATTAAAATACTGACATTTTCAAATGTATCGTTTTAATGTTAATATTTGTGATTATTTTATTTTAAAAAATAATTTAATAAATTATATTATTAGAAGTACATGGGTTAAAAATAATTATAAAATAATAATGATATTAAAAATAAATAAATAAAAGAACATTATGAATATAAAAATAATATTTTAAAATTTATAAATTAATCCTTTTAATTGAGACGTGCATTGAATGAGAAAAATTCTAAAATGTATATAAAATCGGCCAACATCAGAATGGGCCAAATGATAGAAGTTAAGAAGACAAGGCGCTGACCTAACACTGCCAGCAAATTCCAAATGGGGGGTTGCTAAGGATGCGTTTAGTTCCCAACCGGCAACTCTAATCCAAAATTATATTAGAATAAAATTCGTTTCGACTTGAAAATTTAAGGGTAAAATATAATAGATGTCACTTAGTTATAAGTTTAATAACAAACGTGTCACTTTTATTCTAAAAATAACAATTGAATTAATCAATTATAGGTTTAAAAACAAACATGCCACTCTTCTTCTAAAACATGTCATTTTTTATTTAAAAATATAAATTCAATCACTTAATTATAAGTTTTGGAACAAACCTCTTAATTAAATTTTTGCGGCAAACAAATTACTCTGTCATTAAAATTGAAACAATGACATGATATAATAACAATTTTAGTCCCAAAAAGTTATGTGTTCTATTAATTTTGTGCTAATTCAAAATAATTCAATAAACTCAACCCTTCATATTTACAAATTTCCACATTACACCATCACCCTTCGACTACTTACCACGCTCCATGCTATTGTCTATCAGTTCGATAATCAACAGATGTGATAACTTGAGATAAACAATCACTTCCCTACTAGACATTTGATAGGCTAACGAAATAGACACATTATGACTTTAACGCCGCCTGCTAATAGACATAGTCACTTCAGTAATAAAAGTTTTAAATATGTAAGATTAAGTTTATTGATTTTTTTTTCGAATTATGACCAACTCAAGAGAATACATAATTTTCAGGGACTACAATTGTTATTATACCAAGTCTTTGTTTTAATTTAAATGAAAAATTTACTTATTTGTCGCAAAATTTTAATTGAGTGACCTGTTTGTTCTTAAACCTATAATTGAAAGACTGATCTATTACTTTTAGAAGAAAAATGACATATTTTCTTAGACATATTTGTTACTAAACTCATAACTAAGTGGCTTCTAGTACAATTAACCCAAAATTTAATTTGAATGTTAAATTAATCAAATTAAATTATATTTAATTTTATTATTCGAATAGTTCGAGAAAATAAGTATACAAAATTTTCCGCATTCAAATTGCATCAGATAATCATGTTTTTAATCTGAAAAATAATTAATGAGTTGCTAAATTTAATTATTACACATTGTACGTAAAAAAAGCGACGGTTCCTACAATATTTCGGGCTTTGTCGTAGCTTTGACACCCAGTTCTGCAACCTTCACCTTGCCAGTCAATGCCATTAAAAACTTCTTCATAACTCACCCAAAACAGCTTCTATATAATTCACCGCTCTCCTTGGTAAGTCAAAGCTTCATCATTAGCAGAGATGGGGAAGAAGAAGGTTATGGTGCCAGTGGAGGAACTGGATTTGTCCACCGTCAAGTACGAGCCTGAAGTGATCAAAGGTATCAGTTTTCAAAAATTGAATATACATGTCTGAATGTGTTTTTTCTTCATGGATATTTGATATATCTGACCCCTTTGGATTAAAATTTGATGGTTTTTAGTTTTGGGTGCTTTGCAGCTCCTCATTTAACGGGTTTGGTGCTGAAGTTGTTTGTGAGGATGGTTGAAGCTCCGGTTATAGGTTCTTTGATCATGTCTTTCTTGAAAAAGCAGAACAAAGTGGTCGAGGTCCATTCTCTTTGTCCTCTATCTGTTTGCTTGTATTACTCATCGGTTTGAATTATAGGTGTTCTCAAGAGAATTCAATGGTGATTTTCATGTTTATTGTGCAGATGTTGCAGAACACTGTGATACCAGAAGCACCCATGTTTAAACCTGAATTCCCTCCTCAAGGTTTAGTTTCTCTATATGCTATGAGCAATTTCTCTATAGTTTTGCATTTTACCATGTCATAATTGGTCAACTTGTTAAGAAGTTCTGAAATTGGATGCTCCAAGATGGCAATTGGCATGTTTATATTGGTAATAGATTTGTTTTGGTTATTTTGATGAGTTTGAGAATGAGAAATGTGAACCGAGTGAGAAACATATTAATAGCTTTCATACATGTCAGTAATTTGTAATTTTGGTACTTCAGAAGGCCAACTGATCATTTGTTCGATTTTAAACCAGATGCAGAACCTACCGTTGTCACTGCAGATGAAGAAGGAAAACCTGAGTATCGAGTTGAATCGGCCTTAAAGTGTCTTCCTCGTTATGGTCCACCTAGTTGCTGGAGCGGGGATTTACTTCCATCGTTCCGTACTGGAAGATTCGTGACTATGCTCATGCTTATCGATCTAAAATTGTGACACCTTCCTTGGTAAGTCAACATTAAACAACAGTGTTGTTTTCGCTCTAAATCTACAACAGAAAATTTCCACTTTTTGGTTTATAGGTTGCAGAAAAGATCATCTTAGTAATTGAAGAGTTTAACTATCATAAGCCCCCAACACCGTTATTGATTTCATTCGTTGCCGAGGACATAAGGAAACAAGCTGCAGCTTCGACAAAAAGGTTTGAGGAAGGTATACCATTATATTATTTGTTCATGATGCTGTTTAATACTTTTAATCCACATGTTATGGTTAATATAACGTTTCTCCATAGATCGGAACAACTGAAAAGGAGTTGTGGGTGTGAATCATGCAGGAAATCCATTGTCAATCTTGGGTGGGATTTTCATGGCAATCAAGGATGACATAGACTGCTATCCTCATCCATCTAAGGGTAAATAAGCTCGCCACTTATTTTATGTAATGTTCCGAGAAAATTTCTTTGTAGTTGCAAAGAAGATAGATCGGAACTTTTGTTTTCGATGATAGGTGCAACAAAATGGATGCAAGAAGTTCGCTCCGTTGAGAAGGATGCAGTTTGTGTGTCGAGAGTGCGGAGCTGCGGTGTGATTCTTATCGGGAAGGCCAATATGCATGAGTTGGGCATGGGCACAACTGGAAACAATCTAATCTATGGGTAAATTTGTTGTCCAGCACATATAAAAAAGATGCATATTTAGATACGGCAAACCATAACAATTTACGGATCTGATCTTAATTTTTTAACTTATCAAATATTGAGGTACAGAACAACCAGAAATCCTCATGCAATGGAAAGATATACAGGTGGATCCTCCTCCGGTCCAGCAGCAATTGTAGCTTCTGGACTATGTTCTGCTGCCCTTGGAACAGATGGTGGAGATTGTAAAACTTTATTACCTTAGTTGGAATCTTGTTTATTTCATTTACAATACACTGATATTAGATGCTTAACCATAAAAGGCAGGTTCTGTCCGTATTCCTTCGTCCCTTTGTGGTGTTGTGGGCTTGAAAACGACTTATGGACGAACGAGCATGGAAGGGTAAGCTCTTGTTCTATAGGCTACATAACAGATTACTGGTTGATGTTTTCTGAATACAGAAACTTTTGTTGGTTATCATGGAAATTGTAAACCAAATTTCTATGAAGCTCAAGCAAACCCTTTTAAATATGTTCAAGGCTCATTTGTTTTTTGCTTTTTTTGCAACGCTTCATCTCCACAGGTCGCTATGTGATTCTGGGACTGTGGAAACCATTGGACCAATAGCCTCAACAGTTGAAGATGTCATGCTAGTGTAAAACTCTGGCACTGTTGAGTAGGTTTTATAGTAACTGTGGTGACAATTTGATGTAATTTCTAAGCAGTTAGACCATGCCTACTTTGCATTTTTAGTAAACTGAGAGGTTGAGCTTTCTGGTACTGGTGGAAAGCTACGTTACTCTAAATCCATTTTTCTTGAAGAATTCGTGTTCAACACCTATGTCGGACACATTCTAGACATGATTACGGATGTATGATCTTCCTACTACCCTCCAAATACATTAAAAAGTTTGAAAAAAAAAGTTAAACATATCAAGTTGAACATATACACAAAATCACACTTGAGTCCGTGTAACATAGGTAATAAATATCGGTAAAGTTGTGTTTTCTTATGTTGCTAACTCCCCTGAGGCGTTTCAGGGATGCAGCAATTTTGGGTTCTTCTCCAGAGGACAGAATCTGTTTGAGACCTGTAACCTCGAAACCTTATTAATATTTGTCCTAACCTTTTGAATATTTACCTGTGCTGAATGTTGTTCCTTATATTCTCTTAAGTTTTCTGCGGACCATGTGTACTTTTTCATGTTATGAAACCATGTACGTCTTTTCAAGTATCTAGTTGAATTATGCTAATCACTCTTGTACGTAAGGGTGCAATTGTGTCGATCCCATGCCAGGCTTGATTTGAAAACTCGAGTCATTCAAGGCTTCATTTCAAGCTCAACCGAGCTTTAGTTATCATACTCGTTTGCATTCCTACTTTCCACCTTTCTTGAAGTACATGTTTTTCCGCATATTCAGACATGCATAAAGGGCTTAACCCTCTAAAAACTCCTCAAAACATGAAAAGGAAATAAAAAACAAATTGAATATATCCGTGTCAGGCACATACATGTACCAGGTTTCATCCAAGTTTGAGCAACATGTGACTGCACTGCACTTTATGTTGTTTGCATCTACATTATTTAATCACTAGTGTTCTGTATTTTTGTAGCCTCCTCCTTGTTTCCCAGATTTGTCATCACTTGAGAATGCAAACACTTTGGGATCACTGCGACTGGGAAAGTATACAGAGGTAGGTAGTTCCACTTGTTCTCTGGACAATAGTTTGTTTTTCATTAAATATTGTATCTTTTTTAAGAAATATTTCCCAGTATACAGTTTTCTCCTTCAGTGGTTTAATGATGTACATTCAACTGATATCTCGGATGTTTGTGAAGACGTTCTTGACCTTTTGTCGAAAAACCATGGATGTGAAGTAAGTTTGTCTCAGTAGCTATTCTGGCTGTCAATTCCCATTTTCTTCAACTTTACCATTAAAATATTTATGTTATATGAAACTGATGTTATGTTTGAAGACAATAGAGGTAGTAATACCAGAACTAAATGAGATGCGCACTGCTCATGTTGTTTCAATTGGATCAGAAACACTGTGCTCGTTAAATCCGGATTGTGAAGATGGGTAAACTTCTTTGCTTTAGTATATCTAACTAGCTAAAACGGGGATAAAGAAAGAGTAACAAATATTGGGAATCGAATTCCAAACTTGATGGATGCCATCTCTTAAGGATGGCTGCATGGACCAACTTGTGTTCTATGAAAGTGTTTTCAATGTTTGACAGATAATGGCCTCATATCCTTTCTAAATTCTGTAGGAATGGTGTGAAATTAACATATGATACTCGCACTAGTATGGCACTTTTCCGATCATTCACTGCATCAGACTATGTAGCTGCCCAATGTCTCAGGTAAGGCTAAATGACAGATAGGGAAAACATTTTTTCCCTGATCTTTAAAGGGGGATCAGCTTTCACTTTATTAGCAAATAATATTTATAAGATATTGGGGATATTTGAACTCTGGTTCAATTTCTACTTGGACCGACTTGTTTAGGCCTTTCAGATGAAGGTTAATGCACCATCACATGGAGATCTTCAAGAAGGCTGATGTCATAGTGACCCCAACAACTGGGTATGCATGTTTAACATTACCATTGGCAACTTCTGTTAATGAATTGATTCAAGCATTTTCTTGAGAGTTTAGTATTACCAAGTTAGAAAATATGGGAAATTGTGAAAATTTACCAGACACCATTCTTTGTGCATGCTGGAGGAATCCAAGCTCTGCTTCTTAAAAGTTATTTCCTTACTTCTTTTGCACCACAGCATGACAGCACCAAAAATACGACCTAGTGCTTTGAAAGATGGAGAGACAGATATGCAGGTTACAGGTTTGTTGTCTTCATTATACTGAGTAACGTATAAGTTTACTCTAGCATATTCTAGATTCACCATTTTCTGATGCATCGTTCGCTCTGTTTCAGGTTATCTCATGCGGTTCATTCTTGCTGGTAATCTACTTGGCCTTCCGGCCATTACCATCCCTGTAAGTGATCTGCATTTCTTTCCTCACTAATGATGTAAATATTGAATATAAACAATCAACTAGAGACAAGGGTCTTGAACATTCTGCTAAGAATTCTCATCATGCTGGTTTCAGGTTGGTTATGACAAACAAGGCCTTCCAATAGGCTTGCAACTAATCGGGCGTCCATGGGGTGAAGCTACAATTTTACGTTTGGCTTCTGCAATAGAGGTACATACGAGTTTTATATTGCTTTCAAGCAATATATCCTCAACTCTGTATGACTGTATTAAGTGATGCATCACTAATACAAAACAAACATCTAATGTTTGCAGGAACTTTGTGCTAAATCCAGAAAGAAACCTGCATCCTTCTATGACATTTTAAATGTCAAATAGAAGCTGTTTACAGCTCCAAGATGCTCGGACTAATTTGCATGGCAAGCCCTCCGGCTCTTCAAGAATCTAGTATGATTATCTATCCTGAAGCAATGTTTCTTAATACATGGTTGAATAAGCTATCTGTTATCATACCGACGAGCCATACTTCAAGGAAACCGATGTTCTATCTGATTCTAGAACAACTTTTCCAAAAACTACCTAGTGTTATTGACAGGTTTTACTGTTCCTTGCATTCTCCCAAGATTGCGAAGCTAGATAACAAATAGTTATCCAATAAAAGATAAAGGTAAAACTGATAAGAAAGTCCACATCGAAATTTTACAGTATAACAAAATGATGATTGAGATTTGAGGGCCCTGTAACCTCCCGTCTTTGCAAACCATAGGAATTTCGGCAACAGGTTATTAAGAAATTTCTTGCAATCCATTGTATCTCAATTACAATGTTGAATTTCCTCATCCACATGCCAAAATCACCACAGGAAGCGAATTTAAATAATAGTAACTTGAGCCATACCTAATTATGAGTTTAGGGACAATGGCATTGCTAAATCACAAGCATGAAACAAGATGTTCAGACAGAAATGTATCAGGTCCTTTCTTCATCCATCTCATCAACAACCTCACTTGGGAGATCCAATCCTGATGGAATCTTTCCAGGATAATTAGTTGTTGAAGGGTCAGATCCTATCATACTAGAGAAACAAAAAGAGTCCATAAGGGCATGAACAAACCAAAATGGGGCAGTCATACAAGTTTAATACATGCCGAAATGGCAGCATGTCTGTGTTTTACATCAGCTTACCTTCTGTCAACAATGACCATGGAACGAAGCTCACAATTTGCAAAGCTGCGAGTACAAGGGAGAAGAGTTATTTCTTTTGGAGAAATGTAACACCTTCACTTAATTCTAGTCGACGGGATTCATAGTCAAGGCTCTTTTTTATCATCATTTGAAGGAAGCATTTTCCAATAAGTTTAGACTAAAGTTAACTGTGTTTGGTTATAAAAAATCATTGTGCACTTTCTTTTCTGCTAGAACAACACTCTAGTCTTGTTTGAAGATACCTTTTGATCAAGAAACTTTTACTGCCTTACAATACTTTCGAGTATAACCAAAATTAGTCAAAAAATAGAAGTATAAAAACTAGTTTATGATGCGGGAATTCATGCATCAAATGTGACAAGATCCAAGACGGTTCTTTTGCCCGGTCAAAAGCTAGTAGCTGTACAATGAAAAGAGAGGCATAAGAAGCGGGTAATAAGCACGGCAACATGCAGCCATAAGTATAAACCTTTCTTAATCTTTCTGAGCCATATATATACAACAGTTGAGAAGTGTACTAAATAAAAAGTTGCATTATATGGCATCTGAAAAGATTTGATGCAGAAGAACTGCATCGAGAGGAACAGAAACTACCAACATGGTAGTCATTATGGAAAGGGAAAAAACTTAGATTCACAGGATTGGCCAGCTAAAGTGAAAGGCACTTAAACATACTGTTTGCAGATTTCTTTCTTCACCAATGGGTGACAATCATTTCCAAATGCGCTTAATGAATGAAACAAGAACCCACTATGGGTAACAATGGCTATCTCCTTCTCTTTGCGTGTCCACAACCTATGAAGTGAATATAAAGAAGCCTGAGAATCGTTTGTAAGTCTTGCGTAAAATGAAACATCAGCATGATCATTGTAGCTTTCCATTTGTCTCCTCAAAGACATGAAAAGACATAAGAAATTCAAAGAAATAACTTTGTTATATGTTATAAAATTCAAAGAAGAGTAAATCAAATAAAACAGAAGAAGAGATCAATTAGAAAGATTTCCTACGACAGTACTTGAAAAAGCAATATCAGAAACTTATGTTGCAAGAACTTGTGATATGATAGAACAGCCATATTGTTTGATTTAAGTTATCCTTGCCTTCCGAAATATGATCAACATTGATTATGCTATTCATAAATCTACAATGATTCAAATGGTCATGAGTTAGATGTAGTTTCTATGTACTATCCAATTAGGGTCTTCTCACACTCATTTACAGTGACCTAAAAATTAAAGGAGGAATATAGTAAATGAAGAATAAAATAAGGTATGCACCAGTTCAGGAACTTCAACCCCCTGGCTGCGAATTCCTCTTTTGTCTCCCTAATGTCCGCCTTCCACCACGTGTCCTCATCACTTTCTATCTGAATAGCAGTTCAAAAGACATTCAGCTTATACCTTTGAAAATGACCAAGCATCTAACGACATTTGGTTTGGATATCAGAACTTGAAACAACACCCCATTTCAGGGGCATCTTAGAGATCAAATCACTTACCAGGGAGACATCAACTGCGGGAAAAAGAAACTGATAGTCACTGATATTTCTTCTCTTATTGCAAGGATGGACTCCCTGCAAAAGATAAAAAAATTAATGTAAAAGATTAAGCCTCAATATATTGAAGCAAAGAAAATACTTTTAAAAGGCCAAAGCATAAAGATAGAAAATAAAAATGAACCCTGAAACAAACTACCAGCAAGAGATATCACAAAACCAGTGTTTAAAAAGGCGCATCTGAGGCGCGCCTAGGCGCTAAGGCGAGACGAGGGTGAAGCGCCTAATTGGGTCTAGGCGAGATGATTTCAATGAAGCACAGCAAGGCGCGCCTAAGGCACACTAGGCGCCGAGGCGCAGAAAGGCACCTCTTTTTTGATCTTTTTGTCTTTTTTTATTATGTTTTACATACTAACTTAGGTCCCACACAAAAATAACATTAATCAAATGAAATTCAAATTAACATAGTCGAGTTAATGTGTAATTTGAACTTAAAGCATAACGCGCGATATATACAAACATTAATTAAATTAGATCGAACTTAAATTCAAATTAATTTGGTTGAGTTTTAAAACTTGAACTAAATTTAATTGTTTTAGGGTTCAGGGTATAAGGTTTAGGGGTTAAGATTTAGTAGTTTAGAATTTAGTTATTGTGAACAGAAATTTGGGTTTAGGGTTAGAATTTAGTGTTTATAGGTTAAAACCTAAATTTTCAACATATTATCCTTAAATTCTAATCCTAAACCCTAACCTTTTAACCCTAAATCCTAACTCTAACCCCTAAATTCTAACCATTACCCTTAAATTCTAAACCCCTAAACCCTACACCCTAAACTGAGTCCCTAAAACTAAGACGCTTGTTTTAGTTTCCACCGCTAGTGTATTGGATATAAATCCTTAATTTAACTCATATTATCATATATCCTTTTGAAATTATTATATAACTAGCTTTGTCTATTTACAGTATAAAAAATTTCATATTGCATGATAAAATGCAATGTCATATGCTTTTTGATTGGAAAGTTAAAGGTAAATGAAATGAAGAGCTTTTGTTGAACTTATAGTCCTTTTTAAAGTGCTAATTTTTTTTCTTGTTTAGTACTTTGCTTCATGTGCATTTATACATACTCCTTGATTGGTTCATGTTGAAGTTGAACATTCAAAGAATCTCATTATTCGTATCACCCAAAATTTTATTGAATGTAAAGAATTTTGAAGTGATGCTTAAAACATAAAATGCTTATGATAAATACTCTTTGGTGTTTACATTGCATAAACTGTTCTTTTTGCTAGACTATACAAATGGAAAAAAACATGTATATTTCTTATTTTCAAAAAGTGCGCCTTACTCCAATAAGGTGCACGCTTTGGCTATAAAACCCCTATCGCCTTAGTACGCGTTGCGCACTTTTTAACACTGCACAAAACTAAACTTGGGCAGTCAAACACCTAGTACATAACGAGAACCAAGACCCTGAAAAGCTTATAATAACAATTAATTGATAGATGCTAACCTTTGAGTGGGTTATCCGGTCACATAACGAGTGTCAAATATGGGGTATGTCTGTGTCTATACAACATAGGTAAGTTAATTTTTTCTATGCTTTTTCATATATTTGGAGTATGTACAATTCATACCCTCCCCCCCCACCCAAAAAAAAAAAAACTATATATTGAGAAAAGGGGAGTCTGGGTAGCATAGGTCCTCCTGGTTAACTACTATTCAAGCATTCTTAAGTTTATCCATTAACCAAATACAGTATCCAAAAACAATACATTGAGAGGGAACCATTACTGCAAAAATCTGAAATGAGACTAACCAAATGTTCTCGACAAAGTTCCACTACAACGATTGGTCGGCAGTTTAGACTTGAAATTGCAGCACGCCCACTATTTCCAGCATTTGCCACCATAAGTGGCACTACATCCATCCCATCTGTGTAGCCTTCACCACCAAAAACCCCAACAGCTGTTTGCAATGTCCTATAACATAATGCGACCGTAGTCAATAAATGCATGTCTGATGATTTAATCATGTGTTTTATAAACCAAATTTAAACTTCAAATAACACCGACACTAAATTATGATTCTACGCAATAAAATACCTTCACTGAATTAATATGGAGCTTTACCAAACTAAGCCTTTACCAATTCAAATTCTGAAAAATAACTTTGGTGCCTAGTTGAAACAAATTATAGCAGACTAAAATCTTTTCCAAAACAAAAAGAGACAGCTTCATTTAAGATCAAATGACTTAAACTAAATGACTAAAGTAGTCACAAGTACTGATAGTAATAACTCCAGCAACGTCCTCAGGTGAAAAGATTTGTAACAGAATAAGGAAACAAATTTTGTGCCCCCAATCACACAGATTAGCTCTAGATCATAATATGAAACTCAGTGGTTCCATTAGCATTACTCCTTTTGCATTTTGTTTCACTTAATGGAAGTTCCCTTCAAACAGTAAAAGACGATTAGGTAGAAGAAGCAATTGTCTTATAAGGAAACGATCTGTGAAACTATTGAGTATCAACTACCAATCATAAATGGATTGATAAAAAAGGTTATAAAGTCGTTGGGCAACATGATATATGCTCATAACATAAAAAGTTTGTTCAAACAACTTCGGCTCAAAGAGGAGAGAGTGCAGTATCTAGATTAGATTCCTAGGGTTACCACTCTTTAGCTAATATAAATTGAAGAATTCAGCAAATAAGAAACCTGTATGGTTCATATAGGTTCAACTTCATTCTCATTGAATTACTAAACTCGGAAAGATGGCATAAGAAGAAATATATCAAGGAAAGATTCTTGAAAGGAGTATGAAATCCTGGCGCCATTACCTTAGCAAAGGGGATGCAATCACTAAATCAATCCTCTTAGCGAGGCCATTTTCATGGACATGTTTATGCAAATTATCCACCTGCAAAATTACAAGGCTTCATATAAAATTCCTCTATGAGTATGCTTTGGATTATCAATAAGAGCATGACTTGAATGAAAATAGATTCAAAACGTGCCCAAGGACATATATGAGAACACAATGACTGCTACTTACCTGTTGCCAGCCGAGAGGTGTAATGTGTGCATCAAAATATTCTGGTTACATGTAAGCTTTATAGTTCTTATCTCCATCTACATTGTGGATCCCCTGAGCATGCCTCACCTGGATGTATTGTTTTATACGACCACAATGCCTTGTTTTGCGAGCAAAAGCCAAGAAAGAAGGGAATCTTGAATATCCTTCAAACCAAATATATAGCAGCTTCAAATCTGCAGAAGACATGGCACGTGAAAAAGAAAAATAAACTTAATACCAACCAAATGAAGAGTTTTGCAGCGCTGCAAAGGGAACAAGCTTGGGCCAGCACTGGTATCCATATCTGCAACCAATAACATAAGTTATAACTTGAATGTATGGCGAGCAAAGAGCATAAAAGGAAATTGAATGCCTTAAGAAGTTCAATCAGAACAAGGATTTCAGAACAGCATACATCAATAGTACAATTATGTCAAACATTCACATACAATAGAGAAAACACGTGCAAAAAGCAAAACTAACACAACAGCGATGCATGGCTTAAGGCAGAAATCCATGTAATCAAGACAAGAACCGATAACAAGGATTTCAAAACTGCATATAGTCAATGTACTATTAAGTCAACAACTCGATACATTCAGGAACAATAAGCAAAAAAAAAAAAAAATACATGCAAGTTTAAAAGCAGAAACAGCTCAAGAATGAAGTATGGTGTACGGCAGAAACCCATGTAATGCACCATGAAAACAAGAATTAACAACGGTGACTACCAATGCCACTATACTCGGGGCTTTCAACTGAATCTTAATTAATTTCTTACAATAACCAAGTTTGAAAACACCAAGTCAAATGTAGCTTTGAAGCGTCCTATTGGCAGCTTTATATGTATGTTTGTATAATTATATTTTATCAAAAAGAACTTCCAATTTCTAGGATTTTCCTATTATTATGAATTATCAAAATAGAAAGCTAAACAGAGACCCATTATAGTTAAAAACTTGAGATCCCATCTTCTAATAAGTTCAATGACAACTGGATCATTCCAAAATCAAATAACCTAAAAACCTCTAAAAGTACTTCAAGCTCGCGTCTTTCAGAGGAAAATCAAAGATTTCCAACAACCCCACAATAAATTTTTGTTTTTATTTCTTAAAAAGTCATAAAATCTGCAGCTTCAGGCAAAATCCATGGAAAAAATAGAAAAAACCCACACTGAATGAAACAAAAAAACATAATAAGCTAAAACCAAAAAATGGAACCCACAAAAAATCCAGATTTTGGGTACTAATCTAAACTTGAAACTGAAAAGAGATAATTAAAGGCAACAATCAAGCTAGCAAACATTAAAAAAGAAGGAAAATTTATAGGATTCAAGGGATCTAAGAAGTGACCAGATCGGAGTAGCGAGAGAGGGTGAGTCTGACTGGGACCTTATTGTAAACAATAATGGATGAAGAAGAAGAGGAGACAAACGTTGGAGAAATGGGTTGGTGACGTGGCAGAAAATGACTGGAGTTTACTCCAATAGACATGGTCCTGCTATTCTGCTGCTTTCTGTGATACTGTACGTAACTCAAGTGACACAAATAATATTCCTCAATTTATTAATTTTGTGTTTGATTGGTTTTTTTATATTTATAAAATAAATATAGAGATTCAAACATATATAATCAATGAATCTCTATTGGTTTTATCATTTAATAAAAATTTTCAAAAATTAAATATTTGAGTAAACTACATAAATAGTCATTAAAATTTTAGGGTGCTTTTATTTTAGTCACAAAAATTTTAAAATTTTTATTATAGTCATCGAACTTTTAGTTCGTTTTCAATATGGTCCCTCTCGTTACATTCCGTTAGAAGCTGGCGTTAGTTTTCATTTTTTTCATAAAATAATGGGTAAACTACACCAATCATCGCTCAACTTTCTTCTCACTCTTATTTTTTTACAAAATCTTCTCTCCTATTTTGTTTAATAGAGTTTAATTTATTTAATTTAATAACTTAACTTTTGAATTGTTTCTATTTTGGTCACTCTCAAATTAAATTGTATATAGAAATAGAAAAATTCAATTTCAGTACAGCCTTTTTTAGATAAATTATTTCAATTTAGTTACAGTTCACAGTTTTAAGCAAAATTAATTAATAGATCTGATATGTTATATACAATATTTGTAATTTTTTGCATTAAAATATCTTATAATCTAATGATTTTGATACCATTCTAATTTTTTTAAAGACGTTTTGGCTCTGGGTAGGATTACTAATTGTGAATTCTCAATTTTTGACTTCTAGTTGTTTGTCCACTTTCATCACAACCGAACAATTGTTAAATTTATCATATTATTATATTTGATATTTTAATATGTAAAATAAAAGAAACCATCAACCGAATCAAATATTTCGCTTAACCATTCAATCAACTTTCATATTTAATTGGTACAATATAATATCGAGAATTGAATAATCTAAAATTACCAATTAACCAAAATAATTTTTTAAGGGTTAATTGAACCCGATTTCAGTGCAGATTTTATAATAAATTATTTTTGATTCGGTTAAAGTTCACAGTCTTAAGCAAAATTAATTAACCGATCTGATCAGTTATACACAATATTTGTAAATATTATGTACTAAAATATCTTATAGTCTAGTGATTTGGATGCCCTTCTGATTTTTTAAAAAAGTTTTGGCTCGAGGTAGGATACTAGGCGTGAACTTTCAATTTTTGACTTTCTAGTTATTTTTACATCTTTGTCACAACCGAAAAATTATTAAATTTAACATATTACCATATTTGAAATTTAATAAGCAAAGTAAAAAATTATTACCCGAATCAAATATTCTAGTTAACCCGTCAATCGATTATCTAATTTAATTGGTACAATATAAGATCAATAATTAAATAATCAGAATTTACCAATTAACCAAAATAATTTTTTAAGGGTTAATCGAACCCAATTTCGGTATAGATTTTAAAATAAATTATTTCGATTTGGTTACGGTTCATAGTTTTAAGCAAAATTGATTAATTGATCTAATCAATTATATAGGATATTTGTAAATTTTATGTATTAAAATATCTTATAGTCTAGTGATTTTGATACCCTTTTATTTTTTAAAGAAGGTTTTGGCTCTCGATAAGATTAATAGGTGCGGACTCTCAATTTTTAACTTTTTAGTTGTTTTACACTTTTATTGAAACCAAACAATTATTAAATTCATCATATTATCATATTTGATATTTTAATAAACAAAATAAAAAAGTCATTTCGAGAATCAAATATTTCAGTTAACTAGTTAATCGATTATCCAATTTAATTGGTACAATATTGTTAGGATATTTGTTTTGATATAATAATTGAAAAATAGTTTTGGACTAAATTGAAAATATTGCAAAAATGATTTTATGTCCAAACAACTTGAAAATAAGTTTGTAAAGTTTTTGAGAGGGTTTGAACGTTTTAAAGAAGCCAAAATGTTGTTTTCAACACAGGCGTACCGATACGGTATACCCCGTATCGATACGGTCCAAGAGTTTCAGCTACAGTATTTTTCCAGTAATCAAAAACCGTACCGATACGCCCCTAGGCGTACCGATACAGATAGGGTCGTACCGATACGCATACATGCGTACCGATGCCTGTTTAACTACCCCCAACGGCTATTTCCCAATTGTCTTTCAAATTGCATAGCGTACTGAAACAGATCAACCCGTACCGATACGGTTTGCCAAACAAACCAAGGCGTACCGATACGGTTAGCAAACAGACCAAGGTGTTTCGATACAGTTAGCAAGACTGAGCATAACGGCTAGTACCTGTACTGATACGGGTACACGTGTACCGATACAGTTAGGCAGCTAAGAGTTTAACGACTAGTTTTCAAGAAGGGCGTATCAATACGGGTAACTGTGTATCAATACGGACAGCTGCAGAACTGCATTAATTACGGGAAATAGAGGCTCCAACGGCTCCAATTCAATCCCAACGGTATCCAATGGCTAAAAACTCAATTGGGAGTATATAAGGGACCTCCAAGCATCTATGGAAGACTAATGCTTCAATTGTCAACAACATTATGATGTCAAATTTGTCTTAGAGCTTAAATTCCCATTCTTTGTATAGACTACACTTGTTGAGCTTAAATGTCAATGTATGCTCAAGTGTATTAGGTTTGGTTTAGTGATTTAAAGTGCAAACACATACCTTTAAGAGGGATTTCAGTTTGCTTAGAATTTCTTTTGGTTAGGAGAGTTTCCAAAGCTCGGGTTGTGAGCTTTGGATGCTAGACTTGGTAATTGAGTCTAGGTTGTAAAAGGTTGCCTCCTAAGCCTCGTAAAAGGGGAAGAATTCTTTCTGAATTGGTTGAAATCCTTAGTGGGAAGATAAGGTAGTGGATGTAGAGCTTATTAGAAGCTTGAACCACTATAAATCTTTGTGTTCATTGTCTCATATTTTAGCTTCCACACTTTCACCCCAAAATCGATCTTCTCCACACTTGGCAAGCATTTCGGTTAAAGGAATTCGAGCCCAACAAATATAAGATCGAGAATTGAATAATGTGAACTTTTCTATTTGTATAACCAAAATAATTTTTTAAGGATTAATAAAAAAAATTATTCGTATAACCATGTCATTCGAGAGTGGCCAAATATGAATAATTCGAAAGTTAAGTTATTAAATTGAAAAATTTTAAACTCTAGTGACCAAAATATAAGTGAGAAGAAAGTTAAGTGGTGATTGGTGTAGTTTACCCATTTTTTATTAAGGAAAAACAAAAACTATCATCAGCTTCTAACGGAAGGTAACGAGAGGGATCATATTGAAAGCGAACTAAAAGTTCTATGATTATAATGAAAGTTTTAAAATTTTGGTGACTAAAATGAAAGTACCCTAAAAGTTCGGTGACCATTTATGTAGTTTACTCTTGTAAAGTACACATGGTCATCGAACTTTTAGGGCGCTTTCATTTAGGTCACTGAACTTTTAAAACTTTCATTGAGGCCATCTAACTTTTATTTCGATTTTATTTTGGTCCCTCTCATTACCTTTCGTTAGAAAATGACTGTTAGTTTCCCTTTTCCTCAATAAAATTGTAACACCCTAAGCCTGAACGTCATATTTAGGCCTTAATCCCCAACATGTTACCATAAAATTTCTCAATTTAGTTTAGCCCAAAAAAGTATTATCCAAAAAATTTAAAGCCAACAGTTTAGAATATAGATAAATAATCAAAACGTTACAAATAAGCTCTAATTTAATTTAAAACATTTGAACATCCGATTTGATTAATACAATTCAAAAATAAGAATTACATACTCCACCACGTAAGGTCCTATGAATACACAGCCCACTAAACACAAGTATCATTCTCTGGAGATCACCACATGCTGGAATCTCGTACTGATAGTGCTCTTCGATCTCACGATCCGACGATAAACCTACTTACGAAAACAACGATTTCGAGCGCTGAGCTTACAAAGCTTAATGGTACACATCTACTATACTTCATGCCAATCATAAACATAAGCATGCAAGCTAGTACGAGCAATAAGGATAGATAAATAAACATGTGGCTCTATCACTAGCCACCTAAACACATACTCTCATTATGAAAAACATCACACATGGCACACAAGGCCCAACCATACTCGGGATATCACTAGATCATCCGAGCAAAACACACAAAGTCATAACCACAAACCTAGAGTAAGGCACGATGCCACATAGCCTCGGGAATGTACACTCTGAGAGAGGCCCAATGTCACATAGCCTACGGAACGTACACACATACTCAGAATTTTTTATCGAGTATCTTCGAATGAGGCCTAGTGTCACACATCGTCGGGAACGTACATTTGACATCTCTAACCATGGTGTTGCAACACGCTCTCTGGGTATCCAGATCCTAACAATCAAAGGTGACTCAACCAACCAAGTGTCCAAACAGCATACAACATGGACACGATTACCATACAACACACATCATTAATATGATTACCATACATCACACAACATTGACATGATTACCAATCTCTATGGTTTCTATCAATCATCAAAGCCATCATTTAAGTTTATCAATTTGTTAACACATTATGGAAGGGTACATTAATCATTCTCATTAAGTATCTTCATTAATATCCTACGGTGATTTCTATCTTTTTATTAGCATTATAGATTATTTTGTTTAATGAGTACTGGTACTCGAACACGAGTATTAGTACGGTACCTATAGGTACCGGTACTCACACGTATACCGATACTGATATAGCTTACTAGAAATCTTTAATTTCTACAAGTACTTGTACGGGTCGACTCGAACCAATACGACCCTCAATCACGTATCAGTACGGGTGAAGCCTGTATCGATACCCTACTCACGGGTTTGTACCATTTCCTTGAATTACGATTTTACAACGCTTTATTCGATCCCTAAAGCTTATGAAAGTCATTGGGGTTTGTTTACTAACACATTCAATCAATTAATATTAATTATCAGCTTCATAATCATTTAATCAAGTATTTACCCCTTAAGTATAATTCTCATTAAATCACGTTAATCTATTCGAACAACCATGCAAGGCATTCCAATTATCAAGCAATCAATCAAACAATCATCAAGTAATTATACAAGCATCTCAAACGACCCTACACAGTCTCTAAAGCCTCCACGAGTCTCATCATATTCGTAACATCATTGTGCATCTCACAGATATCAAGTTTTATACTATCGGCCTCGAAACATACATATTTATCGTCTACCAATTTTGCAGATACTAACACGCAAAGCAATCACATTTATGATGCTCATGAAGTAATAAGAGTTGGAGGCATATTAACCTCAAGCCAAAGCGATAAATCCCCATCCAAGCTCTTTCATTCAACTCTTTAAATCCAATATTCGAGTTCATAAATTCCTTGGATAAAACAAACACGACTACATAAGTCATTTCACATCATTAGACTATTTTAGGGGATAAAAGGCGTAAAAACAACTTACTGGGTTCGAATTTGGCAAAACAGACTACGCCCACAAAATTAAAACGTCGAGAAACCCTGAGAAAGAGCCCTAAAAAAGTCAACGCTGGTTAACGATGACGACGACGACAACTGACGGCGCAGCTGGTAAGCCGGCTCGTTGGGCCTACATCACGGCTCAGTAAGCCAGCTCCACAGCTGGCCCAACGGCTTACCCGAGCCCAAAAACTAGATAAGCTACCCATTCTTGGTCAGACGTCACCTATACACAGGCGACGGCATGTGCGGCGACTTTTGATGACTGGACGACGACGGCGAACACCCAGACTTACTCTTTCGATGCCGGTGAACACGATGACAACTTTGATTTTGCATTTCGAGCACTCGAACTACCCTTACTTAACAGTCCAAAACCTTTTCTCTCCGACGACAACACCACGACCACTGACTGACTCGTCTCAGCTAAGTGAACACAATGGCGTAGGAGGTGTCAAACATAGACTCTCTGTTGGTGTAGATCAGACATAAAACTTGATGGAAGATGAGAGAAAAAGAGAAAAAAATAAAAAAAAGAGAAAAAGGAAAAAAAATCTGATTTTCCCTCTTCCCCCATACCCCTCTCTTTCAAATAATTGGCTTTAGGGTGAAATTGGGTGAATTACACCTAAGCCCTCAACCATCAACTCATTATTCATATAAGTCCTTAATTTTCTTAAATCGAACTTCAATCATTAATTTGTCAACTTAAAAGATTCAAACACAGATCCAAGGTCCAAAATATTAACCCGAATTTTGGGTCGTTACAAAAATAATATATTTTATGGGTTTCCCTGCTAATTAAACCACCCGCGCGAACCTTGTCTTTCTTCTTCTTCTTCTCCTCCAAATTTTTGTAACTTTTTTACTTGATATCTTCTAACTCAAAAACCTTTGCTTGAAGATCTTCTTTGGTTCGATAGGTTTGGTTCAAGTTTTTAAGCTGGTTTCAAAATTTGAAACATGGGTAGTTTGTTTGTAATTTGTTTCCAGCATTACGAAACAAGATTTAGAAACAATGATTTATTTCTTGTTTCGAAAACCCTATTTTTTTTCTCTTTGTTTTACAACTTTTAATTTCTTCCTCACCATAACACACCAACTCTTTCGTTTGATTTTTTGATTTTCTCTGTTTCTCTCTTTTTCCTATATGAGAAACCATAAATTTTTTCTCTTCTACTCTGCTAGACAATCTGCCGTTCAATCGACGATGATGAAACCAGTTTGGAGAAGGTTCGTTTCTACTCTGCTAGACAGGATCTACTGTCCACCATTTAGAAATGTTCCGTTATGTAATCTCTCTATGTAATATACGCATGTGCGTATACGGATCGATTAAACTTTTTTCATGAGTTCCAATATATAATATACTTTTAATTAATTACCTATATTCAAATCTTTTGTTGTATAGAAACCTTTTGCTATATTAAAACATTGTATCTTTAATTCGTAGTGAAACCCATAAAGTATAATATTTTATTGAGGGAAAAAAAATAAATGGGTAAGTCATCATTTTCTATCCGAAGATAATGAGAAGGGCCAAAATAAAATCGAAATAAAAATTGGATGACTTCAATAAAATTTTTAAAAGTTCGGTGACCAAATAAAAGCGCTCTAAAAATTTGATGATCATATGAGCACTTTACCCAAATAATTATTCAAACAATCATTAATTATTAAATTTCAACATTTATCTTTTCACGTGTATCTTTTTGATTTGGCATAAGGATATTTTTAGCCTTTAATGTTTACATTTTTTGTCAATTTGGTCCTTATCCTTTTTTAAGATAAATTTAGCCCTCAAGTTATATCTTTTTGTCAAGTTACTCAATTTTTTTAACTACCATGCTATTAGACGGTTAAGGATTTAACGATGATAACATGTCACATACATATAACAACACATTTTTAAATAAAATTGCATTTAACCTATCATATGTTTGCATGTGGAATACAATCTCATTTTAATATTAAATATAACAAATTTAAAAATTAAATAAAATATTTAAAAACAATTGCAATTAAAAGAAAAAACAAATGTGAGAAAGTTAAATAAGTTTTACAGTAAACAAAAAATATAATTTTCAAAACCCTTAATTAGTTTAGAATTTTTTTATTTAAAGTATTCGAAAGAACATAATTTTTTTAAAATCCTTAATTAAAATTTCCCTAAACAGTAAAATTTATTTAATTTTCCTATGTTTGTTTATTGCTTTTATTTTTAATTGTTTTTAAATATTTTATTTAAATTTAAATTATATATTATATTTTATATTAAAATAAAACTATATTTCATATGTAAACATACGATTATCTTTATAAATAGACATGCTTGAAAATAGACATGCTTGTGTTTTTTCTTTTACACGGGGGCAATATATCAAATATTCACCCATATATATTATAGCTTTCGAGTGTGATTATCTTTATATTTAACACCAATGCGCGCGTACCTCATAATCATCCAAAATCATAACATCTATGATAAGTTTTCATTTTGCCCTATAAAAACCTTCTTGAATGAAGGGGTTACATTTGATTTCCATGCCAAAACAGCATAGCATTTCACCTGGTTGTCATATAATCACCAGATTTGGCGATTCTACACACACTAAAAGTGTTGTATTGTAATTAACAAACTTGTTCTGGGAAATTATCAGACATTGATTTATAAATCAGGGTTTAGGTAATGCTGGCCAAACTTTAAACTGTAGAGCATTTATTCTATAAATAGTGTATGTAATTCAACTAACCCAGGAACATGATCTCCCATTGCAGCAACTCATTTGCCTGTTGGAAGATGAAAATTCAGATCAGATTCACCATCATGCAATTGCCCTTTTTTTTTGGCACACACTCAATTCTGCCAGAAACATTAAGGACCACTCACTAGTCTCATGAAAACAGAATTCTATAATTAGATTGATTTGTATAGCTCAGTTATTTGCTAAATAAATGGACATTTAGGGTAGTCGTTGAACGGTATAAACTGCAGGGCAGATTATGCTACAACAGAGGGAGAAACAAACTTGGAGCTTTACAGAAAATAGCACGAAGAAATTTGAAGCGAGTACCTTAATTCTAGTTTGAGACACTCTTTCTTTATCGGTTCTGTTCTTCTTTCACCATAAAAAACATTTTGGTTTCTGTTTTCTCTTTTCACATTCACTTGCATTTTGGTACTTGGAGAAAACAGAAAGAGTGCAAGTAAAAATGGTAAACTACTTACCATAGTTTTGCCGCACCATTGTGTATCTGTAAATTGCCTTAATTAGTGACCCATATTTCATAGACTTCAAGGGTCCCATATGTCTGTAGAAAAGAATAATAGAAATATATAACTCAGTGCAAGGAAGCAGGATTTATTCAGGGTCTAAGGTTATGCAATTGCAGTAACTTTCAGCTCTTAACAAAGTAGAATGCATGGAAGCACGATTTATTCGCACGAAAAAGGGTCTAAAGTTATGCAATTACAGTAACTTTCAGCTCTTAGCAAAGTAGAATCTACACAGACACTACATCCGCAGTCAGTACGCAGGACAAGACTGCAATAGGTTAAGCAAATAAATACCTCTAAGACAACTGATCATGCATAGAAAAGAAAAAAAAAAAAGGAAAATGCCAAAAAATTCATAGCAACAATAAACTGAATGGAGCTTTTACAGATTTCCTTGGTGCTTATTGTTACTTTTCCCTTTAAATTGAAAACAAAAAACGAAAACAGAAAGCTACACATGAACTGTCCCTTTTAGTGTGTAGAAAAAAAATACTCCGGATATACTTTTCTTCAGTTTTTCTTTTATTTTCTTTTTTCCCTTCTATAAAAAATGGTGTACTGCAGAATAGACTATCCAGAAAGTTGCAAATTCTTTCATCAGTCAAACTCCCAAATAAGCATCCTTGGCAGATAAGTAAACAACAAGGTATTTTCCTTGATTCCAAAGAATTTAGGTCAAAACTCGAGATTACTCACTGAATCTCAGTATATCGAATTCTCCAAGCAGGGAAACCTAAGTGGCACTTGGCAGGTCCATATATTAATAATAGATCAGGTTCTGGCCCTCGACTGCCTAATAGAAAAGAAGATTACCAAACGTCAAATTAACAGAGCAAACAAAAGTGGTTGTAATAACTACCAATTAGATCAGACAAGTAACACAAACCAACAGTTTTGAGTGCCTCGCTCATTTCAGATTCAGTGAAGATTTGCTCTCCCTGATTTGAGCCAGGGGCACCTGATTTTATGTACTTCATAAGAAGTACATTGGCTGCTCTTGCGACCGCTTCTTTCCCATCAGAAAATGATACAGACTCCAGAGTCATACCTGGTTGGTCTAGTAGCATGTTATTTTCATGAGTATCCTGTATAAAATAGATCAAAAGTTTGCTAGTAGCTTAGCACTTTTGGCAACATTCCATTTGAATAAATGAATGTCCAATGACTTGATACGTAATCGGAGCCAGGCAGACATATGGTGCATGAAGTAAGCTCCTTAAACTAAGTTTATGAAAAAGAAACCAAATAAACAATCCAAAGAGTACAATAATTAGTCAAGGACGAGACCAGTAAAAATCTTACAAATTTGTATCATACTTTCAATAAGTTTTAAGGTTTGCAAACTGTAAAGTTAACCTTAGTACTAATGCAGCTACAATATTTCGGTAGCGCAGTACCATAAAGAACCATCAATTATGAAAGATCAATTTGATGCTGTACGACATGACAGTTAGGTTTTCAACTGATCAGCCATTTAGGCAATTTATATATAATATATTGTTAAGGACTCATGGAAAAATATGAAACTCTTAACCTGACCATGAGCAGAGAGGATAGTACCTAAAACAATATAGCACCATCGAACTTATCCAAGATAAAGTCTTTTGATTTCTTCAGTATTCCTACAACAGAAAAATGGCATCAAAGACTACGGAATGCGGATACATCTTCTCCTGATCAATCTAGAAACGGTGATAATCCAGGATTCTCACCTTCGTTATCATAAAGGCAAATATGGTTGATACCAAGAGCCATCACCCATTGCAAAAGCTGAATAACATTTGAAGTTCGGCAAGTTTCTTCACTTTCTATCACAATAGCAAGGTAGTTGATCTTGGATATATGGAGGTATTTGTATTTCCTCAGTAATCCCCGGGAGATGAGATGACTTTCAAGCCCATACACCATGCCCATCGTAAAGTAGCATAAGTAGATAATAGCATATACGAGATGCCACGATAATCGAAATAGAACATTTCCAATCTGCACAAAACCTTAAACTCAAAATGAAAATCTATCTAAATGTAATTCAAGGACATAAAATTCACTCAGCAGTCACTAGTCAGCACATCAGCCATGATCATTTGACAGAAAATTCAACATTAGTAAGCTTCAAAGCCCATTGTTGAGCATTACATAAGAAAAAAGGAATATACAGATAAAATGTATCCAACAAAAGCGGTTTACAAATCAAAGTGTTGAAGTTTGAACTGTTAGGAAGTAACGGTATTCGAGAATCCAAGCGTAATCTTTTCTATATCAACTATTCAATGAAAACAAAATAGTAATGCTAGCAAAACAGATTATTAAAAAAAACCAACAACAGTAATCACGTACTTTATCAATCCAGAAATACAGCATCCGCTTTTGCCTTGCGAAATCCATTGATCTCTGAAAGCCAAGAAAGAAAAACAAAGAAACCCAATTAGTGATTAAAAAAACGTAAATTGTTTGATGGGAATTGCTTGAGAAAGTGGAATCCGGCCTCTTACATTTATACATAAGCAGCGGAGCAGCGCGGGGGGTAGCAAGCTGGGAGCTTTGACCTTCGAGCAAAAGGAATTCGAGAAATTCAAAAGGAAAATAGAAAATGAATAGCTTGCGAGAGAGATTTGGGGAACCCCCAAAGCAAAATCAACAGTTAAAAAGCTAAGTTCTTGGAGATTAAAAAGAGGATGGGAAGTAGAGAGGAAGCAGTTTCAAAATGACTAGTGAAGACAACGTGAACGAGTGAGCTGAGAGAAACACTGTTTTTGCGTTTTCTGGGGGAAACTACACTATGGATCAACTTTGGTTTTTTTTTTTTCTCATCCAATTATGAAAAGGCTTAAATAGGCGGACAAAAATACCCAAATAAGGATGAATATTTTACCCGATCCGGTTCAATCGGGTCAAATTTTTATTAAAAAATCGAGTCGTGTTTTTCTTAAAGGTGAGGTTGAGTTTGAATTTATGGTAAAAAAATTCACCTGACCCGAAATTAATAGTATAATTTTTTCTTATATTTTTAGGCTTATTTGTAATAATTCCCCTCTTTATATATATTTTTAGAATTAAGTCCTTAAAATTAATTTTTTTATTTACAATTTGATCTTTAAAATTAATTTTTATTATAAGTAGGTCCCTAAATTGTTTTTTTATAATTAGGCCCCTAAAATTGAATTTTTTTAATAGGTCGGGGTCGGGTTTAGGTATATAAATTTTTTGAGTATTTTTTTACCAAATAAGTGCTTAAAGTTTTCAAGTTTTTATTTTTCTTAACGAATTATGAAAAGAGAAAATATTTCATGAACTACTAGTAAAATTTTGTTTTTTAATTAGAGGAGTAATATTGTTGATTTATGATTACTAGAGAGACAATATTACCTCTTAAATCAATTTCTTTTTAAATCAAAGAATAAATACTTTTTGTTAAATAATTAATGTATGCGTTAACAAGTCCATATATTATTTTTTTAAATAAATTAATGTCTTCCAATAAGATGATGATATATCAATTTTGATGACATGACAATACAGACAACGTACAATTTTTTAAAAAAATAGTAATTTAAAATATTAATTAATTCTAAAACTCATCAATTGTTTATAATATCATCAAAATCGACTTGTCATCATCGACGTGACAAGACAATTCGCTATAGTGACTAATTTGGAAACATATAACAACCACATACACAAAATTTAACGGTTATGTTAGTTAACGATAGTCCAATCTCACACCCCATGGATTTTCATATTCCTATATAGTTTTACTAAGTATAAAAGTTTGCACCTCTAACAAAAATCTTGCGTTTGTTTCTATATGTTATCCTATTTTATTATTTTATTAAAAATTTCAAATGACACGATAGAAAAGTTGTAACGACCCGATTTTTTAGATTTGTAATTGAGTCTCGGATTCGAATCTTGGATCTTAAAGTGGACATTAAAGAATAAAATAATTAATTTTGAAAAAGCTATTTGAAAGATAGTGAGGTGAGAGAGGAAAGAAAAAATTAGATTTTCTTCTATTTCTCTATTTTTTTCTTTCTTTTTATTTTATCAAGCTTTTAAGTATGATCTATCGTCATCGATGTGTCCATGTTTGACACCTTCTACGTTATTGCGTTCATCTTGTCGAGACGAGTCGGTCGGTGACCGTGGCATCACCGTCGGAGCTGCCGTAGGAGGGAGTAAGCAAAATAAGTTTCGGTCATTTTAGAATATAAGGGTTCCGATGGCCAAAACTCAAATATGAGGGCACTAGCGTGTTCACCAGTGTCGGGACAATGGGTTTAGAGCTCACCGCCGCAGTTCGACCATCGGAGAAGCCGTCACGCGCTGCCACGCGTCGTCATTGAGCGTAGGCGTGCTTTAGGAAGCTGGAGAGCCATCCAGTCGGCTGGGCCGAACTGGTTGGGCCAAGCTGACCCAAGTCGGTCTGCCAAACTGGCCATCTGAGTCGAGTAGCCGTCGCTAATCATTAACCGCCGTTAACTTTTTTTGAGGACATTACCCGAGGATTTCTCGACGTTCTGAGTCTTTTGGCTCAGTCTGTTTTGCCAAATTCGAACCCAATAAGCTGTTTTTACATGTTTTATCCCCTAAAGTAGTCTGATTGTATGAAATGGCTTATGTAGTCGTAATTATTTTATCCGAGGATTTGGGGGACTCGAATATTGGAATCAAAGAGATGTTTGCAGGAGCTTAGACGAGGATTTGTCGCTTTGGCTTAAGGTTAGTACACCTCAAACTTCTATTGTTTCATGAGCATCATAAATGTGATTGCTTTGCATATTAGTGTATGCAAAAAAGGTAGACGATGGATATGCATGTTTGGGAATCGGTAGTATGAGATTCGATATATGTGAGATGCATGATTATGTTTAAAGATATGATTTGACTCGTATAAGTATTTGATAATTGGTTGAATTGATTAATAATTGTGATGCCTTGTATGCTAGTCCGAATGGTTGGCGTGAATTAATGGAAATTATATTTAAGAGATAATAATACCGATAAATATTTGAATAAATGATCATGACGTCGATAATTAATATTAATTGATTGAACGTGTTAGTAAACAAACCTTAATGACTTTTATAATCTTTAGGGATCGAATAAAGTGTCGTAAAACTGTAATTTAAGGAAATAGTGCAAACCCGTGTATAGGGTATCGATATGAGATTCGACTGTAGCGATAAACGATTAAGGACCGTATCGGTACAGGTTGACCCATATCGATACTTGTGGAAATTGAAGATTTCCAGTAAGCTATTTCAGTATCAGTACACGTGTGAGTACCAGTACATAAGGGTACCGTATCGATACTCGTGTTTGAGTGATGGTACCCATTGAACGAAATAATATTTAAAGCTAATAAAAAATATGGAAATTAACGTGGGATGTTAATGAGATAATATGGTTCAATAGAGATAATTAATAAAGATGAGTAATGTACGCTTTCATAATGTATTAACTTGGTAAAGTCTTGGGTGACTTGTTTGTAATAACAACCATAGGGATCATTGGTAGATCATGAGATGTTGTGTGCCAAGTATGGGCACTTGTTTGGTTGAGTAACCATTTGTTGATGGGATTCGGATACCCAGTTAGAGAAAGAGTGTGTTGCAACACCATGGTTGAAGATTCCCGAATGTAGGATCCTGATGCTTAGTGGACGCGAGCCTCATTCGAAGATGTTTGATGAGAGATTTTGAGCATGAGTGTATGTATACGATGCTTAGTGGTCGCGTGCTTCACCCCATAGAGTGTGTATACCGATGCTTAGTGGTCGCGTGCTTCTCCCCATAGAGTGTGTAACCCGATGCTTAGTGGTCGTGGGCCTCACTCAAAGTGTATGTATCTTGATGCTTAATGGTTGCGGGCCTCACTCCTATATTATGGTATAATACTTATATGTTATGAGAAGCGTATACTTCTTGCCATGCTATATGTTTTGGCGGCAAGAGGTAGTGCCATATCTATATGATGTTATAATGCCATGTTATGAGTATGATTGAGACTTGTGGGCCATGTATGATGTTTGGCTATGTTGAGAGCATATGGTTAGGCGACTAGTGGTAGCGTCACATGTTTATTTATCTCTCCCTATTGCCCGTACTAGCTGGCATGCTTATGTTTATGATTAGCATATATAATAGAGTATATGTGTACCACTGAGCTTTGTAAGCTCAGCGCTCGGACGTTGTTTTCGTGTGTAGGTTGATCATTGGATCGTGGGATCGATGAGCACTATCTATACAACACGTGATGTTTTCCAGAGTACGAGACTTGTGTTTAGTGGGTTGTGTTTTTATAGGACCTTACGTTGATTGAGTCTATAATCTTTATTTTTGAAATTATATTAATCAAATCGATTGTTCAAATATTTTAAATTAAATTGGAGCTTCTTTGTAACGATTTAAATTGTTTATCTACATTTCAACTGTTGGCTTTAAATGTTTTTAAGAAATACCTTATTGGACTAAACTCAGTTTGAGAAATTTTATGGTTTTGGTTTGAGCTTGAGGCCTAAATGTGACATCTAGATTGAGGGTGTTACAAACGTACAACCTAGAGTATTATATTGCATATAATATATATTAAACTTTAAAAAATTCATAAAAATATCTTTAAAAATCTAAAATACCTCCGTTTTTAAAATCATTTTTTATTATTTAAATATTTTTATATATTTTTTAAAAAATTAAGTTTAATATATATGTTTTGTGCTATATGACACGTTTTTAGTGTGTTACACAAATTTTTTATAACGAAAACATGCTTCACAAAAGAAAAGATTTAAGGGCAACTTAATAAAAAATATATAAAAGTGATACCGAAGTATAATTTTAGGAGTTAAATATTATTTGATCATTTCGAAAATTTATCCTAATAAAATAACATTATCTGACTTATTAATTATATATAAAATTATATACAATAAATATATTAAATATTAATTTCAATACGTTAATTGCGTATAACTCAATTAACATTATTTTTGGTACAATATATATAATCCTACGTGATTAAGCGTTTAATATACACCTATTTATAGATGAAAATGATATACCTAGTGATATTATATGCTAAATATTAAACAAATATTAATCTTAATTTAAATAGTAATTTAGTCTCTTTCTCCTTTTTGGTAAAATAGAAAGGAAAAGTAGAAAATATTCTAGGGACTCGAAACAGCAGGAACAGTAGGCTCACAGTTTAAGAAAAAATTAAGGTTTGTTTTTGGTTGCTTCTAGCAACTCAAACACACTTTTTTTAAGCAAACTCAATGGCAAACACTAACTTTTAGGTGAAAATTTAGTTTACAACCATGATTTTGCCCTTAAAACGGGTGTTTGTAGAAGCTGGTTTTTTCAGCTTTTCCAAACGTTCGTTTGGCCCCCCCAAAACTAATTTTCAACCTCAATGGCAAACATAGCCTAAATAGTTTTGTACAGATTTAAATAGTAATTTAGTCTCTTTTCTCTAATTTAGTTAGATTATTATCGTTTTTCATTTTAGTTATTTTTTTACAAAAGTATCATTTATATTTTAATTATTAATTAAAAAAAACTTATTTTTTTATTTTGCACGTTTTTTACGTCAACAATCCCTACATAATTATACGGTCATATTTGTTCTTTACTCTTAGTCTTCTAAAAGCGTACACATTTCATGCAGACTACATTGCTTAAACTCAAATTATCTAAAAGAAACTATATAATCCTTTACCACTGATATAATTCAATGGATTCCACCAACCTTAAAATTTAAATACATTTGAATAAGGTTTTCAAGTTCGAATATTGATGATCAAAGTTTTATACATAAATTTTTTGAATAGATTACACATATAATTGAGTAAAATTTAAATTTAACATTATAAATTCATAAAAATTTAAGTAAATTTTTAATATTTAAAAAATATCAATTCTCTAATTCTCTGCCGTAGCTCATAATCTTCTCACTACCGACTGTAACCTTTCTTTTTTTTGGTTGATGGCCGATAATCAATTTTAGTATTGGTTGTCGACCACCGAATTTATTATTTTTCTATTTTTTTATATTTTAATAAGAATCTTTGCCTTTGTAGCACGCGTTTCTTTTGTCCTCGTGACACGAGTTTTTCTTTGTCCTTATGATATGTTTTCTTTGTTTTGTTGTTCGTTTCATTTATTCTTGTGGCATGATTTCAGCATACCCTAGCGGTCATTTGTTGCTCGTACAGAAATTTTAACAGTGCTAGTTTTTTATTATGATTTTGTCGGTGGTCATGAAAAGTTAGATCCGCGCTCGGTTGATTGTTGTTTACCGATGTAATCGGTCCTGGGTAGCGGAACATTTTGTCTGATAGTTTGGGTCGCTCACCACTCATTTTTTTACACGTTATGCGTTTTGATTGGATAGACAAGAAAATTCAAGAAAGCTTCTGAATTTTGATGATATGCTTATCTATATGAAAGTATTCATTTTTTTTGTTTTGAGGTTGTAAGAAATTTTGGTGGATTAGTCCCATTATTCTTCTTTCTGGATGTATTGTAATTGTGATATCTTCTATAGTTTTAATAAAAATTCAGTGGTTATTATAAAAAAGTAAATTTTTAATATTTATCCTATAAATTTAAGGGAAAATAACTCATGCATTGGCGGTAGAAACAGAAAGTTTCTACAAGTACCTTAATTTTAGGGTTTAAGAATTTTGTCCAGGATTTAGTATTTAGGGTTTTAAGTGTAGTGATTTAGAATTTAAGGTTTAGGGTAATTAAATTAAAGTATTTAATATTAAATTAAAAAATAAATTTTAAAAATATTAAAAAAATGGTGCGTTCACTAAAAAAACCTTTTGTAGCAAATCATTTATTAAAAAAATTGAAAAGCTTAATACAAAAGCATTAAAAATAATAATAACTTGCTGCAGGGCATCTACCATTATACCCACAATGATCGGCTATACTATCGCTATCCATAATGGAAAAGAGCATTTGCTTATCTATATAACGAATCATATGGTAGGACATAAATTGGGAGAATTCACACCTACTATAAATTTTCGTGGACACGTAAAAAAATATAATAAATCTTGTCGGTAAGTAAAAAGTTAGTGTTTGAGATTAAAATTTAGGGTTTAGAAGTTAGAGATTAAATTTTAGAGTAATATGGTTAGAGATTTGGATTTTAATCTAAAAATCTTAAATATTAAATTCTACCTGCAAACCCTAAATTCAAAACTCTTACTCTTAAGCCCCTAAACAAAATCTATAAATCCTAAAACTAAAGGACAGCTTTTATTTTTGTCAGGAAAAAGAAACAACAGACACAAAACCAGAAGAAAAAAAAAACAGAACCAAATGTGTGGGTTTTTGTAAGAGTCCGAATCGAATAAACAGAATTAAAGGGGTAGATGAGAAGAATAGAAGAGTTAATATTAGAAAAGAAGCAGAATAGCCAAGATTAAAACGGCTAGAACATTTTTCATTGATTTCTCAGATAAGATTGAGGGAAGGGAAAACACACCCTTTTAACCCTACAGACAAAACGCAACGTTTTAGACAAACATTAAAAACAACTAATTAGAGTATCAGACCATAAATTTAAAATTATTTATAAAATGACACATTATAAATCTCCCTACTCGAATTAATCCTTGTCCTCAAGGATTAAAACGAGACCTTCTTTTTCCGATGATTAGACCAAACATGTCACCATGCTCTCTTAGCCTTGATTGAAAAAGAAGTATGGACCAACAACAGTTCCTCAATGTCGACAATGGTTAAAAACCAAAAATCAACCAACAATATATTTTCCATGTCGATGCTGGCAAGCTTAATACCTCCGGGATCAAAAACATCTCCAATTTGTTCCCCATGAAAGAACTGAAAATCTGATCCAAATTGAAACCATTGAACCGGTTTTGATGGAACAATGTGTCTCTTTCGGTTAATTTCATCCATGTTCCAGCTTCGTTCCAAAAACAAATACTCAGCAAACCACATTGACCAACCTATTTTCGGTAGGAGATTTGATGATTTCTTCATTGCAGCTAATGTACTGCCAAGACAACCTGATTGTCATGCTAAAACCCATCCAACTAACCACACTAGTTGCAGCCACCACAACTCTGTCAGCACCCTATTGATCTTTCTATATTTGTTCTTGGACAATGGTTGAATGAGAACCAAGCATACTGCCTCTTCAGGAATTTCATTTGGATATGCAACACAATACAATATCACATCCGATACATAGATTGCAACTATATTCATGTTAATGGTAACAAAACTCCCTCGCTTGAATAAATCCTTGTCCTCAAGGATTTAAACAAAAATCAGTAATTCTAACTTAAAAGAACAACCAACCATGTTTTTCTTCCGATGATTTGCCCAAATAAGTCCCATAACTCTTTTCGGCTTAGCTAAATTTGGCGCGAGAACCGTCAATAACGCTTCTAGCTTGCGAATATCAGAAAAAAATCTATGGTCAAACATAGCTTCATCTTCAGCCAAAACCAAGTATTTAATGCCATCGTTAAGTAGTTGAAGGCTGCTTCTAATAGTTCCAACTATCCTGTCAATTTCCATTGTTACATTTGCAAACAAGCTGTCACATGGATCAAAAATTTCCCTAGGTCGATCAAAATTCTTTCTTACGATTAATCCATGAAATGCCTTTTATTTACGAATACTTATGCAATTTCCAAAACCAGAAGAATGGAACTAATCAAAATTTCATGCTCAGGTAAACCATGAACTTGCATTTCCCAAAACATAGTTGCACCTTTTATAGTCATACCGAGAATCGATGCCCATGGAATAATAACATTATTAACAATTTCAGAAATTAAAACATATAAAGCCCTCTTAGAACCTTCCTCTTCCTGTAACAGCCTACTCTCTATTATCAAAAGTCGAAACCTATAAGGATCATTTGCATCAACCAACTCATTCATATATGTAAATGCCTGTGAAATTATCTCGTCCAAAAAGAATTAACGACCCTTAATAGTTTCTTAGGCAATCTAACTAAACATTGGGTAATTGTAGAATCACTTACCAAATGGACAGATCCTATAACAATTGACAGTGCTCCCTTGATTCTTGCAAGCATTTCTGCAAACATTTGGGATGCACCACTAACACGTAACCTCAAATCTTGTTCCCGTTTAACAATCAGTTTTCCTAATTGGGTCAAACTCAAGAATTGCACTGTCTGGTTTGAGTTAACGCTGCCCACATTGTTATGAGGTGCAGCTCTTGAATCAAATATATCCTCAGTTGGTTCATCAAAACCCGTAGAAGCCATTACCAGGACTTCATCTTTCAACGGCTCAGGCCAATAGTTAGATAAATAATCTAAACCAGTAGAAGCTATTACCTCATCCTCTTGAGCTTTATCCATTTGTTATAGTATTTCATCGAACATTTGGGCTTCACATCCTTATAAAACTGAATATCGAGTTGGCAACATCCATCGTAAACATTATGACCTTGAAGAGAATATCTAGCCTCGATCGCATTCCGGAGTCCTTGATATTGGATCAAAAATTGACAACCATCTGATTTCTGCAGTGGAACAATTTTTTCCAACAATTTTTAAGGTGAGAAGACTTGGTGCATCTCTTCTCGTGTAATAGGATAAATCATACGGTGGATTGTAACATGGAGGATTCGATTGCCCAAATAACTTTCGAACAGTGCTTTTAGTTCCCATCGGAATTCAGACAAAAACAAACGGTAGCCTTCCTCCATGGCCAGAACCAATGGCTCTCTCATACCTTTGTAAGAGTCCGAATCGAATAAACAGAATTAAAGGGATAGATGAGAAGAATAGAAGACTTAAGATGAGAAAAGAAGCAGAATAGCCAAGAGAAGAACGGCTAGAACATTTTCCATTGATTTCTCAGATAAGATTGAACACACCCTTTTAACCCTACAGACAAAACACAGCCTTTCAGACAAATATTAAAAACAACTAATTACAGGATCAGACCATAAATTCAAAATTATTTATAAACTGACCCGTTACAGTTTTCAGACTTTCAGTCATAGCCACGCACAATCTCTGCATTCAGTCATATAGCCTCTTCGTTTCGAGGGAATCCAGCCACTCACTTTTGCATGTTCTCGAAAGTAAAGTCGGCGGGCTGCAATTCCGGCGATGCCCTGGTTTACTGAATGTGTATGACTTGACAAATGCTAATGGCTATGTTTATTGGGCTGGTCTTGGTGTCTTTCACTCTGGAGTGGAAGGTAAGATTAGTTTATTTCTTCATTTTCATGAATGTAAGTATATAGTTCGGGCCTGTCAATTGGTCTGCTTGGGTTAAAATTTAAGTATATAGGTCGAACCTCGACGGTGTCCCGGCTTCAAGTTAAGGAAGTCGATTTTCATGGGGACGACATGCTTGGATCCAGTACTGCTAAGAGAGTTCATTGAACGCCAATCTGCAAGCTACAATGGTGATATATACCACTTGATTTTTAAGAACTGCAACCATTTCTGCGAGGATATATGTTACAAGCTGACTGGGAACCGGATGCCAAAATGGGTGAATCGACTTGCATTAATTGGTATTATATCGCATATTACATTCGTTTTCTACTTGCTACATTTACGGATATTTTACACACCCGTAATCAGACGTTGGCTTTTACAATGTCCGTTTATCCTCTCTGTAGGTTCATTATGCAACTGCATACTTACGGAGGCACTTAAAGCTTCTGCGGTGCGCCATGACCCCAACTTCCAAACTGATAACAAAAAGAAGAGGCTGAGAAGCGCCTTCAGTTGCTTATGGTCAATCTCGGTCCCTCAGAGGGAAGTATCGATGTCTTCACTCTTTTTACACTCTCACTATAAAGGCTGTCTACCACCATGGGAGCTAAAACGATCTAAAAGCTGCTCGGATCGTCCCCTCAAAAGTTTTGAAGAATCAGATTGTCCTAGTCACTTAAAGGGCCGAAATCCATACTAGTTTATTCTGTTGAATGTAAGAAGCAATGTTTTGACATTTTTTCCAGCTTTCCTTAATCCGTGCTAGCAGACACCCTTGTTGATGTTAAATGTGTACATTGTGTCTGATTCTGGTGTTGCAGATGTTGACATGCAAAGTTTTGTAACGAAACAATGGAACCATCAAATTCATTGCATAGTACATTGTTCTGTAGGTGCATTGAGCTCTCCATGTTCTTATTAGATATTTCATTCATTGTCTTTGACTAAATAAGACATGGACATGCCTACACCGGCCGCTGGTGTATGGTTCAGCAGATTCTAAACTCGAAACTCAATGAGAACTTACCGAATAGAACATAATGTGCAAGGAGGAGAAAGGTTAGAGGATAAAGCACATATATTTGCTTGCAAAGATTAAATAAATAGATGCATTGATAAAAAGGTCTCAAGTTCTACATCCCTGAACTTGTTTTTCACTTGAATAAAAGTAATAAAACAATAATAAAGCCCCAGCCAATTTCACCAATACATTATACAGTTATATAAGCGCACAAATATCTCCAAATATGCCTCACAAAGTCCATAAGATATGTATCATAACAGTAGGTAAAGTCTTACGAGTTATGACCAAATATACGGCTATTGCACCTTTCAAGCTATGCATGCTCTCTATGCAAGTTGCAGCTACATACACCGGGGAAAGAAGGTTTGACCCACATGTCCGCCGACCATTGCTCTTCTCACGTTGGATTCGAACAGTTTGGGGTTATCCCTCAAAACGGCTGCCGCATCATGATTGAGGGGATCCTCATAGTTCGGTTGCTGCAAGTATGACGAGATCATAAACTTAATTTAAATGGAACTGACCAAGTCGAAAAACCACTAGTGAAAGAAAAATCAATACCGTGAAGAGATGACACAATCCGTATATTACGGTGTCTATGTTCAGAACAGGTTTCCAGTCTTCTCTTAGAATATTGAGGCAAACATTTCCTTCCAAATCAATGTTAGGATGGTACACCTGCAAGCGAGATATACTGTTTAGAACCGACTTACCGTGTCGCTAACAGTATCACTATCGTCTATCGAAATGTGACTTTTACGGTGGAAGACATGCTAGCATAGTGTACCTTTGTCTTGCATTTCACCTTGGGTGCCTCATGGGGGTAGATGGGAGATACTTGGAAAGTGAATGCAAATTTCCCACCTCTATGACCAGAAACCAAATAAGCACTGGTGAACGAGAAAGACTAGAATATCAAGGACAAAAGTAATTGACATGGAGCTCGGATCGGAACCCATTTTTCTTTTGTTTTATGGAAGGTTCAGAAATATTAAGCTCATAGACAATCATAAGCACCAAGGTTTAATGCATGGTACACATATGCAGAGAGGTATATGCAATTGATTGCCAACCCCATTGACAAATAGTGTTAAATGCCATAATGATAAAATAAGAAGTTAGAAAGAAAGGTCAGCTGTAGCAGTTGAAATTTGAACAAATTAAGGAGATCATGTCAAAGCATAAGATCACATACAGATAAAAGCCTTCATCAGGCTGAATGGTAACCTCGAAGTTCATCAAGTCATCTTTTCCGTTGGGAAATGATATGCTACATGTTTTTGGTAGATTCAGTTCGCTGATATCTACAAAATAAGGAACACAAAAGTCATAATATGAACAAAGAAGAAGAATTCTTAACTTTATAAACATAGTTAACAGGTAATCACAAAAGACACGGATAGAAACAACTTTTAGTTTTGGTAATCACAAAGACACAGATAGACTCAACTTTTAATTTTGTTTCGGTTGAATCGAAAAAGCCTCGGGAACCAATATTATCAAAACCATTTATCATTATAACAAGTCAAAGACTCATTCAAGAAGTAATGATATAATCTCAAAAAGTCACTAATCATTCAAATTATAAAATATAACTAAAGAAACCTTTATGAAGACGTAATTCTCCTGCACTTTGCTTCTTTATCGGTGCCTTCCCATTGGAATTTTCTACAATTGCCCTCTGTTTTTCCTTGACCTTAAATAGGTTGATCATTGCTCCTAAATTAGGACAAAATATGAACGAGAATGGAAGGTTCAATACAGGCAAATCTAATGCACTCTTATATAAGATAAAATAACTGCATAGAGAAGAGTAAACTGATATCTAACCAAGCAAAACGCCAAACAATTAAAAATCTTCAAGAAAGTTATATCCCTAAAGAAGAAAAACAATGTTATTCAAACAGTTGATCAACACTAGCAACCTATAAGATACACACTGTTACATGGACTCCTTGTTTTCCCGAATATCCGTGTCTGATATTTATGTTGGACGAATATCTTTGGGCATGGATATGGTAAAGAAAAAATTAAGCATTACCATGTAGGGCATATACATACATTGGAGACTCACCTGAAGTTAGAATAGCATGCACATCAAATAGCTTAAAAACAAGAACTTTGAAACTGTATGAGAAAATTAGAATTCAAAGCTTCCTCAAAATAAAAACATTAAAAGATTGAATTTGCCCCAAAAAAGTGTGGTAAGCTGATCACAAACAGATAATAAAGCAATAAACAGTCAGAAAAAAAAGCTTCCATCTTTTTAAAACCCATTTAACATTGAAGCCTTGTTCTAATAATCTCTGCCAGAATATCACTTAAGAACTACATAGAGATTCAACAAACACAAAAATGGAAAATCAAAAGAAAGTTTGTCATCATATTTGAACATGATCCAACAGATGATCTCATGAACAGAACCCAGAAAAATCCCAAAGTTCTACAGTGAGCATCATCAAAATCCATAAAACATTAGCAACATAAACAAAATCAAAACTCTCCAGTTAAAAGAAAAAAAAACTATATGAATCAACATACAAAAGACTGAAAGGAGTAGCCGATTGGTTGTTTTACCTGGTGAAAAATGAAAATACAAGCAATGGTTTTTGCAGCTACCAAGAACAATGAATCTCACAGCTTAACAAAAGTGTTTATGTATCTAATAAAAAAACATATTTTCCTGTTTTGGGTCAATTACCGTCATACTTCTGGTTAACAATTCGCTGTCGACAACGAAACGGGCCTCTCGATCCCCTGCTCTGCACTTTCTTTTTCAATTCTACGCTTCGCCTACTATCTACCAATAGAATACCGCCACATAAGAATTAGTGTCTGTTTTGCCCTTTTTCTATTTGTTTACGATCTATCTTTCTCTCTATTTGTTTACGAAATTCTGGTTTTAGGCTTTTAGCCCCTCTACCGTGTTTACATTTGAAATTTAACCTCTCTCTCTATATTTTTTAACACGCATGTGGTATATGGTGCAAGATTGTCTCTCCCAATAATGTTATTTTTAGAATTTAAATTTGTGTCATTTTCTTGGAAGTACAATGTATCATACCAATAGACCTAACAATTATTAGTTCATTTACAAGGTAATATGTATGTACATCTTATAATTTATGCTCGAAATTTGAAGCTGCCCCTCCAAACAATGTCATAAGTAGTGTATTGTATACTCGATTAGCTAGTGTGCTTAAAATATTAATGGAATTTTTAGTAAACAGTTTTATCTAATTTATTATACTGGTATAATTTGTAAAATGTGTTTTTAAGAAAAATATTTACATCAGTATTTCAATCAAATAGATAATTATTTTAACTATTTTTTTATAACCGGAAGAGGAATAAGGTTCGAACTTTGAACAATAATATTATAAAATTAAATTATGTTAAATAAAAATATTCACATTAGTATACTAATCGATTAAGTATTCACTTTTTTAAGACCTTCAATTTGCAAAAACTAAGTGCTATCAAAGAGCAAACCCAAAAATTAGGTGCTAAATAGTGAAAATAAAGAATACAAGTAAATATTATTGTCGGTGACGAAAGATGAATTCAACAAACTAACATAATATCGACCATAATAATATGTTGACAATCGACCTTATCACAATTTAAGTACGAATATGAATATATTTTTAAATTTTTACAAACACTTATTAATATAAAAGAATCAATACAAGGGTCTAAGACATATATAAATAAATAAATCAAATAACCTTCGTCTAGAAATGATGCCAACAAATCAAACTCTAGGTAAATAAAAACTTGTAAAAACAAGGCAAAACGTTTCGACTTATCAAACAATAAAAATATAAAATCCGGAGGAAAGAGAAATAAATAAAAATATATTACAATAATAAAAATTAACAAAGTTATATACCTTTAAAAATATATAGACACCATGCAAACTAATTACTCGAACCTGAATTTTCTAAAGATAATTCACTAAAACTACTCAATAAATTCAACAAAATTAAAACTCATTTACAACAAAGATATGTAATGTATATTTAAAATAAGGTTAAAATTTTGATATATTTATCGGGTAAAAAATATTTTACACAAGCCGATATATTTATACTATAAAATACAAAGAATTTTTTATATGCAGGCCGTGTAAATTTTAGTTTACATATGCCTTTTAGTTTTAGAGTTAGGGTTTTAGTTTAAGGTTTAAAGTTTAGGGATTTAGGTGGTGGGATTTAGAATTTAAGGTTATGTATTTAGAATTTAGGGTATAGGATTTAAGGTTTAGTTTTTAGGGTTAGAATTAAGAATTTAGGATTTGAGTTTTATAGTGTAAATACGCAGGCTTGCGTGAAAGTAGTTTTACACAGTATGTGCATCAAAATTTTACCAAAAATACAAATCTTAGATTCTTAATCATAAACCCTAAAAAATTAAACCATAAATTTTAACAATACCCTTTAAATTGTAAACAATAAATCCTATATAAAGTTTTTTCCTTTAAATAAAATTTAAATTATGTATTTTACTATAACAACAAATAACAATGTCCATTTATTACAAGCCTTGGGGGGAAACACAGGGCCGGCTCAGTGGAACAGCCGATACCTGAATCACCCAATTCCTCAGTCATTTCATTTTACACTAAAACCTTAATCCCAAACATGGGGAAATTTTGGGTTGTTTCTGTGATTTCGATCTTGATCATTCTTCCATATACATGCAATTCTTTCTCTCCCGAGACTCCTACCGATCGCCGAGTCCTGGTCCTCCTCGATGACTTCGCCATCAAATCATCTCACTCCTCCTACTTCAACTCCCTCAGATCACGCGGCTTTGACCTCGACTTCAAACTCGCTGACGATCCCAAGGTCGCCTTGCAACGCTACGGCCACTATCTCTACGATGCCTTGATCCTATTCTGCCCCTCAGTTGAACGTGAGTTATCTCACATTTGGCTTTTCCTTATTTTATTTGTTTTTAAATGAATTATTTCCATTTCCTTTTTTCAGTGCGGTTTTTTTGAAGTAGTGTGATTAATTTATTTTGTTTTAATTAGGGTTTGGGGGATCTATTGATGTTGCTGCAATTATCAATTTTGTTGATTCCGGTCATGATTTGATTATTGCGGCGGATGTTAATGCTTCTGATTTGATTCGGGAAGTTGCCACTGAATGCGGAGTTGGTTTCGATAAAGTCAGATGCGTTTATTCTCTGATTTGATGTTTTGGGCTCTGTTATTGCATCACTTGATTGTGTATTGAATCTTCCTTGTTCGTAGGATCCTTCGGCCATGGTTATTGATCACACTGGCTATGCAGTTTCAGAAACAGAAGGAGATCATACTTTGATTGTCTCTGATGATTTTATTAAGTCTGATGTGATTTTAGGAAGCAAAAAAATTACAGTAAGTTTTAATGCCTGCATTTTCAGTCTTACTCTCCTCAGTAGGGTATCTATGGTTGTCCAAGCATTAATCTACTAATTTCAGGTTGTCTAGATTATGATAAATGGTAAATTCAACTATTCAAGTTCATTGTATGTTATGCAGTGGTTGTGATTACAGTGAAAATAGTTCTAATAATTTTGCCACAGGCTCCTGTACTTTTCCAGGGCATTGGTCATTTCATTGAATCCTGTCAATAGCTTGGTAAGCTGCTTGCATCTGGTTTCAACGATTTTTTTTTTAAATAACCAATTTATTGTTGACTGGGCGCAACCTTATTTTTCTGTGACCTTAACTTTTGCACTTTTTTTAGGTGTTAAAGGTTCTCTCAGCTTCTCCATCTGCCTATTCGGCTAATCCCAAGTCCAAGCTGTCAACTCCACCATCATTGACGGGTTCTGCAATCTCCTTAGTTTCAGTTATCCAGGTACATTAGTGACAACTGTTCATATATCTTCTGCACATCCGGATCGCGAATCTCTATCCTTTCCATCTTATTTTACGATAGTTTTGCATGGAATGCAAGAAACTTATTTTGCGGTGACTCCTAGTATTGCAAGCTGTTCAAACGAGTTAAGAATTTTTTATTTCCTTTGTAGGCAAGGAACAATGCACGGATTCTGATTAGTGGTTCGCTGAGTATGTTCAGCAACCGGTATGTGGTGTATTCACTTTTTTAACTGAGCTTTCTTGATGAATTTGTTCCCTTTTGATTTGGAACTTTATGGCATGGTATGTTTCTTGATGAACTCTTAAAATATTTTCAGATTTTTTAGACCTGGTGTGCAGAAGTCTGGGAGCTCCACCATGTGAGTGAATCTGTAACTCTCTAAACTACCCTTTCAATATAAGACCTGGGAAATGTTAAACAAGTCTGCAGCAATTGATTCTCTATAAATAGAAGGAAACAGCTAAAGCAGTTTTTTAGGCCCTGAAACCATCATAAGAAAATGTTTAAGCTTCATCTTTTAATGTATTTTCTGATTCTTTGAGGATGGAACCAGATGCATTTCCAAGTTTATGAGCAATTTTATGCCTTCGTACTTTTGTTGTTTATCTGACATTTCTTATGAGAAATGTTCTTTCTAATGGCAGATATGAGAAATCAGGTAATGAGCAATTTTTGACTGAAATTAGCAAATGGGTTTTCCATGAAAGAGGTCATCTTAAGGTAGGCATATTGATCAACTTTGTCAGTGTATAAATATGTTTCTTGTATTTACAACTTAATTTTTTAACATCTGCTTCCTTTGTTTTCATGCGCATGTGTGGTGCTGATTCAACTTCTTTTTTGATCGTTAGGCAGTTAATGTAAAACACCATAAAGTTGGAGAAACGGATGAACCCGCTTTGTACAGGATTAATGATGAGTTGGTAATTCTTCCGCCTTATATATTTTTTAATGCAAATACAATTTTGCAGACATTTACCTGAAAAGAAATGGGTGTGTTTCATGAAGGTATACTCTGTTGAGATCTATGAGTGGTCCGGAAAAAGCTGGGAGCCATATGTTGCTAACGATGTCCAAGTCCGATTTTACATGATGAGCCCCTATGTTTTGAGAACTATGTCAAATGACCACAAGGTTTGTTATTTGTCTCTTGAGCTTATGGTTTGTGATATCAGCTTGCTCTTAATCTGAAGTCAACCATATAAAATTAGTGGTCCATTCTTTTACTGCAGGGTCTCTATTCTGCATCATTTAAGGTTCCAGATGTTTATGGTGTTTTCCAGTTCAAGGTTGAGTACCAAAAGCTTGGATATACAAGCTTATCCCTTGCAAAGCAGGTTTTCTGTTTCTCATGATTCTGAATACAATTTCTCTCTTGAGACCTAATTCTCTTACTAGTTTATCTATTTTTTTTAGTTTATATTTTTGGAAGCATTGAAGTTCACAAAAGTTCTGTATAGGAGAGTGACTGATATTGATTTATGTCTAGTTATTTTTATCTAACTTGCACTGTTTTTTTTTTTCCGTAATTGCTTTTGGGGGTGTTTACATCTCATGGAGTTTTTATTTTGCGAAAGAGGTGTCTGATTTTCTTGTTGAGATTACCAATACATTGAATTGCATTGCAGATTCCAGTCAGGCCATATAGACACAATGAATATGAAAGATTCATACCAACTGCTTACCCCTACTATGGGGCTGCATTTTCTACGGTATGAAGCTCTAATTTCTATCTTCTATGTTAGCCTGACTCAAAACTGAGTATAGAATATGGATATTTGTTTGGTTGAATATGGTTAAATATTTTGATCGACTTGCATAAATTTGGAGGATCACACTTCAATATCATATCCGAAAATGTGTTGGATCTAAGCGTCAAACATGAGTACGTATAATATGACTTTTAAGAGTTGTAAACTGAATCATTCATCTAGTTAAGAACAAATGGTTTAGATTTGAGGTTTTGCAGGAGTAACGCTTTGAAAGAATTGGCGAAGGGTCTCACCCGAGTTATTTAAGCATGTCCCAAAAATTCCATCCCCTTTGATTGGTGGAAAAACTAGTGCTGCAGAATCAACTCTGAATTGGCAGACAGAAAATGCTATTGCTCAAAATAAGGTTCTCCAAAGGATTGGTACAAAGGTCACACAAATAGAGATGAAGATTGACCAAGTTGAAACTAAAGTGGATAGCAATACAAAAATTGCTAATGAGCTTATGGTACTTCTCTATAAAAGACTCCAACAAATTGAAAAACAACCCACACCACCTGGAGTAGAGCTCTTTTACCATTTGGAAATGAAACAAAAGGAGATTCAGACACTCAAAGAACAGATCAAAATGCTTGAAGCAGGCCAAGTACCTCAGCCAATGAGTGAAGAAGACCTCTTCCAAAGTATACGTCGAGGACCTCCTCCACAAGCACAACCATCAATCTTACTTATGTCATCCTGGAGCTGAATCAAAAATGATAGAAAAATTTACTGCTGATGGAAAACCTATCCACTACTTCAGAGACCCAGTCACAGGCCACTGTCCATGGGATGAAGATTGCTCATGTGAAATATGCACAAAACTTAACTTCTATGGGGAATTGGCAGAGAATTGCCATGAATCCTATAAACCTCATAAGAAGAAAACAAAAAAGAAGTCAGTTCATTCTGAGCTTTACAAAAGGTGGAAGAACGGAGAGAATCCTTCAATATGTCAAAAGAAACCTTAACAAAATCCTCTTCCTCTAGATCCCTTTGAGTTTTGGGAAGAAACTACTTCTTGTTGAGATATAGGGAAGATTGATGGTTGTGCTTGTGGAGGAGGTCCTCGACGTATACTTTGGAAGAGGTCTTCTTCACTCATTGGCTGAGGTACTTGGCCTGCTTCAAGCATTTTGATCTGTTCTTTGAGTGTCTGAATCTCCTTTTGTTTCATTTCCAAATGGTAAAAGAGCTCTACTCCAGGTGGTGTGGGTTGTTTTTCAATTTGTTGGAGTCTTTTATAGAGAAGTACCATAAGCTCATTAGCAATTTTTGTATTGCTATCCACTTTAGTTTCAACTTGGTCAATCTTCATCTCTATTTGTGTGACCTTTGTACCAATCCTTTGGAGAACCTTGTTTTGAGCAATAGCATTTTCTGTCTGCCAATTCATAGTTGATTCTTCAGCACTAGTTTTTCCACCAATCAAAGGGGATGGAATTTTTGGGACATGCTTGTACTCCTTTTCTACAAATTCTTCTAAAGGAGGAAAATCAGTGTCGTAAGAAGGATTATTTGGTTGGAACATGAACACCCCTGATGTAGAGGTTTCAACAGGTAAAGGTTCCATTTTGCTCTGTGGATTCTTTTTGATCCATTTTTGGATTTTTTTGTAACAAGGCTGAACAGAGTGTTTTGGTGTATGAGATTTTGGTGGTGAAGGTGGTTGATGAAAAGTAGTTCAGCAGAAATTCATTACCACTCCACCTTCAAAGAAATTCTGGCGGTAAAAAAGGGAATCAGCAAGTTTGAATTCCATCTAATAGGATATCATTTCCTAGTTGAGATGGACATGTCATCATTTCCACAAATGCTGAAATTCAAGCAGAAGATCATTCCAAATCCACAAGCTCTTTGAGGTGGGTGAGTTGTTCTCAAAATACTCATTTATTTGCAAGCACATAAAAGGTAAATCTAATATTCTTGCAGATTTCCTTACTAGACCAACGAGTATTTCAAAGGCCCATAACCAAAAGATCATGATGTTCAACCCATCTTCCTCAAAACCATCAAAAAAGAAAAAATCCATACATGAGACAGCTTTTGACATACCACCAAACCTAAACCCAGATTTTCCCCAGAAGTTTATAGGCTTGTTTTGAAAAACCAGTTTCACCCAAAAGCAAGAGCCATGATTTTTGAATATTAGCTTAATCTATTCCAAGAATTTGGAGGATTAATGCTAAAACCTTTTGGCCTCCATCCAGACTATCCTTTTATTCATCCTATCTTCTTTGAATTCACTGAAATACCTGATGAACTAAAATGGTTATTATGGTACTTTACACATTGCTACCACATAGCTATTCAGTTCATACTAGAAGATTTGATGAACTTTATTGATCAAGCTTTAAATAAAACCATAGAGCCACATCTGCAGAATTTCATCACTATCTTCCAATGGTTTTATCCACTTCATCAATGGAAAGAAATGATCAGTAAAGAATCAAAAGATAAGTCAGGAAGCCATATTATCATAATCCTCTATAAGCCACAGTACTTTGTCCAGTGTGGAAACACTAAGCGAATGGGAACATTTCCCTCCGCTTGGATACACAGGATACTTCCAGAAGATGCCAGGACTGGATTGCAAATACTGATTGTTTCAGAAGACCAGTCTGTATCATCTGTTGAAGCATGCAGATTGTTTCAGAAGACCAGTCTGTATCATCTTCTTGTTCTTCTTCCAAGGACTGGATTGCAAATACTGATTGGTCTGAAAGATCATCTTCAATAGAGAAAACTGATTCTACATCTTCATCTTCTGGAATAGTAATTCCTGTTTGCTCTTGGATTTGTTGAATCAGCTTTGCACCTTTCTTGTTTTTAGGACATGATTTTGCAAAGTGTCCACTTTTGCCACACACAAAACATTTTGCTGATTTTGTTCCAGGCCTTTTCTTTCTCCGAAGATACCTCCACTTTCTTCTTCTCCGTTGGTTCCTTGGAAAGTTTGGAATCTGAATTCTTTCTTTAGGTCTATGAAAGTTTCTTCTCTTGCAATGACATAAGTTTTTTTTCTGGCATTTGATTGTCAAGCCTGGGGTTTTGCAAACTTTGTCTAACTCCTTTGTGCCTGTAAGGTATTCTTTAATTGTCTTCTTCCTGTCGCAGAGTTCTTCTAATGCAATAAACGTCTCTTGTTGAATTTCTCCTACTGTGAGTTGAAGAACATGCTTTCCACTCCTCTGGAGATTTCTGTCTATTGTATTTTGCAGAAGTTCTGGAATAGAAGACAGGATAACCTGTTTAAGACCTTGTTCTGCTCCCAATGCATAGAACAGCTTGATCATAGCATTGTAATGTCTTTCAAGATCTCTCTTTTCAAAAGAACAGCATTTCCTCTTGAAAAATTCTTTTCTTTGAAGTGTCTTGACATCTTCTTGGTTTCCCAAGAAGTGTGTATGGAGGACTCAAATTATAGTCGAGAAATCTTGCTGGACTAAAAATTGCATTTGATCTCCTGGAGATATAGTTCCCCACCAATCTCTTAGCACTCCTGTGAATCTTGACACAAATTCAGTCAAAATATCATAGTGGCTTTCTCTGGAAAGTTTTTGGGTGTCCATCCAGGAATGAAATTCTTGGAATCGTTGAGACCATCTTGATACTGGGATATCATCAATGGTGAAATTGTATTTTGCACCAGTATTTGGAATAGGTGGCTGATTTGTTGATGCTCTAGCTGCTTCCATCGGTTCATCCTCTGAGTTTTCTTCTTTGACCTCAGGTTGATTGGTCATCATTATCACATTCTTGAGTGGTCATAAGAATCTTCTGAACTTTCATAAGAGTCTTCTAAGATTTCCCTTTCAGAGGATGTTGATGATTCGGTCTCTTGGTTCTCTATCGTTGCGATTTTTGGAACCATTTTTTTACCATAATCCTTTAATAATGAAGACAAAGGATTCTGATAAATTGTTTCTTGGACCATTAATGCCTTTGAAATCTTTGGGGATGGATCATCAGCTTGAATATCTTTTCCTCTTCTATCTCTTTCCCGCTTCTTTTCAGCTTCTTGCTTCTTTATAAGCTGATAGATTTCATAGGTAGTAGGCTTCTTTTTTGCTGTGATAGTTGTTTCAAACATTGAGTTTTGGGAAGAAGCTACTTCTTGTTGAGATATAGGGAAGATTGATGGTTGTGCTTGTGGAGGAGGTCCTCGACGTATACTTTGGAAGAGGTCTTCTTCACTCATTGGATGAGGTACTTGGCCTGCTTCAAGCATTTTGATCTGTTCTTTGAGTGTCTGAATCTCCTTTTGTTTCATTTCCAAATGGTAAAAGAGCTCTACTCCAGGTGGTGTGGGTTGTTTTTCAATTTGTTGGAGTCTTTTATGGAGAAGTACCATAAGCTCATTAGCAATTTTTGTATTGCTATCCACTTTAGTTTCAACTTGGTCAATCTTCATCTCTATTTGTGTGACCTTTGTACCAATCCTTTGGAGAACCTTGTTTTGAGCAATAGCATTTTCTGTCTGCCAATTCAGAGTTGATTCTGCAGCACTAGTTTTTCCACCAATCAAAGGGGATGGAATTTTTGGGACATGCTTGTACTCATTTTCTACAAATTCTTCTAAAGGAGGAAAATCAGTGTCGTAAGAAGGATTATTTGGTTGGAACATGAACACCCCTGATGTAGAGGTTTCAACAGGTAAAGGTTCCATTTTGCTCTGTGGATTCTTTTTGATCCATTTTTGGATTTTTTTGTAACAAGGCTGAACAGGGTGTTTTGGTGTATGAGATTTTGGTGGTGAAGGTGGTTGATGAAAAGTAGTGGGTGAAACGGATAAAGGTGTTTGGTTTATGCTTGGTGATTTTGGACCATAATCCACTAGAAAAACAAACTTTCAATTATCTTCTCCGAGGGGACCAACTGTAGGATCTCCGTTCTTCCACCTTTTGTAAAGCTCAGAATGAACTGACTTCTTTTTTGTTTTCTTCTTATGAGGTTTATAGGATTCATGGCAATTCCCTGCCAATTCCCCATAGAAGTTAAGTTCTGTGCATATTTCACATGAGCAATCTTCATCCCATGGACAGTGGCCTGTGACTGGGTCTCTGAAGTAGTGGATAGGTTTTCCATCAGCAGTAAATTTTTCTATCATTTTTGATTCAGCTCCAGGATGACATAAGTCACAATAGCAGTCTGGATCTTTTGGGTCATGTTCTCCAGTAGGATCTCCTTGTGGTTGCATCATCATTTGTGTTGGAAATATTGTCGGGGTCGGCTGATCTTGTAGATGACTATGATCAAATTTGATTTCAGCCGTTCCATTTCCTTTAGAAACAATTGTGCTGTTTACTGATCTAACATGCTATCTTCCTTCATGGATCTTCTCATAGTTTGTGATCCATCTGTCTGGTAGGAGCTTTATGAGATCTTTTCTGGGAATCTGTCTGGGAATATGGATACAGTGTGGTTCTTCTTTTGTATGTACTGAGAGAAATAAAGAATCTCCAGTGCCACATCCAGTAAGTTTAAATGCATGATCTTGGATCCTATATGCAAATTGATAGTGGAGAGTAGCTATGATTGAATCTGCTACTTGTGGTGCTCCTACTATGTGGATTTGCACCTTTAGGGCTTCCATCAAGTTTGGATCTGCTAGAGCCATTGTAAAGTTTAGGAATAGTGTAACCATTACCAAACCATTGTTCATGGTGGCTTCAACCGTTGCAATACATGCATCATCATACTTCAAGAATCTTGTATCCAATAGTGCGAGTCTCGCGACTACTGGTTTTCCTTCAGTTCCATGGTAATGGAGTGATAATCGTATGGCTCCAAAATGGATATGAGAGTAACCAGCATCAATCCATCTTTTTGGAAAATCTGAAGGGATTTCCAAAGTGACCCACTGTTCTTGTGAAGAACCAGTGCTTAGACATTTGTCAAAACGGGAGGACTGTACATATTCTTTAACACTCTTGGAAGGGGTATGTATAAGGGCTTTAATACTTTTCAGAGGTGAGAAAGAGGTTTTCTGATAAGCAAGATATGGATTTACCAAAGGTATGTCAGTAGGTTGAACCTTGCCTTCTTCATAATAGTCTATTTCATACAAGGAGGCTATTTTGTTCGTTTTGTGGGTTTTGAGAGAAGAATCATTCATATATATAAGGGATCTAGAGGAAGAGGATTTTGTTAAGGTTTCTGTTGACATATTGAAGGATTCTCTCCTCTCTATCTTTTAAAAACAAGTGAATAGATCTAGGAGTACTGGCTCTGATACCAATTTAAGGGATAGGGATGATCGGAGAGGATGATCAGATGGAAAGTAGAAGATATGCTATGCCAGACGGGGCTCTCCATGGCCAAAGGGGCACTGCCTTTTATCTACAATGATCTGAACATCATCCCTTTACAATACTATCACTCAACTGGGTTTTGTTGGTCTAAGTATTCATAGTTTCTGTTGTAACAGGATCCACTAAGGTGGCAAGTTACAGAGCATACGCCAAGAATACTCACGGGAGATCTATTCATTCATCTTCTTTAAGATCAGAGAAGAGAGAGAGAAGTTTAGAAATACATAGGATAGAAAACACTTATATATTTCTTAGTAAGCTTAATGATGCCTTACATAGATTTTCCTTCTTCCTTTTATAGAGTTAAGGAGCAGGAAACTGACAAACTTACTACAGTTAGAAGATAAGAATTCTAAGTTCGGGTGCTCATTGGGCCCCATCGTCAACTCAGAGATTCTTTTCCTTCTTTTACAAAAGAGATAGTACAAACTACTTTTAATTATTTTACAAAAGCATCATATTTCTTAATTCTGCAATAAGGAGGAAGACTTCCAGAGATATTTGAGAATATCTTCTGCTGAATCTCTTGCTTCGATCAAAGTCTTGATTGGTATGGTCTTCTTTCCTTTTCATTGCATCGAAATATTTATCATATAATAGTAAGAGCCTCTTTCTTATCTTGATTTCTTCCTTGAGCTCTTTGCATCTCTTCTTCCATTCAACTGGACATCCCATTCTGGCTTGTTTATTGTAAATAATTATTACAATATTTATAGTTGAAAACGAATCTTTAAAATAGATCTTCATAATCTGTAGATTCGTCATCAGTGACGTTGAGCTCAATAATTCGTTCTTCTTTTCTGTCTTTTCCTTCTCCGCATTTCTATTTGTAAAGCTTCAAACTTTTTCTTACGGGTCCATGTTGTCGACTTGCATTCTTTTGAGTGATCCGATTGTTTTGTCGTATTCCTCTTTCATTTGTGATTGATGACTCAGCTATCTTCTTCGCCTTCGCTAATTTCCCGGGGTATGATTGTGACCATTCGAAGGATTGGGAATCTTATCTTTGTAGGCCTGCAATGCTTCCATTATTGCTTTGTGATAAGGTGTTAATGATCTTTTGGTCCGAGGGCCAGCGTCCCATGGTGCATCTCAGATCGGTGACGGCCAGATTTCTCTTGGAACTTGGCTGTTTATTTGACAAAGATATCTTTGTATTTCTCTGTATTGTGGTCTTAGCCTCCTGGCATCTTCTGGAAGTATCCTGTGTATCCAAGCGGAGGGAAATATTCCCATTTGCTTAGAGTTTCCACACTGAACAAAGTACTGTGGCTTATAGAGGATTATGATAATATATGGCTTCGACTTATCTTTTGATTCTTTCTTGATCATTTCTTTCCATTGATGAAGTGGATAAAACCATTGGAAGATAGTGATAAAATTCTGCAGATGTGGCTCTATGGTTTTATTTAAAGTTTGATCAATAAAGTTCATCAAATCTTCTAGTATGAACTGAATAGCTATGTGGTAGCAATGTGTAAAGTACCATAATAACCATTTTAGTTCATCAGGTATTTCAGTGAATTCAAAGAAGATAGGATGAATAAAATGATAGTCTGGATGGAGGCCAAAAGGTTTTAGCATTAATCCTCCAAATTCTTGGAATAGATTAAGTGATATTCAAAAATCATGGCTCTTGCTTTTGGGTGAAACTGGTTTTCAAGAACAAGCCTATAAACTTGGGAAAATCGGGTTTGGTTTTTGGTGGTATGTCAAAAGATGTCTCATGTATGGATTTTTTCTTTTTTGATGGTTTTGAGGAAGATGGGTTGAACATCATGATCTTTTGGTTATGGGCCTTTGAAATACTCGTTGGTCTAGTAAGGAAATCTACAAGAATATTAGATTTACCTTTTATGTGCTTTGATCAAATGAGTATTTTGAGAACCACTCACCCACCTCAAATAGATTGTGGATTTGGAATGATCTTCTGTTTGAATTTCAGCATTTGTGGAAATGATGACATGTCCATCTCAACTAGGAAATGATATCCTATTAGATGGAATTCAAACTTGCTGATTCCCTTTTTTACCGCCATAATTTCTTTGAAGGTGGAGTGGTAATGAATTTCTGTTTCTGAGAATCTTCCACTCTTATAACTACAAATGTTTTTTTTCCACCTTTTTCTTCAAAGAGAATGGCTCCCCAATACTTGTCACTTGCATCTGTTTGGAGAATTCTTTTTCCGTCTGAAGGAATCTGTAATGGTGGTAACTGTTGTAATTTCTTTTATAGAACTTTTACCGCCATTGTTTGTGCCTTCGACCATGGAGGTGGATTTTTCTTAAGCATCTTTCGAAGAGGATTAGTATACTTAGAGATTTTAGGAATAAAATCTCTTAAGTAATTTACAATTCCTAAGAACTGTAGAATCTGTTTTTTCGAAAGATCTTCTTCTGGGAATTTTAGTAGTTCCTGAGCTATATGAGGCCCTGGTTGATACTGTCCTTGCTGTCCTTGTTTAATATTCATCCCAAGAAATTCAATTTCTTCCTCTGCTATCTTCATCTTTCTTTCTGATAACATAATTCCATAGCGAAGAAGATACCAATTTAAGGGATAGGGATGATCGGATAGGATGATCAGATGGAAAGTAGAAGATATGCTATGCCAGACGGGGCTCTCCATGGCCAAAGGGGCACTGCCTTTTATCTACAATGATCTGAACATCATCCCTTTACAATACTATCACTCAACTGGGTTTTGTTGGTCTAAGTATTCATAGTTTTTGTTGTAACAGGATCCACTAAGGTGGCAAGTTACAGAGCATACGCCAAGAATACTCACGGGAGATCTATTCATTCATCTTCTTTAAGATCAGAGAAGAGAGAGAGAGAGAAGTTTAGAAATACATAGGATAGAAAACACTCATATATTTCTTAGTAAGCTTAATGATGCCTTACATAGATTTTCCTTCTTCCTTTTATAGAGTTAAGGAGCAGGAAACTGACAAACTTACTACAGTTAGAAGATAAGAATTCTAAGTTCGGGTGCTCATTGGGCCCCATCGTCAACTCAGAGATTCTTTTCCTTCTTTTACAAAAGAGATAGTACAAACTACTTTTAATTATTTTACAAAAGCATCATATTTCTTAATTCTGCATTAAGGAGGAAGACTTCGAGAGATATTTGAGAATATCTTCTTTGAATCTCTTGCTTCGATCAAAGTCTTGATTGGTATGGTCTTCTTTCCTTTTCATTGCATCGAAATATTTATCATATAATAGTAAGAGCCTCTTTCTTATCTTGATTTCTTCCTTGAGCTCTTTGCATCTCTTCTTCCATTCAATGGACATCCCATTTCGCTTGTTTATTGTAAATAATTATTACAATATTTATAGTTGAAAACGAATCTTTAAAATAAATCTTCATAATCTGTAGATTCGTCATCGCGTGACGTTGAGCTCAATAATTCGTTCTTCTTTCTGTCTTTTCCTTCTCAGATTTCTATTTGTAAAGCTTCAAACTTTTCTTACGGGTCCATGTTGTCGACTTGCATTCTTTTGAGTGATCATTTGTTTTGTCGTATTCCTCTTTATTTGTGATTGATGACTCGGCTATCTTCGGCTTCGCTAATTTCCTGGGGGTATGATTGTGACCATTATGAAGGATTGGGAATCTTATCTTTGTAGGCCTGCAATGCTTCCATTATTGCTTTGTGATAAGGTGTTAATGATCTTTGGGTCTAAGGGGCCAGCGTCCCCATGGTGCATCAGTATCGGTGACGCCAGCATTTCTCTTGGAACTTGGCTGTTTATTTGACAAAGATATCTTTGTATTTCTGTATTGTGGTCTTAGCCTCCTGGCATCTTCGGAAGTATCCTGTGTATCCAAGCGGAGGAAATATTCCCATTTGCTTAGAGTTTCCACACTGGACAAAAATCTGTGGCTTATAGAGGATTATGATAATATGGCTTACGACTTATCTTTTGATTCTTTTCTTGATCATTTCTTTCCATTGATGAAGTGGATAAAACCATTGGAAGATAGTGATAAAATTCTGCAGAGATGTGGCTCTATGGTTTTATTTAAAGTTTGATCAATAAAGTTCATCAAATCTTCTAGTATGAACTGAATAGCTATGTGGTAGCAATGTGTAAAGTACCATAATAACCATTTTAGTTCATCAGGTATTTCAGTGAATTCAAAGAAGATAGGATGAATAAAATGATAGTCTGGATGGAGGCCAAAAGGTTTTAGCATTAATCCTCCAAATTCTTGGAATAGATTAAGCTGATATTCAAAAATCATGACTCTTGCTTTTGGGTGAAACTGATTTTCAAGAACAAGCCTATAAACTTACGGGGAAAATGCAGGTTTAGGTTTGGTGGTATGTCAAAAGCTGTCTCATGTATGGATTTTTTCTTTTTTGATGGTTTTGAGGAAGATGGGTTGAACATCATGATCTTTTGGTTATGGGCCTTTGAAATACTCGTTGGTTTAGTAAGGAAATCTACAAAAATATTAGATTTACCTTTTATGTGCTTATGATCAAATGAGTATTTTGAGAACCACTCACCCACCTCGTGAGTTGTGGATTTGGAATGATCTTTGTTTGAATTTCAGCATTTGTGGAAATGATGACATGTCCATCTCAACTAGGAAATGATATCCTATTAGATGGAATTCAAACTTCTTTGATTCCTTTTTTATCGCCAGAATTTCTTTGAAGGTGGAGTGGTAATGAATTTCTGCTTCTGAGAATCTTCCACTCTTATAACTACAAATGTTTCTTTTTCCACCTTTTTCTTCAAAGAGAATGGCTCCCCAATACTTGTCACTTGCATCTGTTTGGAGAATTCTTTTTCCGTCTGAAGGAATCTGTAATGGTGGTAACTGTTGTAATTTCTTTTATAGAACTTTTACCGCCATTGTTTGTGCCTTCGACCATGGAGGTGGATTTTTCTTAAGCATCTTTCGAAGAGGATTAGTATACTTAGAGATTTTAGGAATAAAATCTCTTAAGTAATTTACAATTCCTAAGAACTGTAGAATCTGTTTTTTCGAAAGATCTTCTTCTGGGAATTTTAGTAGTTCCTGAGCTATATGAGGCCCTGGTTGATACTGTCCTTGCTGTCCTTGTTTAATATTCATCCCAAGAAATTCAATTTCTTCCTCTGCTATCTTCATCTTTCTTTCTGATAACATAATTCCATAGCGAAGAAGATACCAATTTAAGGGATAGGGATGATCGGAGAGGATGATCAGATGGAAAGTAGAAGATATGCTATGCCAGACGGGGCTCTCCATGGCCAAAGGGGCACTGCCTTTTATCTACAATGATCTGAACATCATCCCTTTACAATACTATCACTCAACTGGGTTTTGTTGGTCTAAGTATTCATAGTTTCTGTTGTAACAGGATCCACTAAGGTGGCAAGTTACAGAGCATACGCCGTGAGTATCCAAGAATACTCACGGGAGATCTATTCATTCATCTTCTTTAAGATCAGAGAAGAGAAGAGAGAGAGAGAGAAGTTTAGAAATACATAGGATAGAAAACACTCATATATTTCTTAGTAAGCTTAATGATGCCTTACATAGATTTTCCTTCTTCCTTTTATAGAGTTAAGGAGCAGGAAACTGACAAACTTACTACAGTTAGAAGATAAGAATTCTAAGTTCGGGTGCTCATTGGGCCCCATCGTCAACTCAGAGATTCTTTTCCTTCTTTTACAAAAGAGATAGTACAAACTACTTTTAATTATTTTACAAAAGCATCATATTTCTTAATTACGCATTAAGGAGGAAGACTTCGAGAGATATTTGAGAATATCTTCTTTGAATCTCTTGCTTGATCAAAGTCTTGATTGGTATGGTCTTCTTTCCTTTTCATTGCATCGAAATATTTATCATATAATAGTAAGAGCCTCTTTCTTATCTTGATTTCTTCCTTGAGCTCTTTGCATCTCTTCTTCCATTCAACTGGACATCCATTTCGGCTTGTTTATTGTAAATAATTATTACAATATTTATAGTTGAAAACGAATCTTTAAAGTAGATCTTCATAATCTGTAGATTCGTCATCAGTGACGTTGAGCTCAATAATTCGTTCTTCTTTCTGTCTTTTCCTTCTCCAGATTTCTAGCTGTAAAGCTTCAAACTTTTCTTACGGGTCCATGTTGTCGACTTGCATTCTTTTGAGTGATCATTGTTTTGTCGTATTCCTCTTTATTTGTGATTGATGACTCGGCTATCTTTATCGCCTCGCTAATTTCCCGGGGGTATGATTGTGACCATTACGAAGGATTGGGAATCTTATCTTTGTAGGCCTGCAATGCTTCCATTATTGCTTTGTGATAAGGTGTTAATGATCTTTGGGTCGAGGGCCAAAGCGTCCCATGGTGCATCTGTATCTGGTGACGACCGATTTCTCTTGGAACTTGGCTGTTTATTTGACAAAGATATCTTTGTATTTCTCTGTATTGTGGTCTTAGCCTCCTGGCATCTTCTGGAAGTATCCTGTGTATCCAAGCGGAGGGAAATGTTCCCATTTGCTTAGAGTTTCCACACTGGACAAAGTACTGTGGCTTATAGAGGATTATGATAATATGGCTTACGACTTATCTTTTGATTCTTTACTGATCATTTCTTTCCATTGATGAAGTGGATAAAACCATTGGAAGATAGTGATAAAATTCTGCAGATGTGGCTCTATGGTTTTATTTAAAGCTTGATCAATAAAGTTCATCAAATCTTCTAGTATGAACTGAATAGCTATGTGGTAGCAATGTGTAAAGTACCATAATAACCATTTTAGTTCATCAGGTATTTCAGTGAATTCAAAGAAGATAGGATGAATAAAAGGATAGTCTGGATGGAGGCCAAAAGGTTTTAGCATTAATCCTCCAAATTCTTGGAATAGATTAAGCTGATATTCAAAAATCATGGCTCTTGCTTTTGGGTGAAACTGGTTTTCAAGAACAAGCCTATAAAACTGGGAAAATCTGGGTTTAGGTTTGGTGGTATGTCAAAAAGTTGTCTCATGTATGAATTTTTTCTTTTTGATGGTTTTGAGGAAGATGGGTTGAACATCATGATCTTTTGGTTATGGGCCTTTGAAATACTCGTTGGTCTAGTAAGGAAATGCAAGAATATTAGATTTACCTTTTATGTGCTTGATCAAATGAGTATTTTGAGAACCACTCGACCCCACGTGAGTTGTGGATTTGGAATGATCTTCTGTTTGAATTTCAGCATTTGTGGAAATGATGACATGTCCATCTCAACTAGGAAATGATATCCTATTAGATGGAATTCAAACTTCTTTGATTCCTTTTTTACCGCTTGAATTTCTTTGAAGGTGGAGTGGTAATGAATTTCTGCTTCTGAGAATCTTCCACTCTTATAACTACAAATGTTTCTTTTTCCACCATTTTCTTCAAAGAGAATGGCTCCCCAATACTTGTCACTTGCATCTTTTTGGAGAATTCTTTTTCCGTCTGAAGGAATCTGTAATGGTGGTAACTGTTGTAATTTCTTTTTTTAGAACTTTTACCGCCATTGTTTGTGCCTTCTACCATGGAGGTGGATTTTTCTTAAGCATCTTTCGAAGAGGATTAGTATACTTAGAGATTTTAGGAATAAAATCTCTTAAGTAATTTACAATTCCTAAGAACTGTAGAATCTGTTTTTTCGAAAGATCTTCTTCTGGGAATTTTAGTAGTTCCTGAGCTATATGAGGCCCTGGTTGATACTGTCCTTGTTTAATATTCATCCCAAGAAATTCAATTTCTTCCTCTGCTATCTTCATCTTTCTTTCTGATAACATAATTCCATAGCGAAGAACAAGCTGTTGGAATTCTTTGAGCAAGGCAGTATGAGCTTCTTCATTTGGACTGTATAACAGGATATCATCAATGTAGATTAGAGCCTTATCCATGATAGGCTGGAAAATTCTCGTCATTGCCTTTTGGAATATGGAGGGAGCTGTCTTGAGCCCAAAGGGCATCACCTTCCACTGATAGTGATGGTTCGGAATACAAAAAGCTGTTTTGGGCCTATCTGCTGGATCAATTCCCAATTGCCAAAAGCCTGCCTTGAGATCAAACTTAGAAAATATTTGGGCCTTGGCTAGACTTGAGAATAAAACATTTCTATTGGGCAGAGGAAATTTATCATCTTGAAGGAAGTGATTCAAAGGCGGGTAGTTAATCACTAACCTCAGTTTTCCTCTGGTTTGTTCGGCCCTCTTGTTGACATAGAATGCCTCACATGCCCATTGAGAATCAGATGGTTCTATTAGATATTGTTGCAAAAGTTCTTTGCATTCCTCCTCTGCCAATCTTTGATGATCTGGATTTATTCCAGAATGGCTTGCCTTTGTGGGATTAATGTCTTCATTTCTTTTGAATGGAAGTTTGACAAAGAACTTATCATTCTTCCATAATGGATGATGACATTTCGAAAGGAACTCATCATGGGAATTTGAACAAGCTTTGTCTCTTAACTCTTTGATTATCATAGAGACTGCTGCCGTCGGGGTAGTCAAGAAAAGTCTTGGTATTTCTACAAAGGTTTTATGCATTCCTTTGTATCTGATACCAGTAGGTAGGATTCTCAAATGTTCCATCTTAGTGTAGAGGTCAAATCCCATGACTAAATCTTTCCCTGGTAGAGATGATCCAAGGACTGTAGTCTTTATCGAGCATCCTGGGAAGAATTGAATAGTAATAGGTTTACTAATCAATGTGGTTTTGAATGCTTGATCTGATGCTGTAGTAAAATATTTGATTTGTGGTTTCCACCAACTTTTTGGAGAACATCTGGATTCATAATAGACATTGCTGCTCCGGTATCAATAAAGGCTATGATAGGAATTGACTTGTCATACTTTTCCAAGTATTCTTTGCTGGACATGAGGATAGGTACTATAGAAGGGTTAGTACCAATCCTATGTTGAAGCATGCTGCAGATTGTTTTGAAGACGATCTGTATCATCTTCTTGTTCTTTTTCCAAGGATTTGGATTGCAAATCTTGATTGGTCGAAAGATCATTTTCAATAGAGAAAAGCGATTCTACATCATCTTTCGGAATAGTAATTCTGTTTGCTCTTGGATTTGTTGAATCGCTTTGCACCTTTCTTGTTTTTAGGACATGATTTTGCAAAGTGTCCACTTTTGCCACACACAAAACATTTTGCTGATTTTGTTCCGTGCCTTTTCTTTCTCTCGAAGATACCTCCACTTTCTTCTTCTCCGTTGGTTCCTTGGAAAGTTTGGAATCTGAATTCTTTTTAGGTTTATGAAAGTTTCTTCTCTTGCAATGACATAAGTTCTTTTTTTACGGCATTTGATTGTCAAGCTTGGGGTTTTGCAAACTTTGTCTAACTCCTTTGTGCCTGTCGCTGTATTCTTTAATTGTCTTCTTTCTGTCGCATGAGTTCTTCTAATGCAATAAACGTCTCTTGTTGAATTTCTCCTGCTGTGAGTTGAAGAACATGCTTTCCACTCCTCTGGAGATTTCTGTCTATTGTATTTTGCAGAAGTTCTGGAATAGAAGACAGGATAACCTATTTAAGACCTTGTTCTGCTCCCAATGCATAGAACAGCTTGATCATAGCATTGTAAATGTCTTTCAAGATCTCTCTTTTCAAAAGAACAGCATTTCCTCTTGAAAAATTCTTTTCTTTGAAGTGTCTTGACATCTTCTTGGTTTCCCAAGAAGTGTGTATGGAGGACTCGAATTATAGTCGAGAAATCTTGCTGGACTAAAAATTGCATTTGATCTCCTGGAGATATAGTTCCCCACCAATCTCTTAGCACTCCTGTGAATCTTGACACAAATTTAGTCAAAATATCATAGTGGCTTTCTCTGGAAAGTTTTTGGGTGTCCATCCAGGAATGAAATTCTTGGAATCGTTGAAACCATCTTGATACTGGGATATCATCAATGGTGAAATTGTATTTTGCACCAGTATTTGGAATAGGTGGCTGATTTGTTGATGCTCTAGCTGCTTCCATCGGTTCATCCTCTGAGTTTTCTTCTTTGACCTCAGGTTGATTGGTCATCATTATCTGTTCTTCTGAGTGGTCATAAGAATCTTCTGAACTTTCATAAGAGTCTTCTAAGATTTCCCTTTCAGAGGATGTTGATGATTCGGTCTCTTGGTTCTCTATCGTTGCGATTTTTGGAACCATTTTTTTTACCATAATCCTTTAATAATGAAGACAAAGGATTCTGATAATTTGTTTCTTGGACCATTAATGCCTTTGAAATCTTTGGGGATGGATCATCAGCTTGAATATCTTTTCCTCTTCTATCTCTTTCCCGCTTCTTTTCAGCTTCTTGCTTCTTTATAAGCTGATAGATTTCATAGGTAGTAGGCTTCTTTTTTGCTGTGATAGTTGTTTCAAACATTGAGTTTTGGGAAGAAGCTACTTCTTGTTGAGATATAGGGAAGATTGATGGTTGTGCTTGTGGAGGAGGTCCTCGACGTATACTTTGGAAGAGGTCTTCTTCACTCATTGGCTGAGGTACTTGGCCTGCTTCAAGCATTTTGATCTGTTCTTTGAGTGCCTGAATCTCCTTTTGTTTCATTTCCAAATGGTAAAAGAGCTCTACTCCAGGTGGTGTGGGTTGTTTTTCAATTTGTTGGAGTCTTTTATGGAGAAGTACCATAAGCTCATTAGCAATTTTTGTATTGCTATCCACTTTAGTTTCAACTTGGTCAATCTTCATCTCTATTTGTGTGACCTTTGTACCAATCCTTTGGAGAACCTTGTTTTGAGCAATAGCATTTTTCATCACGCCAATTGAGTTGATTCTGCAAGCACTAGTTTTTCCACCAATCAAGGGGATGGAATTTTTTGGGACATGCTTGTACTCATTTTCTACAAATTCTTCTAAAGGAGGAAAATCAGTGTCGTAAGAAGGATTATTTGGTTGGAACATGAACACCCCTGATGTAGAGGTTTCAACAGGTAAAGGTTCCATTTTGCTCTGTGGATTCTTTTTGATCCATTTTTGGATTTTTTTGTAACAAGGCTGAACAGGGTGTTTTGGTGTATGAGATTTTGGTGGTGAAGGTGGTTGATGAAAAGTAGTGGGTGAAATGGATAAAGGAGTTTGGGCTATGCTTGGTGATTTTGGACCATAATCCACTAGAAAAACAAACTTTCCATTATCTTCTCCGATGGGACCAACTGTAGGATCTCCGTTCTTCCACCTTTTGTAAAGCTCAGAATGAACTGACTTCTTTTTTGTTTTCTTCTTATGAGGTTTATAGGATTCATGGCAATTCCCTGCCAATTCCCCATAGAAGTTAAGTTCTGTGCATATTTCACATGAGCAATCTTCATCCCATGGACAGTGGCCTGTGACTGGGTCTCTGAAGTAGTGGATAGGTTTTCCATCAGCAGTAAATTTTTCTATCATTTTTGATTCAGCTCCAGGATGACATAAGTCACAATAGCAGTCTGAATCTTTTGGGTCATGTTCTCTAGTAGGATCTCCTTGTGGTTGCATCATCATTTGTGTTGGAAATATTGTCGGGGTCGGCTGATCTTGTAGATGACTATGATCAAATTTGATTTCAGCCGTTCCATCTCCTTTAGAAACAATTGTGCTGTTTACTGATCTAACAGGCTGTCTTCCTTCATGGATCTTCTCATAGTTTGTGATCCATCTGTCTGGTAGGAGCTTTATGAGATCTTTTCTGGGAATCTATCTGGGAATATTGATACAGTGTGGTTCTTCTTTTGTATGTACTGAGAGAAATAAAGAATCTCCAGTGCCACATCCAGTAAGTTTAAATGCATGATCTTGGATCCTATATGCAAATTGATAGTGGAGAGTAGCTATGATTGAATCTGCTACTTGTGGTGCTCCTACTATGTGGATTTGCACCTTTAGGGCTTCCATCAAGTTTGGATCTGCTAGAGCCATTGTAAAGTTTGGGAATAGTGTAACCATTACCAAACCATTGTTCATGGTGGCTTCAACCGTTGCAATACATGCATCATCATACTTCAAGAATCTTGTATCCAATAGTGCGAGTCTCGCGACTACTGGTTTTCCTTCAGTTCCATGGTAATGGAGTGATAATCGTATGGCTCCAAAATGGATATGAGAGTAACCAGCATCAATCCATCTCAACAAGAAGTAGCTTCTTCCCAAAACTCAATGTTTGAAACAACTATCACAGCAAAAAAAGAAGCCTACTACCTATGAAATCTATCAGCTTATAAAGAAGCAAGAAGCTGAAAAGAAGCGGGAAAGAGATAGAAGAGGAAAAGATATTCAAGTTTATGATCCATCCCCAAAGATTTCAAAGGCATTAATGGTCCAAGAAACAAATTATCAAAATCCTTTGTCTTCATTATTAAAGGATTATGGTAAAAAATGGTTCCAAAAATCGCAACGATAGAGAACCAAGAGACCGAATCATCAACATCCTCTGAAAGGTCAAATGTTCCATCTTAGTGTAGAGGTCAAATCCCATGACTAAATCTTTCCCTTGTAGAGATGATCCAAGGACTGTAGTTTTTATCGAGCATCCTGGGAAGAATTGAATAGTAATAGGTTTACTAATCAATGTGGTTTTGAATGCTTGATCTGATGCCGTAGTGAAATATTTGATGTGTGGTTTCCACCAACTTTTTGGGAGAACATCTGGATTCATAATAGACATTGCTGCTCCGATATCAATAAAGGCTATGATAGGAATTGGCTTGTCATACTTTTCCAAGTAGACTGCTGCCTGGACATGAGGGATAGGTACTATAGAATGGTTAGTACCAATCCTATGTTGAAGCATGCAGATTGTTTCAAAAGACCAGTCTGTATCATCTTCTTGTTCTTCTTCCAAGGACTGGATTGCAAATACTGATTGGTCTGAAAGATCATCTTCAATAGAGAAAACTGATTCTACATATTCATCTTCTGGAATAGTAATTCCTGTTTGCTCTTGGATTTGTTGAATCAACTTTGCACCTTTCTTGTTTTTAGGACACGATTTTGCAAAGTGTCCACTTTTGCTAAAACCTTTTGGCCTCCATCCAGACTATCCTTTTATTCATCCTATCTTCTTTGAATTCACTGAAATACCTGATGAACTAAAATGGTTATTATGGTACTTTACACATTGCTACCACATAGCTATTCAGTTCATACTAGAAGATTTGATGAACTTTATTGATCAAGCTTTAAATAAAACCATAGAGCCACATCTGCAGAATTTTATCACTATCTTCCAATGGTTTTATCCACTTCATCAATGGAAAGAAATGATCAGTAAAGAATCAAAAGATAAGTCAGGAAGCCATATTATCATAATCCTCTATAAGCCACAGTACTTTGTCCAGTGTGGAAACTCTAAGCAAATGGGAATATTTCCCTCCGCTTGGATACACAGGATACTTCCAGAAGATGCCAGGAGGCTAAGACCACAATACAGAGAAATACAAAGATATCTTTGTCAAATAAACAGCCAAGTTCCAAGAGAAATCTGGCCGTCACCAGATACAGATGCACCATGGGACGCCTGGCCCTCAGACCCAGCACTGTTAACACCTTATCACAAAGTAATAATGGAAGCATTGCAGGCCTACAAAGATAAGATTCCCAATCCTTCAGAATGGTCACAATCATACCCCTGGGAAATTAGCAGTGCCAGTAAGATAGCTGAGTCATCAATCACAGCTAAAGAGGAATACGACAAAACAGTCAGATCACTCAAAAGAATGCAAGTCGACAACATAGACCCAGAAGAAAAGTTTGAAGCTTTACAGCTAGAAATCTGGAGAAGGAAAAGACAGAAAGAAGAACGAATTATTGAGCTTAACGTCACTGATGACGAATCTACAAATTATGAAGATCTACTTTAAAGATTCGTTTTCAACTATAAATATTGTAATAATTATTTACAATAAACAAGCCAGAATGGGATGTCCAGTTGAATGGAAGAAGAGATGCAAAGAGCTCAAGGAAGAAATCAAGATAAGAAAGAGGCTCTTACTATTATATGATAAATATTTCTATGCAATGAAAATGAAAGAAGACCATACCAATCAAGACTTTGATCGAAGCAAGAGATTCAGCAGAAGATATTCTCAAATATCTCTGGAAGTCTTCCTCCTTAATGCAGAATTAAGAAATAGGATGCTTTTGTAAAATAATTAAAAGTAGTTTGTACTATTTCTTTTGTAAAAGAAGAAAAAGAATCTCTGAGTTGACGATGGGGCCCAATGAGCACCCGAACTTAGAATTCTTATCTTCTAACTGTAGTAAGTTTGTCAGTTTCCTGCTCCTTAACTCTATAAAAGGAAGAAGGAAAATCTATGTAAGGCATCCTTAAGCTTACTAAGAAATATATTAGTGTTTTCTATCCTATGTCTTTCTAAACTTCTCTCTCTCTCTCTTCTCTGATCTTAAAGAAGATGAATGAATAGATCTCCCGTGAGTATTCTTGGCGTATGCTCTGTAACTTGCCACCTTAGTGGATCTTAACAAGAAACTATGAATACTTAGACCAACAAAACCCAGTTGAGTGATAGTATTGTAAAGGGATGATGTTCAGATCATTGTAGATAAAAGGCAGTGCCCCTTTGGCCATGGAGAGCCCCGTCTGGCATAGCATATCTTCTACTTTCCATCTGATCATCCTCTCCGATCATCCCTATCCCTTAAATTGGTATCAGAGCCAGTACTCCTAGATCTATTCACTTGTTTTTGAAAGATAGAGAGGAGAGAATCCTTCAATATGTCAACAGAAACCTTAACAAAATCCTCTTCCTCTAGATCCCTTATATCTATGAATGATTCTTCTCTCAAAACCCACAAAACGAACAAAATAGCCTCCTTGTATGAAATAGACTATTATGAAGAAGGCAAGGTTCAACCTACTGACCTACCTTTGGTAAATCCATATCTTGCTTATCAGAAAACCTCTTTCTCACCTCTCAAAAGTATTAAAGCCCTTATACATACCCCTTCCAAGAGTGTTAAAGAATATGTACAGTCCTCCCGTTTTGACAAATGTCTAATCATTGGTTCTTCACAAGAACAGTGGGTCACTTTGGAAATCCCTTCAGATTTTCCAAAAAGATGGATTGATGCTGGTTACTCTCATATCCATTTTGGAGCCATACGATTATCACTCCATTACCATGGAACTGAAGGAAAACCAGTAGTCGCGAGACTCGCACTATTGGATACAAGATTCTTGAAGTATGATGATGCATGTATTGCAACGGTTGAAGCCACCATGAACAATGGTTTGGTAATGGTTACACTATTCCCAAACTTTACAATGGCTCTAGATAATCCAAACTTGATGGAAGCCCTAAAGGTGCAAATCCACATAGTAGGAGCACCACAAGTAGCAGATTCAATCATAGCTACTCTCCACTATCAATTTGCATATAGGATCCAAGATCATGCATTTAAACTTACTGGATGTGGCACTGGAGATTCTTTATTTCTCTCAGTACATACAAAAGAAGAACCACACTGTATCAATATTCCCAGATAGATTCCCAGAAAAGATCTCATAAAGCTCCTACCAGACAGATGGATCACAAACTATGAGAAGATCCATGAAGGAAGACAGCCTGTTAGATCAGTAAACAGCACAATTGTTTCTAAAGGAGATGGAACGGCTGAAATCAAATTTGATCATAGTCATCTACAAGATCAGCCGACCCCGACAATATTTCCAACACAAATGATGATGCAACCACAAGGAGATCCTACTGGAGAACATGACCCAAAAGATCCAGACTGCTATTGTGACTTATGTCATCCTGGAGATGAATCAAAAATGATAGAAAAATTTACTGCTGATGGAAAACCTATCCACTACTTCAGAGACCCAGTCACAGGCCACTGTCCATGGGATGAAGATTGCTCATGTGAAATATGCACAGAACTTAACTTCTATGGGGAATTGGCAGGGAATTGCCATGAATCCTATAAACCTCATAAGAAGAAAACAAAAAAGAAGTCATTTCATTCTGAGCTTTACAAAAGGTGGAAGAACGGAGATCCTACAGTTGGTCCCATCGGAGAAGATAATGGAAAGTTTGTTTTTCTAGTGGATTATGGTCCAAAATCACCAAGCATAGCCCAAACTCCTTTATCCATTTCACCCACTACTTTTCATCAACCAACTTCACCACCAAAATCTCATACACCAAAACACCCTGTTCAGCCTTGTTACAAAAAAAATCCAAAAATGGATCAAAAAGAATCCACAGAGCAAAATGGAACCTTTACCTGTTGAAACCTCTACATCAAGGGTGTTCATGTTCCAACCAAATAATCATTCTTACGACACTGATTTTCCTCCTTTAGAAGAATTTGTAGAAAAGGAGTACAAGCATGTCCCAAAAATTCCATCCCCTTTGATTGGTGAAAAAACTAGTTTGCATAATCAACTCAATTGGCGAGATGTAAAATGCTATTGCCCAAAACAAGGTTCTCCAAAGGATTGGTACAAAGGTCACACAAATAGAGATGAAGATTGACCAAGTTGAAACTAAAGTGGATAGCAATACAAAAATTGCTAATGAGCTTATGGTACTTCTCCATAAAAGACTCCAACAAATTGAAAAACAACCCACACCACCGGAGGTAGAGCTCTTTTACCATTTGGAAATGAAACAAAAGGAGATTCGAGACACTCAAAGAACATATCAAAATGCTTGAAGCAGGCCAAGTACCTCATCCAATGAGTGAAGAAGACCTCTTCCAAAGTATACGTCGAGGACCTCCTCCACAAGCACAACCATCAATCTTCCCTATATCTCAACAAGAAGTAGCTTCTTCCCAAAACTCAATGTTTGAAACAACTATCACAGCAAAAAAGAAGCCTACTACCTATGAAATCTATCAGCTTATAAAGAAGCAAGAAGCTGAAAAGAAGCGGGAAAGAGATAGAAGAGGAAAAGATATTCAAGCTGATGATCCATCCCCAAAGATTTCAAAGGCATTGATGGTCCAAGAAACAAATTATCAGAATCCTTTGTCTTCATTATTAAAGGATTATGGTAAAAAAATGGTTCCAAAAATCGCAACGATAGAGAACCAAGAGACCGAATCATCAACATCCTCTGAAAGGGAAATCTTAGAAGACTCTTATGAAAGTTCAGAAGATTCTTATGACCACTCGAAGAACAGATAATGATGACCAATCAACCTGAGGTCAAAGAAGAAAACTCAGAGGATGAACCGATGGAAGCAGCTAGAGCATCAACAAATCAGCCACCTATTCCAAATACTGGTGCAAAATACAATTTCACCATTGATGATATCCCAGTATCAAGATGGTCTCAACGATTCCAAGAATTTCATTCCTGGATGGACACCCAAAAACTTTCCAGAGAAAGCCACTATGATATTTTGACTGAATTTGTGTCAAGATTCACAGAAGTGCTAAGAGATTGGTGGGGAACTATATCTCCAGGAGATCAAATGCAATTTTTAGTCCAGCAAGATTTCTCGACTATAATTCGAGTCCTCCATACACACTTCTTGGGAAACCAAGAAGATGTCAAGATACTTCAAAGAAAAGAATTTTTCAAGAGGAAATGCTGTTCTTTTGAAAAGAGAGATCTTGAAAGACATTACAATGCTATGATCAAGCTGTTCTATGCATTGTGAGCAGAACAAGGTCTTAAACAGGTTATCCTGTCTTCTATTCCAGAACTTCTGCAAAATACAATAGACATAAATCTCCAGAGGAGTGGAAAGCATGTTCTTCAACTCACAGTAGGAGAAATTCAACAAGAGACGTTTATTGCATTAGAAGAACTCTGCGACAGGAAGAAGACAATTAAAGAATACCTGACAGGCACAAAGGAGCTAGACAAAGTTTGCAAAACCCCAGGCTTGACAATCAAATGCCAGAAAAAGAACTTATGTCATTGCAAGAGAAGAAACTTTCATAGACCTAAAGAAAGAATTCAAATTCCAAACTTTCCAAGGAATCAACGGAGAAGAAGAAAGTGGAGGTATCTTCGGAGAAAGAAAAGGCCTGGAACAAAATCAGCAAAATGTTTTGTGTGTGGCAAAAGTGGACACTTTGCAAAATCATGTCCTAAAAACAAGAAAGGTGCAAAGCTGATTCAACAAATCCAAGAGCAAACAGGAATTACTATTCCAGAAGATGAAGATGTAGAATCAGTTTTCTCTATTGAAGATGATCTTTCAGACCAATCAGTATTTGCAATCCAGTCCTTGGAAGAAGAACAAGAAGATGATACAGACTGGTCTTCTGAAACAATCTGCATGCTTCAACATAGGATTGGTACTAACCCTTCTATAGTACCTATCCCTCATGTCCAGGCAGCAGTCTACTTGGAAAAGTATGACAAGCCTATTCCTATCATAGCCTTTATTGATACCGAAGCAACAATGTCTATTATGAATCCAGATGTTCTCCCAAAAAGTTGGTGGAAACCACACATCAAATATTTCACTACGGCATCAGATCAAGCATTCAAAACCACATTGATTAGTAAACCTATTACTATTCAATTCTTCCCAGGATGCTCGATAAAGACTACAGTCCTTGGATCATCTCTACCAGGGAAAGATTTAGTCATGGGATTTGACCTCTACACTAAGATGGAACATTTGAGAATCCTACCTACTGGTATCAGATACAAAGGAATGCATAAAACCTTTGTAGAAATACCAAGACTTTTCTTGACTACCCCGACGGCAGCAGTCTCTATGATAATCAAAGAGTTAAGAGACAAAGCTTGTTCAAATTCCCATGATGAGTTCCTTTCGAAATGTCATCATCCATTATGGAAGAATGATAAGTTCTTTGTCAAACTTTCATTCAAAAGAAATGAAGACATTAATCCCACAAAGGCAAGCCATTCTGGAATGAATCCAGATCATCAAAGATTGGCAGAGGAGGAATGCAAAGAACTTTTGCAACAAGATCTAATAGAGCCATCTGATTCTCAATGGGCATGTGAGGCATTCTATGTCAACAAGAGGGCCGAACAAACCAGAGGAAAACTGAGGTTAGTGATTAACTACCAGCCTTTGAATCACTTCCTTCAAGATGATAAATTTCCTCTGCCCAATAGAAATGTTTTATTCTCAAGTCTAGCTAAGGCCCAAATATTTTCTAAGTTTGATCTCAAGGCAGGCTTTTGGCAATTGGGAATTGATCCAGCAGATAGGCCCAAAACAGCTTTTTGTATTCCGAACCATCACTATCAGTGGAAGGTGATGCCATTTGGGCTCAAGACAGCTCCCTCCATATTCCAAAAGGCAATGACGAGAATTTTCCAGCCTATCATGGATAAGGCTCTAATCTACATTGATGATATCCTGTTATACAGTCCAAATGAAGAAGCTCATACAGCCTTGCTCAAAGAATTCCAACAGCTTGTTCTTCGCTATGGAATTATGTTATCAGAAAGAAAGATGAAGATAGCAGAGGAAGAAATTGAATTTCTTGGGATGAATATTAAACAAGGACAGTATCAACCAGGGCCTCATATAGCTCAGGAACTACTAAAATTCCCAGAAGAAGATCTTTCGAAAAAACAGATTCTACAGTTCTTAGGAATTGTAAATTACTTAAGAGATTTTATTCCTAAAATCTCTAAGTATACTAATCCTCTTCGAAAGATGCTTAAGAAAAATCCACCTCCATGGTCGAAGGCACAAACAATGGCGGTAAAAGTTCTAAAAAAGAAATTACAACAGTTACCACCATTACAGATTCCTTCAGACGGAAAAAGAATTCTCCAAAAGATGCAAGTGACAAGTATTGGGGAGCCATTCTCTTTGAAGAAAAAGGTGGAAAAAGAAACATTTGTAGTTATAAGAGTGGAAGATTCTCAGAAGCAGAAATTCATTACCACTCCACCTTCAAAGAAATTCTGGCGGTAAAAAAGGGAATCAGCAAGTTTGAATTCCATCTAATAGGATATCATTTCCTAGTTGAGATGGACATGTCATCATTTCCACAAATGCTGAAATTCAAACAGAAGATCATTCCAAATCCACAACTGCTGAGGTGGGCTGAGTGGTTCTCAAAATACTCATTTGACTGCAAGCACATAAAAGGTAAATCTAATATTCTTGCAGATTTCCTTACTAGACCAACGAGTATTTCAAAGGCCCATAACCAAAAGATCATGATGTTCAACCTATCTTCCTCAAAACCATCAAAAAAGAAAAAATCCATACATGAGACAGCTTTTGACATACCACCAAACCTAAACCCAGATTTTCCCCCAGAAGTTTATAGGCTTGTTCTTGAAAACCAGTTTCACCTAAAAGCAAGAGCCATGATTTTTGAATATCAGCTTAATCTATTCCAAGAATTTGGAGGATTAATGCTAAAACCTTTTGGCCTCCATCCAGACTATCCTTTTATTCATCCTATCTTCTTTGAATTCACTGAAATACCTGATGAACTAAAATGGTTATTATGGTACTTTACACATTGCTACCACATAGCTATTCAGTTCATACTAGAAGATTTGATGAACTTTATTGATCAAGCTTTAAATAAAACCATAGAGCCACATCTGCAGAATTTTATCACTATCTTCCAATGGTTTTATCCACTTCATCAATGGAAAGAAATGATCAGTAAAGAATCAAAAGATAAGTTAGGAAGCCATATTATCATAATCCTTTATAAGCCACGGTACTTTGTCCAGTGTGGAAACTCTAAGCAAATGGGAACATTTCCCTCCGCTTGGATACACAGGATACTTCCAGAAGATGCCAGGAGGCTAAGACCACAATACAGAGAAATACAAAGATATCTTTGTCAAATAAACAACCAAGTTCCAAGAGAGAAATCATTTCGTCACCGATCTGATGCACCATGGGACGCTTTGGCCCTCGAGACAAAGCCTTTGTTAACACCTTATCACAAAGCAATAATGGAAGCATTGCAGGCCTACAAAGATAAGATTCCCAATCCTTGAGAATGGTCACAATCATACCCCGGGAAATTAGCGAGTGCAGTAAGATAGTGAGTCATCAATCACGGCTAAAGAGGAATACGACAAAGCGGTCGGATCACTCAAAAGAATGCAAGTCGACAACATGGACCCGAAGAAGAAAAGTTTGAAGCTTTACAGCTAGAAATGGAGAAGGAAAAGACAGAAAGAAGAAGCGAATTATTGAGCTCAACGTCGCGATGACGAATCTACAGATTATGAAGATCTACTTTAAAGATTCGTTTTCAACTATAAATATTGTAATAATTATTTACAATAAACAAGCCAGAATGGGATGTCCAGTTGAATGGAAGAAGAGATGCAAAGAGCTCAAGGAAGAAATCAAGATAAGAAAGAGGCTCTTACTATTATATGATAAATATTTCGATGCAATGAAAAGGAAAGAAGACCATACCAATCAAGACTTTGATCGAAGCAAGAGATTCAGCAGAAGATATTCTCAAATATCTCTGGAAGTCTTCCTCCTTAATGCAGAATTAAGAAATAGGATGCTTTTGTAAAATAATTAAAAGTAGTTTGTACTATCTCTTTTGTAAAAGAAGGAAAAGAATCTCTGAGTTGACGATGGGGCCCAATGAGCACCCGAACTTAGAATTCTTATCTTCTAACTGTAGTAAGTTTGTCAGTTTCCTGCTCCTTAACTCTATAAAAGGAAGAAGGAAAATCTATGTAAGGCATCCTTAAGCTTACTAAGAAATATATGAGTGTTTTCTATCCTATGTCTTTCTAAACTTCTCTCTCTCTCTCTTCTCTGATCTTAAAGAAGATGAATGAATAGATCTCCCGTGAGTATTCTTGGCGTATGCTCTGTAACTTGCCACCTTAGTGGATCTGTTACAAATGAAACTATGAATACTTAGACCAACAAAACCCAGTTGAGTGATAGTATTGTAAAGGGATGATGTTCAGATCATTGTAGATAAAAGGCAGTGCCCCTTTGGCCATGGAGAGCCCCGTCTGGCATAGCATATCTTCTACTTTCCATCTGATCATCCTCTCCGATCATCCCTATCCCTTAAATTGGTATCTTCTTCGCTATGGAATTATGTTATCAGAAAGAAAGATGAAGATAGCAGAGGAAGAAATTGAATTTCTTGGGATGAATATTAAACAAGGACAGTATCAACCAGGGCCTCATATAGCTCAGGAACTACTAAAATTCCCAGAAGAAGATCTTTCGAAAAAACAGATTCTACAGTTCTTAGGAATTGTAAATTACTTAAGAGATTTTATTCCTAAAATCTCTAAGTATACTAATCCTCTTCGAAAGATGCTTAAGAAAAATCCACCTCCATGGTCGAAGGCACAAACAATGGCGGTAAAAGTTCTATAAAAGAAATTACAACATGATTACCACCATTACTGATTCCTTCAGACGGAAAAAGAATTCTCCAAACAGATGCAAGTGACAAGTATTGGGGAGCCATTCTCTTTGAAGAAAAAGGTGGAAAAAGAAACATTTGTAGTTATAAGAGTGGAAGATTCTCAGAAGCAGAAATTCATTACCACTCCACCTTCAAAGAAATTTCGGCGTAAAAAAGGGAATCAGCAAGTTTGAATTCCATCTAATAGGATATCATTTCCTAGTTGAGATGGACATGTCATCATTTCCACAAATGCTGAAATTCAAACAGAAGATCATTCCAAATCCACAATCTTTGAGGTGGGGTGAGTGGTTCTCAAAAATACTCATTTGATTGCAAGCACATAAAAGGTAAATCTAATATTCTTGCAGATTTCCTTACTAGACCAACGAGTATTTCAAAGGCCCATAACCAAAAGATCATGATGTTCAACCTATCTTCCTCAAAACCATCAAAAAAGAAAAAATCCATACATGAGACAGCTTTTGACATACCACCAAACCTAAACCCAGATTTTCCCCCAGAAGTTTATAGGCTTGTTCTTGAAAACCAGTTTCACCTAAAAGCAAGAGCCATGATTTTTGAATATCAGCTTAATCTATTCCAAGAATTTGGAGGATTAATGCTAAAACCTTTTGGCCTCCATCCAGACTATCCTTTTATTCATCCTATCTTCTTTGAATTCTTGAAATATACGATGAACTAAAATGGTTATTATGGTACTTTACACATTGCTACCACATAGCTATTCAGTTCATACTAGAAGATTTGATGAACTTTATTGATCAAGCTTTAAATAAAACCATAGAGCCACATCTGCAGAATTTTATCACTATCTTCCAATGGTTTTATCCACTTCATCAATGGAAAGAAATGATCAGTAAAGAATCAAAAGATAAGTTAGGAAGCCATATTATCATAATCCTTTATAAGCCACGGTACTTTGTCCAGTGTGGAAACTCTAAGCAAATGGGAACATTTCCCTCCGCTTGGATACACAGGATACTTCCAGAAGATGCCAGGAGGCTAAGACCACAATACAGAGAAATACAAAGATATCTTTGTCAAATAAACAACCAAGTTCCAAGAGAAATCTGGTCGTCACCAGATACAGATGCACCATGGGACGCCTGGCCCTCAGACCCAGCACTGTTAACACCTTATCACAAAGCAATAATGGAAGCATTGCAGGCCTACAAAGATAAGATTCCCAATCCTTCAGAATGGTCACAATCATACCCCTGGGAAATTAGCAGTGCCAGTAAGATAGCTGAGTCATCAATCACAGCTAAAGAGGAATACGACAAAACAGTCAGATCACTCAAAAGAATGCAAGTCGACAACATGGACCCAGAAGAAAAGTTTGAAGCTTTACAGCTAGAAATCTGGAGAAGGAAAAGACAGAAAGAAGAACGAATTATTGAGCTCAACGTCACTGATGACGAATCTACAGATTATGAAGATCTACTTTAAAGATTCGTTTTCAACTATAAATATTGTAATAATTATTTACAATAAACAAGCCAGAATGGGATGTCCAGTTGAATGGAAGAAGAGATGCAAAGAGCTCAAGGAAGAAATCAAGATAAGAAAGAGGCTCTTACTATTATATGATAAATATTTCGATGCAATGAAAAGGAAAGAAGACCATACCAATCAAGACTTTGATCGAAGCAAGAGATTCAGCAGAAGATATTCTCAAATATCTCTGGAAGTCTTCCTCCTTAATGCAGAATTAAGAAATAGGATGCTTTTGTAAAATAATTAAAAGTAGTTTGTACTATCTCTTTTGTAAAAGAAGGAAAAGAATCTCTGAGTTGACGATGGGGCCCAATGAGCACCCGAACTTAGAATTCTTATCTTCTAACTGTAGTAAGTTTGTCAGTTTCCTGCTCCTTAACTCTATAAAAGGAAGAAGGAAAATCTATGTAAGGCATCCTTAAGCTTACTAAGAAATATATGAGTGTTTTCTATCCTATGTCTTTCTAAACTTCTCTCTCTCTCTCTTCTCTGATCTTAAAGAAGATGAATGAATAGATCTCCCGTGAGTATTCTTGGCGTATGCTCTGTAACTTGCCACCTTAGTGGATCCTGTTACAACAGAAACTATGAATACTTAGACCAACAAAACCCAGTTGAGTGATAGTATTGTAAAGGGATGATGTTCAGATCATTGTAGATAAAAGGCAGTGCCCCTTTGGCCATGGAGAGCCCCGTCTGGCATAGCATATCTTCTACTTTCCATCTGATCATCCTCTCCGATCATCCCTATCCCTTAAATTGGTATCTTCTTCGCTATGGAATTATGTTATCAGAAAGAAAGATGAAGATAGCAGAGGAAGAAATTGAATTTCTTGGGATGAATATTAAACAAGGACAGTATCAACCAGGGCCTCATATAGCTCAGGAACTACTAAAATTCCCAGAAGAAGATCTTTCGAAAAAACAGATTCTACAGTTCTTAGGAATTGTAAATTACTTAAGAGATTTTATTCCTAAAATCTCTAAGTATACTAATCCTCTTCGAAAGATGCTTAAGAAAAATCCACCTCCATGGTCGAAGGCACAAACAATGGCGGTAAAAGTTCTATAAAAGAAATTACAACAGTTACCACCATTACAGATTCCTTCAGACGGAAAAAGAATTCTCCAAACAGATGCAAGTGACAAGTATTGGGGAGCCATTCTCTTTGAAGAAAAAGGTGGAAAAAGAAACATTTGTAGTTATAAGAGTGGAAGATTCTCAGAAGCAGAAATTCATTACCACTCCACCTTCAAAGAAATTCTGGCTGTAAAAAAGGGAATCAGCAAGTTTGAATTCCATCTAATAGGATATCATTTCCTAGTTGAGATGGACATGTCATCATTTCCACAAATGCTGAAATTCAAACAGAAGATCATTCCAAATCCACAACTGCTGAGGTGGGCTGAGTGGTTCTCAAAATACTCATTTGACTGCAAGCACATAAAAGGTAAATCTAATATTTTTGTAGATTTCCTTACTAGACCAACGAGTATTTCAAAGGCCCATAACCAAAAGATCATGATGTTCAACCCATCTTCCTCAAAACCATCAAAAAAGAAAAAATCCATACATGAGACAGCTTTTGACATACCACCAAACCTAAACCCAGATTTTCCCCCAGAAGTTTATAGGCTTGTTCTTGAAAACCAGTTTCACCCAAAAGCAAGAGCCATGATTTTTGAATATCAGCTTAATCTATTCCAAGAATTTGGAGGATTAATGCTAAAACCTTTTGGCCTCCATCCAGACTATCCTTTTATTCATCCTATCTTCTTTGAATTCACTGAAATACCTGATGAACTAAAATGGTTATTATGGTACTTTACACATTGCTACCACATAGCTATTCAGTTCATACTAGAAGATTTGATGAACTTTATTGATCAAGCTTTAAATAAAACCATAGAGCCACATCTGCAGAATTTTATCACTATCTTCCAATGGTTTTATCCACTTCATCAATGGAAAGAAATGATCAGTAAAGAATCAAAAGATAAGTTAGGAAGCCATATTATCATAATCCTTTATAAGCCACAGACTTTGTCCAGTGTGGAAACTCTAAGCAAATGGGAACATTTCCCTCCGCTTGGATACACAGGATACTTCCAGAAGATGCCAGGAGGCTAAGACCACAATACAGAGAAATACAAAAATATCTTTGTCAAATAAACAGCCAAGTTCCAAGAGAAATCTGTTCGTCACCAGATACAGATGCACCATGGGACGCCTGGCCCTCAGACCCAGCACTGTTAACACCTTATCACAAAGCAATAATGGAAGCATTGCAGGCCTACAAAGATAAGATTCCCAATCCTTCAGAATGGTCACAATCATACCCCTGGGAAATTAGCAGTGCCAGTAAGATAGCTGAGTCATCAATCACAGCTAAAGAGGAATACGACAAAACAGTCAGATCACTCAAAAGAATGCAAGTCGACAACATGGACCCAGAAGAAAAGTTTGAAGCTTTACAGCTAGAAATCTGGAGAAGGAAAAGACAGAAAGAAGAACGAATTATTGAGCTCAACGTCACTGATGACGAATCTACAGATTATGAAGATCTACTTTAAAGATTCGTTTTCAACTATAAATATTGTAATAATTATTTACAATAAACAAGCCAGAATGGGATGTCCAGTTGAATGGAAGAAGAGATGCAAAGAGCTCAAGGAAGAAATCAAGATAAGAAAGAGGCTCTTACTATTATATGATAAATATTTCGATTCAATGAAAAGGAAAGAAGACCATACCAATCAAGACTTTGATCGAAGCAAGAGATTCAGTGAAGATATTCTCAAATATCTCTGGAAGTCTTCCTTAATGCAGAATTAAGAAATAGGATGCTTTTGTAAAATAATTAAAAGTAGTTTGTACTATCTCTTTTGTAAAAGAAGGAAAATAATCTCTGAGTTGACGATGGGGCCCAATGAGCACCCGAACTTAGAATTCTTATCTTCTAACTGTAGTAAGTTTGTCAGTTTCCTGCTCCTTAACTCTATAAAAGGAAGAAGGAAAATCTATGTAAGGCATCCTTAAGCTTACTAAGAAATATATGAGTGTTTTCTATCCTATGTATTTCTAAACTTCTCTCTCTCTCTCTTCTCTGATCTTAAAGAAGATGAATGAATAGATCTCCCGTGAGTATTCTTGGCGTATGCTCTGTAACTTGCCACCTTAGTGGATCCTGTTACAACAGAAACTATGAATACTTAGACCAACAAAACCCAGTTGAATGATAGTATTGTAAAGGGATGATGTTCAGATCATTGTAGATAAAAGGCAGTGCCCCTTTGGCCATGGAGAGCCCCGTCTGGCATAGCATATCTTCTACTTTTCATCTGATCATCCTCTCCACCAAAATCTCATCTTTTCTTTTGTGCATCTATACAACAAGTAGATTGTAGACATTCCTACCATGAGAACTCATGGTACCGTTGGATTATAATCTTGTAGCCAACAATGGTTTTCGTAGAATGTTGTAGACTTTCGGTTTTAGTTTCAATGATTAAAATCAAATCCTAACAACCTAGGTTAAAAAATGATTTGATGCATTATGATGTTGAGTGGTCTTATTAGAGAAAGTGCCTTTGCAGTTTGCTACCGGTTTCCTCTACTTTCTAGTTCACACAGTTATCATACTGAAAACATAACCAAAATTCGACTCATAATGTGTGTCTACATGTAAAATGGCCGATTGAGTTTGTATTTGACTCGCCGCTGATTCAGTTAAGAATTGTTAAAATATCTCTATTTTTTTAAAAAAAAGTTATTAATACTCTTTCCGTCCCTTTGTTGATTTTTCATGTAGTTTTAAGAAGAAAAAAGTTTGTGCAAGATATGTTGTAAAGTAATTAAAATGACAATTTTATCCTTAAAAATTAAAAAAGTTTATTTTATTAGAAAATTAAAAAAGGTAGAAAAAATGTGTTTAGTAAAATTATTGAGTTTTTTAAGGGACAATTTTAAAACACAAAAGGATAAATTTTATGAGATAGAGAGTATTATTATAAAATAATCTGTTTTTCACACTTTTACATAAAACACTATTTGAGAACTAAATACACAACTCCATCAGCACCATGTTAAAGAACAATCTACTATATATTATTAAAGGGTAATTATTTTATGAACAAGCAGCAAAAACAAAAAAGGTTTTATAAGTGTTGTAGTTTTAGGGTTTAGTGATTTTATTTAGGTTTAATGTTTAGGGGTTTAAGTGTAAGAGTTTTGAATTTAGGGGTGTGGTTATAATTTAGGGTTTAGGGGTAAAATTTAAAGTTTATAGGTTAAAACTTAAATTTCTAACTATATCACCCTAAAACCTAACCTCTAAACCCTAAAATTTAATCTTGAACCATACATTCTAACTCTAAACCATAAACTCTAAATTCTACACTTAAACCTCTAAACCATTGCTCCCCCTAGTCTTTGGCCTTAGGGGTGTGCATTATTTGGTTTTGACCGAATTAAACGACCGAACCAAATTTTTTCGGTTAATTCGGTCGGTTAATTTTAGGTAGGTTCGGTTAACGATTAATTTTTTTTGAAAATTCGGTTATCTGTTAATTTGGTTCGAAACCGGTTAATTAACCGAAATTATTATATATTAAATATTATATATATTACATATATTTATTTTTGGTCATTGGACTTTTAAAAATTATAAAATGGTCATTAAACTTTTATCAAATTAGCATAAAATGAAAATTTAGTGACTAAAAAGATCATTTTAGTATAATTTAGTGACCAATTGTGTAATTTACCCAAAATTTTATAACAAAATTCGGTTAATTCGAAAACCGACTGAATTAATCAAATTTTTTTCGCTTCAGTTAAATTTTTTTTTAAAAAAAATCAGTTCGGTTAACGGTTAAAAGGAAAAAATTCGATTAATAGATATTGGGTAATCCGGTTCGGTCAGTTAACTAAATTATCTGAATGCACACCCCTATTTGACCTCGTTTCTTCTACATTGCCAGCTTCGTAAATCTTGTTCTACCATAGAGCAGTTAATTCTTGTTTGTTCCGATAAATATTTCTATTTTTACAATCTCGATCACAAGTTAATCGGACATCAACTTAGTATCAAAATTAAATATAAAAAATAAATATAATATTTTGTTATTTTAAAAAATTCACGCCATAAAAAATTGACAATTTTAAGAATCCACCAAGAATATCCTGACATTCTGACATCTAGCTCAACACTAGTTAGGACGACTCTAGCTCGAAAGACATTCTAACATCGTTGGAGAGGAAGATCACCCGACATGATGAATCTGTCAAAGATTTGGGGGAAAGACATGCGGTTGATGTCTGCTATGAGGAGTTGGACACTAAGAGAGACCAGCTCAAGAAAGAGTACCAAAGGCTACTCAACGAGATGATCGATTAGGTAGATGATGCACTCCAAGACGTGGCAACGACGTGGAAGAAGGAAACGGAAGAGCTCAAGGGTCTACTGTTCTTTTGCAAGGCCGCTATGACTAGTGGCATGGTGTTCCCCGAGACGATATCTCAAAATCGAAAGAGTTCAACGAGACAAGGTTAGCCCAAGATGTTGAAAACTTTTATATGAGGATTAGAGCAATATTTTAAAGTCGTGGGTATCGTAGAGGATACAAAAAAGGTAAACACTGCCTCTATTTATTTGACTGATGCCGCTCTCTTGTTGTAGTGACGTAGGTGCACAGAAGAAAAACGTGGTAGAACCGTTATTGAGATATGAGTTGAGTTCCAAGCCGAATTCAAGTAACAATTTTACTTAGAGTGTTATGAATATTTATCTATGTAGATGTCCATTATGATTAGAACTGTATCTCTATCTATTAAATAAGAATTGATGTACTTAAAATTCTATATGATAGTTACTTCTTATGCCTATAAATAAAGAGTATAAAGAAGAAATTGTACAAAATTCCACAGTAAAAACAAAGAAATTGTACAAAATTCCACAGTAAAAACACAATACAAATTTCTCTCTTTATTGCTCGGCTGGCATGCCTCGAAACCCTCTTTGTTCATGTAATATTCCAATTTTTTCTTAGTGATTAAAATATAATTTTTGAAAGTTTAGGGGTTAAAGTGTAAACTTTGAAAAAGTTCAAGGACCAAAGTATAATTTTTAAAAGTTATATAAGTTAACCCCGTAAATGAATAGTTCACCCCCAAGAGTGGTATTTATGTGTTACTGGATTTTTATACGAGGTTTATATTATTTGAATTTGGATCGAATAAAATTGTTAAGCGTGCTCAGCCCAGAGTAGCCCAAGGATGGGTGACCTAATGGGAAGGTCCCATATCCAATATTTTTACTGATAAAAAGGATTCAGTTTGAGTTAAGAGTATTCGTAATGGATCGTTAATATAGTATTTCTAAGAGGATATGTATCCGATAAAAATTCTCAGTAATTATCGGTATATCAGATCGAATTGAAATTTTAAAGACAGTTCCAAAGATTATGGAAAATTCATAAAATATTATTTTATGAACATTTTATTAATGTTGATGGGATTCTAACTAGATTTAGTTAGAATATGATGGAGATGTTATAAAGCTTAAAGAAAAAAATTAGAAATCGTATTGAGTGAAATTTGAATAATTGGATCGAATAAATATCATAAATTAAAATTTATGATATTTTGAGAAGGAGGCTGGTTAGAATGGAACCAATTTGGTTCAATTTTTATGGAATGACAATTTTCAAGACTTGTTGTAAATAAAGTCTAGTTGGAGGGCAAATTGGACATGTATATGAATCGAATAAATGTCACGTATATGAAGCATGACATGTAAATGAATTATACCAAGTATATGAATTAGGCCAAGCACATGAATTATGTCATTTATACGAAGTATGTCACAAGTATAAGAAATATGCTATGCATATGAATCATGCCATGTATACACATTATGTTACGTATATGAACTATGCCATGCATATGAATTATGCCATGCATATGAATTATGTCATGAACATGTATCATGTTATGTATATGAATTAAGTCATGTATATGAATGAAAACATGTATATGAATCAAGCCACGCATGAAAACCATGTCATACAATTGAAATATGCATGAAAATCATGTTACATAAATGCATCATGCCATGAATATGAATTTCATTACATATATAAACCATGTCATGTATATAAATCATGTTATGCATGAAATTCATGTCATGTATGTGAATCAATGTTGCTTATGTGAATTATACCATGTATGCGAATTATGTTATTTATACGAAATATACCATGTATATGACTGATTTTATGATGATAGAGCATTGAAATCATGAGTAAGTTAGGAACTTATGAAATATACATGAAAATCTAAAGACTATAGAACCTTTGATAGAACTATCCTATCTTAAGTAGAGAACTTGATATGATATCATAAAATAAGTATTACTTTACTCTATATTTGTTAAATAAGATTATTACCTCACTAAGTTCGTACTTAGCGTGTGTTATTTCATACATAGGTTCTCCCGCGTAGAAGGGTATGAAGGAGCTATTAATTGGAAGCCAAGTTACATTAGTAAGCACGGTATGTACATCTTAAGTTATGGTTGATATCTAGTGGGCATGTACTCGTATGTATGTGGGTTTAAAAGATGCAAATGTTTTGTGAACTTAAGTTATAATGGGTTTACATATTAATTACGAGTGTAGGGACTCAGAATGTGGTTTTACTACAAATGATTAAGATTTATGACATAGTTAAATCTAGTTTAACCCTAATCATGTAGAAATTTTAAAATCAAGAAAGAGTCTAGGCAGGGTACATAGTTTTCTCCCTAAATTATATTTTTATTACAATAACATATTTATAAATTTTCTAAAATAATTCAGGGTTGAAACTAACTGCTATAGACTGTTGTAGTTTTCAAATTTAAAACAGAGGAAGGGTTAAACAACAAGACAAAGTTTAGTAATTAAAAAAAAATCATCAAGTCAAGTTTTTCTTAATAACTCAGTAACATCTTTAGTGTATATTCGGTCTACAAATATACGTTAAGAGTGTTACAGTTCATACCACAAACTTTCTGACCATTAGCAACTGTGGGTCTGGACTCTTGGAACAGGAAAAGAAGAAGAAGAGACAAACCCTAGGAAATCAGAAAGAGAATTGAAACGAGAGAGAAGATGATCTTTCTAGAATGTAGGCGGTTTTATCAAAGAAAGATTCAATTCCGCCAGGATTTCAAAGAAATTCTTTTTCTTTTATATAGCCCAAATATAACAACCCTGATTATTAATTAATCAGTCTGTTAAAACAGAAAATGGGCTTAACCAAACACCGGCCTAACCAAATGTAACCAAATTTCGTTAGGTAAGCCGGGAAACAAACGTTGACCCTCAACAACCTCCAATATTCTCCTTGCTTCTCCCCACTCCTTCTACTAAGACTGAACATTCAGCTTTTCTCGAAACAACTGGAAATAAGACTTAGACAGCGGTTTAGTTAAACCATCATCTACTTGATGCTCAGCCGGAACATAGTTCACTAACACTTGTTCTTGAGTCACCTTTTCACGCACAAAGTGTACATCAAGTTCCACGTGCTTGGATTTTGAATGAAACACTGGATTGGCAGACATGGCTATGGCACTCGTGTTGTCACTCCATACGATTGGAACCGTAGCTATCGGAACACCCAAATCAGTTAGCATAACCTGCACCCATGTTACCTCAGCCACAACACCCGCAATGCTCCGATATTCTGCCTCCGTGGTGGAACGAGAGACAGACTTCTGTTTCTTTGAGCACCAAGCCACCAAGCAATTGTTAAATACACACAATACCCAGTAGTTGATTTGCGATCATCAAGACTACTGCCCCAGTCCGCATCAGAATACGCTACAACATTCTCTAATCCTTTCGCTGTAGGGGTAAACACTAACCCAAACTTCAAAGTGCCAGCCAAATACCTAAGAATCTGTTTCACTGCAGCGAGATGAGTCTCATATGGAGCATGCATAAACTGACCCACCTTATGCACACTATACGCGATATCAGGATGCGCATGACACACATAGAGCAACGCTCCAACTATGCTTCGATATGCATGAGCATCGGCCAAGGGGCTACCACCATCTTTCACCAACCTGGTAGAAGACACCATTGGTGTAGGAGCAGGATTTGCTTTGTCCATTTTAGTTCTTTGCAGCAACTCAAGTAAATACTTTTGCTGATTCAGAAGAAAAGAATCACCAACACTGTAATACCCCAATATTAGCTTTTTCCCAATAAAAATTTTTATGGCAAAAATGAATAGTTTATCCCAGTATAAGAATTTTGGTAGGAATCGCATTTTTGGTATGGGATTTGTGTGAAAAGCTAAAAAGGGAATAAGTTTCGGAAATTTATTCGAATAATTATTCAAACTCAGAAAATTATGAAAATTTTATGGAAGCCTTAGAAAGACTTGAAGAATAAGATAGTATAGTTTTTGAATCGTTTTTATTTGATTTAAATTCGATTCTATGCCATAATTGGTGAAATAGATGAAAATGGCATTTTTGAAGATAAGTTGGTTCATTAAGGGTAAAAAGGTCATTTCACCCTTACTTTTTGATTATTTTGGATAAGAAAAGACATGGGATTGGTTATAACTCAAGGGTGTAATGGTCTTTTGACTATTAAAGATTTATAATTATTAAATTTGGTGTATAATATGCCATTTGGCATAATTAAAGAACCAAAATTGAACAAAAACTTCTTCTTCAACCTACAAGGCTGCCGAAAATTCCAAGCTCAAAGGGATACCGATAAAGATCAAGGTTGTACTAATAGACCAGGAAAAGAAAAAGTTCGAGACTAATTGAATAGTAAAATGGGGCATTACAAGGCAAAGGTCAGTGCATATATGTTTATAGCATGGTACTTTATTTTAATGATTTACAAACTGTGGCAGTATATCATGAATATTATAAAGCATATTGGGGTATGAACTGCTCCAATATAAAATGTTTTACGTGATGTATGTATGGGTATTGTGTTATTTGCCCTTAATTGCAGGAAATGTTTTTAAGGTTGCCCTTGGTAATGTAAAAATATATTTCGATTATGGATTAGGTGATTTAAAGGCATCACCAATCATTTAAGTTGGTTAGTTGGTTTAAAGGCACCATCAACCGTATAAGTTGGTTAGTTGGTTTAATGGCACCATCAATCGTATAAGTTGGTTAGTTGGTTTAAAGGCACCATCAACCATATAAGTTGGTTAGTTCGTTTAAAGGCACCATCAACCATATAAGGCATTTTATGAGTTAATGACACTTGAAGAGCATTATAAGGTTATTGACACTTCAATGTGTATCGTAAAGTTATCGGCACTTTAAAGTGTCATATATGTTATAGGCACTTTATTGTGTCTGCAAGCAATAAAGAATAGTACTTTTAAAGTACTTAATATTTACTTTAGGCTATATTCTAGTATTACAAAGTGTGTATTTATTTATTTATTTTATTTATAAATATCAGGTTTTTGGAAAGTATCATGTATTATAAATATTTTATATATGTTACTTATTTATGCCTCACTAAGTTGTACTTAGCGTGTATTTCTGTAATACGAGTAGGTAAACCGGAGTAGGATTGGACGGAGCTGTTGCATCAAATCTTTTGTAAAGACATAAAGTTGACAGGTTATTTTCAGTACTTATGACATCCTGGTTTTATATGTGAATAGTGGCATGTACGAAATAACCTGTTTAATTTGTTAAAAGATAAACCGGCCTGCCTTGTAATGATTTCGTTTATGTATAATGAATAGTATGTAATATGTATAACTTCTGCGTTTATATGTTAGAACTTAGTTTTAATGTTATTGGTATCCATCAGATAATTGAAATTTTAAAATAGCCCTGATTCTGAAGGTAAAATAATTTTTAATTTATTGTGACATTTCTGACTCGTGTTCGGTGCACGAATACGGGAAGGGGGTGTTACATTTATTGGTATCAGAGCTACAGGTTTAGCCAGTTCTGGATTGATTTGAATTCAAAGAAAGTGTTTTAAAGAGTACATGTCATTAGGATGTCGTAATTGCTTGGAAATGATACTTGTTTGATTGATGCAATTACTTATTAGTTTAAGTGAATGTTATGAGTACAAATGTCGGAAGGAGAAGGATCCCGACATGCTACTTAGCAAATGGGGCCAAAAATTTCCCCAGAAGTCAGAGAGGAGGTACAACAGCTTGCGCAGCAGGAGATGCCAGTACAAGATCGTGGCACCTTTTTACAGGCTTTGGATGCCATAATAAATAGACCTCCTCGGATTTCTGTACCTAAAGAGTTAAAGATGAAAGCTCCAGATTTTAAGGGTGACAGTGATGGAGACCCAATGTCAACTGATTTTTGGCTGAATGATATACAAACCATATTAACTAAGATTAACTGTGATGATCGAGGAAAGTTGGAAGGTGTGGTTTCCTTATTGAGGGAACAAGCTTTGGTCTGGTGGAATAACATCACTGCTCGTGTTCATGAAGAGGTGAACTGGCAGTTTTACCTCCATGAGTTTAGGAGGAAATATATTGGAATGCCTTCATTTGATAAATGAGGCAACGGTTCCTAGACCTTAAGCAAGGAAATCGCTCAGTGTATGGATATGAATGCGAGTTTAATAGATTGAGTAGGTTTGGTTCTGAATTGCTACCAGACAAGAGAGCTATCACTGATAGTTTTATAAGTGGTCTAGATGTCAGATATCAACAAGTGTTGGTGGCTATTATTCCCAGGGATTTTCAAGAAGCAGTTAATAGAGCTAAAGCAATAGAGATTGTCCGAGAGAAGGCTGAAAGAGAATCCCAGGGTCAGAAAAGAAGTACTGAGATATCTTTTACTTCGCAATCATCAAAGTGAGGTAAAGGATATTCACAACAGGAAAGATTTGAATTTTTAGCACCCCAAGAACAAGCAAAAAAGCTTAAAAATTCAAAAATACTTCGACAACAACAAAGAATTCTGGAAATCAACAAGGTCCTCCCCGATGTGAGAATTGTAACCGGAAACATTTTGGGGAGTGTCGAAAGATCATATGAGTATGTTTCTGCTGTGGCGAGATTGGACATTTTAAACGTGACTGCCCAAATCAAGGTGATAGATTGGTCCAAATAGAAAGATCTGTTGGATTGCAAAGAGGCAGAAGTCGAGGATATGTAGGATCATCCAGAACGGGTTCTCGAAAAGAGACTGAAGCTACTGCAGAACGAAATGATCGAGCTTCATCTAGAGTTTATCATATTCGGACATATGATAATAGAGATGATAGAGAAGAACCCGAAATTGTTATAGGTACATTCTGAAAATTTGAGGACGAATTTTCTTAAGGGGGAGAATTGTAATACACCAATTTTTGCTTAGTGTCTAAAATGCAAAGAATTAAAAGTTAGTGGTTTTAGTTTAGTGACTAAAATATAAAATTTTAAAGTTTGGTGGCTAAAGTGAAAAGTTAGAAAAACTTTAGGGACCAACATGGTAATTTTCCCAATAAAAATTTTTATGGCAAAAATGAATAGTTTATCCCAGTATAAGAATTTTGGTGGGAATCAAATTTTTGGTACGGGAATTGTGTGAAAAGCTATAAAGGGAATAAGTTTCAGAAATTTATTCGAATGATTATTCGAACTCAGAAAATTATGAAAATTTCATGGAAGCCTTAGAAAGACTTGAAGAATATGATAGTATAGTTTTTGAATCATTTTTATTTGATTTAAATTCGATTATATGCCATAATTGGTGAAATGGATAAAAATGGCATTTTTGAAGATAAGTTGGTTCATTAAGGGTAAAAAGGTCATTTCACCCTTACTTTTTTATTATTTTGGATAAGAAAAGACATGGGATTGGTTATAACTCAAGGGTGTAATGGTCTTTTGACTATTAAAGATTTATAATTATTAAATTTGGTGTATAATATGCCATTTGGAATAATTAAAGAATCAAAGTTGAACAAAAACTTCTTCTTCAACCTACAAGGCTGTCGAAAATTCCAAGCTCAAAGGGATACCGATAAAGATCAAGGTCGTACTAATAGACTAGGAAAAGAAAAAGTTCGAGACTAATCGAATAGTAAAAAGGGGTATTACAAGGCAAAGGTGAGTGCATATATGTTTTTAGCATGGTACTTTATTTTAATGATATACAGATTATGGCAATATATCATGAATATTATAAAGCATATTGGGGTATGAACTGCTCCAATATAAAATGTTTTACGTGATGTATGTATGGATATTGTGTTATTTGCCCTTAATTGTAGGAAATATTTTTAAGGTTGCCCTTGGTAATGTAAAAATATATTTCGATTATGGATTAGGTGATTTAAAGGCATCACCAATTATATAAGTTGGTTAGTTGGTTTAAAGGCACCATCAACCGTATAAGTTGGTTAGTTGGGTTAAAGGCACCATCAACCGTATAAGTTGGTTTAAAGGCACCATCAACCATATAAGGCATTCTATGAGTTAATGACACTTTAAGAGTATTATAAGGTTATTGACACTTCAATGTGTATCATAAAGTTATCGGCACTTTAAAGTGTCATATATGTTATAGGCACTTTATTGTGTCTGCAAGCAATAAAGAATAGTACTTTTAAAGTACTTAATATTTACCTTGGGCTATATTATGGTATTACGAAGTCTATATTTTTTATTTTTTATTTATAAATATCAGGTTTTTGAAAAGTATCATGCATTGTAAAGATTTTATATATGTTACTTATTTATGCCTCACTAAGTTATACTTAGCGTGTATTTCTGTAATACGCGTAGGTAAACCGAAGTAGGATTGGACGGAGTTGTTGTATCAAATCTTTTGTAAATACATAAAGTTGACAGGTTATTTTCAGTACTTATGACATCCTAGCTTTATATGTGAATAGTGGCATGTACGAAATAACCTGTTTAATTTGTTAAAAGATAAACCGGCTTGCCTTGTAATGATTTCGTTTATGTATAATGAATAGTATGTAATATGTATAACTTCTGTGTTTATATGTTAGAACTTAGTTTTAATGTTATTGTTATCCATCAGATAATTGAAATTTTGAAATAGATTGATGTGCCTAAAGATTTTAAAGAAGATGCAAGCTCGACATGATTTTAAAGGTGACATAGATGCAAATCCGGCAGAAATGCCAATACAAGATTGGAATTTATTAGTTGAATGATATAAATACCATTTTGACTCGGATCCTGATTTTAAAGGTGACATAGATGCAAATCCGACGCGAGGAAATACATACCATGTTGAAGGTGTAGTTTCCATGTTGAGGGAACAAGCTTTGGTCTGGTGGAATAATGTTGCTGCCCGTGTTCATGAGGAAGTGAATAGGTAGTTTTTCCTCCGCGAGTTTAGGATGAAATATATTGGAGATATTTTTGTTCGAGAGATGAGGCAACAGTTCATAGATCTTAAACAAGAAGGACGCTCGGTTTATGAATATGAATGCGAGTTCAATAAATTGAGCAGATTTACTTCTGAACTGCTACCGAGCGAGAAAGCTATCATGGACAGCTTTATAAGCGGCTTGGATACACGATATCAAGAAGTATTAGTGGCTTTTTCTCCCTAGATTTCCAGGATGCTGTTAACCGAGCAAAAGCAATGGAAAATGTTAAAGAAAAAGCTGAGAAAGAATCTCAAGGGCAGAAAATAAGTGACGGGACATCTTTTACTTTGCGATTATCAAAGCGATGTAAATGATATTTACAACAAGAAAGATTTGAATTTTCAGCACCCCAAGAACAAGCAATACAAGCTGAAAAAAATTCAAAAATACTTCGACAACAACAAAGAATTCTAGAAATCAACAAGGTCCTCCCCGATGTGAGAATTGTAACTGGAAACATTTTGGGGAGTGTCGAAAGATCACATGAGCATGTTTTGCTGTGGTGAGATTGGACGTTTTAAACGTGACTGCCCAAATCAAGGTGATAGACCGGTTCAAATAGAAAGATCTGTTGGATTGCAAAGAGGCAGAAGTCGAGGATATGTAGGATCGTCCAGAATGAGTTCTCGAAAAGAGACTGAAGCTGCTGCAAAACGAAATGATCGAGCTTCAGCTAAAATTTATCATATTCGGACATATGATAATAAAGAAGAACCCGATATTGTTACAGGTACGTTCTGAAAATCCGAGGACGAATTTTCTTAAGGGGGATAATTGTAATACCTCAATATTAGCTTAGTGACTAAAATAAAAGGAATTAAAAGTTAGTGGTTTTAGTTTAGTGACTAAAACGTAAAATTCATAGTTTGGTGGCTAAAGTGAAAAGTTTAGGGACCAACATGGTAATTTTCCCAATAAAAATTTTTATGGCAAAAATGAATAGTTTATCCCAGTATAAGAATTTTGGTAGGAATCGCATTTTTGGTATGGGATTTGTGTGAAAAGCTAAAAAGGGAATAAGTTTTAGAAATTTATTCGAATGATTATTCGAACTCAGAAAATTATAAAATTTTTATGGAAGCCTTAGAAAGACTTGAATAATATGATAGTATAGTTTTTGAATCATTTTTTATTTGGTTTGAATTCGATCCTATGCAATTTTGGTGAAATAGGTGAAAATGGCGTTTTTTGAAGATAAGTTGGTTCTTTAAGGGTAAAAATGTCATTTCACCCTTACTTTTTTATTATTATTGATTATTTTGGATAAGAAAAGACATGTGATGGCATAGGATTGGTTATAACTCAAGGGTGTAATGGTCATTTGACTATTAAAGATTTATAATTATTAAATTTGGTGTATAATATGCCATTTGACATAATTAAAGAAAAAAAAGTTGAACAAAAACTTCTTCTTCAACCTACAAGGCTGCCGAAAATTCCAAGCTCAAAGGAATACCGATAAAGATCAAAGTCTTACTAGTAGACCGGGAAAATAAAAAGTTTGAGCCTAATCGAATAGTGAAAAGGGGCATTACAAGGCTAAGGTGAGTGCATATGTGTTTTTAGCATGGTACTTTATTTTAATGATTTACAGATTATGGCAGTATACCATGGATATTATAAAGCATATTGGGGTATGAACTGCTCCAATATAAAATGTTTTACGTGATGTATCTATGGATATTTTGTTATTTGCCCTTAATTGCAGGAATTATTTTTAAGGTTGCCCTTGGTAATGTAAAAATATATTACCCGATTATGGATTAGGTGATTTAAAGGCATCGCAAATCATATAAGTTGGTTAGTTGGTTTAAAGGCACCATCAACCGTATAAGTTGGTTAGTTGGTTTAAAGGCACCATCAACTGTATAAGTTGATTAGTTGGTTTAAAGGCACCATCAACCGTATAAGATATTCTAAGAGTTAATGACACTTGAAGAGTATTATAAGTTATTGACACTTCAATGTGTATCATAAAGTTAACGACACTTTAAAGTGTCATATATGTTATAGGCACTTTATTGTGTCCGCAAACAATAAAGAATAGTACTTTTAAAGTACTTAATATTTACCTTGGGCTATATTCTGGTATTACGAAGTATGTATATTTTTTTTTATAAATATCAGGTTTTTGGAAAGTATCATGCATTATAAAGATTTTACATATGTTACTTATTTATGCCTCACTAAGTTATATTTAGCGTGTATTTATGTAATACGCGTAGGTAAACCGGAGTAAGATTGGATGGAGCTGTTGCATCAAATCTTTCGTGAAGACATAAAGTTGACAGGTTATTTTCAGTACTTATGACATCCTGGTTTTATATGTGAATAGTGGCATGTATGAAATAACCTATATAATTTGTTAAAGATAAAATCGGCCTGACTTGTAATGATTTCGATTATGTATAATTAATAGTATGTGATATGTATAATTTCTGCGTGTTTATGTTAGAATTTAGTTTTAATGTTATTGTTATCCATAAGTTAATTGAAATTTTGAAATAGCCCTGATTCTTAAGGTAAAATAATTTTTAATTTACTGTGACATTTCTGACTCGTGTTCGGTGTACGAATAGGGGAATGAGGTGTTACAAACACGACGAGCTTCAATACCCAGAAAGTATGCCAGCTCACCAAGATTCTTGAGAGCAAACTTATTACTCAACTTCAAAACCACATTATCAACCTTATGTGTTGAACTTCCAGTAAGAATGATGTCGTCCATGTACACTATCAAGTAAGTGACGACATCTCCATTATTGTAAACAAACAATGACGTATCAGCTTTAGATTCTAGAAAGCCAATGTTAACAAGATACTCTCGCAATTTGTTGTACCAATTACGTGGAGCCTGCTTCAGCCAATAGAGAGCTTTTTGTAAACAACAAACAAGATAGACTCCATCAGCTGCAGTTTGTTCAAACCCCGGGGGTTGATCCATGTAAACTTCCTCATCCAACTCACCATTTAGGAAAGCGTTATTAATGTCAATTTGGAGCAGCTTCCAGTTGTTATTGACTGCCACTGCTAAAAGTACATTCAAGGTAGAAATCTTACAGTAGGACTAAAGGTTTCCTTAAAGTCTTGACCAGGAATCTGGGAGAAACCCTTTGCCACAAGACATGGCATGTACCGTGACACTGTCCCATCAAGATTGTGCTTGACCTGAAAGATCCACTTGCAGCCGATTATTCTTCGTCCCTCAAAGAATTATCCACAGTAGAACAATCATCCACATGATTGGAAATAGCTGAAGAACTAGGGACATGAACCTGCACATCACCAACATTTTGGACTGGAGAACATAACAAAGGCAGAGTGGAGCCAGAACAACACCCTGCACCAGGAGTGAGACTAGAGGGGCCAGCGCACCAGCAGCTGAGACTTGATGGCTAACAGCACGACTGAACTCAGCTGGTCCAGCAGATCCAGCAACCAAAGGTTCCCCTTATGTACGTTGACCTCGAGAGACAATATCAGGAACGACACGCAAAGGTGGAGTCTAGAATATAGTTGGAGCAGCACCTTTCGACACATCACCAGCTGAGGACTTATCTACTGCAAAAGGAAACAACACCTCATCTGTAATATCCCAATTTTTGGACTAGTGACTAAGTTGAATTTTTTGAAAGTTTAGGGGGTTAAAGTGTAAATTTCCCAAACAAGTGATTTTATTTAGTATAAGGGTGAATCTGATCGAAATAAGATCTTGATATCAGTTTTGAGAATTAAGATCAGTAGAAGGTATTAAATTTGGATCGAATAAAATTGTTAAGCGTGCTCTGGCCAGGGAAATAATAAGATGGGTGACCTCCGGGAATGACCCATAAAAGTGTTTCTGATTGATATTTTAGACTTAATAAAAGTAAAGAATATTCGAATGGATTATCGATAAAGTATTTCTAAGAGAAATTTTATTTTATGGAGATTTTCGATAATTATCGCAATAATAGACTGAGTTAAGAAAATTCAGTCTAAGTCTTTATGAAAGGAAATTTTTAAAGTTTAAAAGTATCATGTGATAGATAATGAGTTAAATTGGGTACTTTCAAAGTTTGGTAAAAATATGAGGAAAATTGAAATGGGAATTGAAGTTCAGTGACCAAAATGAAAATTTTGAAAGTTTTATGGCTAAAGTATAAACTTTGGAAAAGTTTGGGGATTAAAGTTGTAATTTCCCAAAAGTTAAGGGTTTTTATTTCATAAATAAACAGATCACCTAAGGGTGTGAATCGAATGTGGAATTATTGGTTCGATCTGATACTTCGATTATTGGAAAATCGCAGTTAAAGTTTAAGTTCAATTCGGATACCCGAATTGAACTGGAAAATTTTGAAATTTTTCCATATGATAGAGAAAGGTTATAAAAGTCATTTCCAAGTGTTGGAAATATTTTTAGTTTGATTCAAGATGAATCCTACAATTTATTTCTGAGTAAAGGATTATTTATCGGTATATTGGATCGAATGGAAATTTTAGAGACTGGTCCAAAAGCTATGGAAAAGTCATAATTTATTTTAAGAATATTTTGGTATGATTGGTTGAATTCTAACTTGATTTAGTTAGATTGTAATGGAATGACAATTTGGAAACAAACTAGTAAATAAAGACTAGTTGGAGGGCAAATTGGTCATTTGGCCCCAATGGCAATTTTGGAAGAGGAAATGGAATATTAAATCTTGGCCCTTGATTGATGATAAAATCAATCTCATCTATTGGATAAGAAGGGCAAAATTGTAATTTTAGTATTAAATGAATTTAATATTCATTTAATAGGTATAGATATAAAATAATGGTAAAAAGATGAACATCTTTTCCAAAGAACAAACGTGAGGGCTAGGGAAAGAAATAGAAACTTTTTCAAGCTCGATTCAAGCCTCGAAACTCGATTTTCAAGTAATCTCTTCAACTACAAAGTTGTTCTACTCTTCAAGCTCTATCTTTTGATATCAATAATTCATGGAATCAATGCTTGATTGATGAGAATTTACATGAGAAATAAATTAGGGTTTATGGATCAAATTGGGGCTTTTGAGATTTTATGATTCCATGATTGAATTCAAGTTGAAATCAAGCTAGTATGATGTTAAAACCATGATATTGAATTGGGATTTAAGTTTTACATGTTTTGAATATTATGAAGATGATTAGGGTTTATGGATTCAAGTTTAATTTAGGGTTTGTGATGTTGAAATAATGATCTAGTAAGCTTGAATTGTTGTTTGGAAGCAAAAACCCTAAGTTAAATTGTGTAGGGACCATTTCGGCAACTTGAAAAGTTGAAGGACCAAATTTGAATTTTTAGAATTTGGAGTGTATTTATGTTATTAATGATGTTAGAGATAGGAAAATGAAGTTAGAGTGCCAAATTGATGTTGAATTGAATTAGTGACTATTTTGACAATTTGTCAAAGTTAAGTGACCAAATTGAAATTGAAGTTTTGTATGGGGGTTAAATCTGATTTTTAGTTGTAATGATGGAATTAAGGTATCAATGTTGAATTGAGGACTAATTTGCAAAGTTAAGAAGCTTGAATCCTTATCTTTGCATTTTAGTGACTATTTCGGTAAATAAGGAAAATTAGGGAGAATTATTGTGAATAATTATTTGGTGAAGAATGTGATAAATTGGTGGATTAGAGCTAGTGATTTGACTAAATTGAAAAGTAGAGAAATAAGGAGAAGTTAGTATAGAAAGTTAAAGCCATTTACTAAAACGTAAAAAACTGGATTTTGGCGGTGAGTTTGAAAATTCACCATAAATTCTATAAAAATGGTTAGATGGTGAATTTTATACCGATGTAAATATTTGTTTGTCTAGTTTCGTTTCCAACAAACGGAAACTGATTTTGAGTTTTGAGTAAAAAGATATGAATTTTTAAGTGTGAAAGGTTAGAAAAAATAGCACCAGTCTGTTCCAAAATTAGCACCGAAATTGACTTTGAAAATTCGCCATAAATCGTACAAGTTGAATCTGGACTATTAATTTATATGGATGAAAAGCTTATTGAATCTAGTTTCTTTTAGAACAAACGAAATTGAATTCCTAGTTTTAGATTATCTTATAAAAATAATTCTTTAAAGGTTGTACAAAGCTGCCCGAAAATGAAAATTTAGATATTTTGTATTTAATGTTGGTTATCAAGTTCAGAAGAATTATTTGAAGCTCAAAATGGTTATTAAGGACCAAAATGAGGCTTTTGACAGTATAAGAAAGAAAGGAAATTTATAGAAAATTTTAATGCTGAATAATTAGATAGTTTGATGAAAATATTATTAGAGGTGAATCTAACAAATGTTTATTTATATTCATGTAATGAATGAAGTTGGATTCAAATCAAAAGAAGGTTCAAAGAACTATAAAGGAAAAGATCGAATAGAGCTTAGTGAGGCAAGTTAATAAATGGCCCGGGTGAGTGCATTTCTAAATGTTTGCATTACTTTGATAATGGCATTGCATTTCTCTATAATACATGATATATACATTGCTCGACACGGCAAGCTTGATGGAATACCAGGTATTGTTTGCATAAATGACGATGCATTATGCATAATGGCAATGCATGTTTATACATGGAATATGGATAATAACAAGATTAAAATGAAACAAGATACACCCTGGGGATCCAAGCCCATAATGCAAATGACACTAGTGAGGTGTTTTTAATATAAGGAGCAAAGAGCGTCCTTATATGAGGAGCAAATAGCGTCCTCCCGAGTACGTACTCCACAAAGCACTATGGTGCAGATAGGCTACGAGGTTTCCATGGGCCTCTAGCCAGACATGATGATAATAATAACAAGATGATTACATGGTAGATAATGAGCATGCAAATGACTGCATGACGATAGACGATTAATATGACATAGATGATATGTGATACATATGTTACATGATTACTTGATACTTGAAAAAGAGGTTACATGTTACATGATTGTGAAGTACATGGCATGCGAGATAGAAATATTATTGATATATGATAGAATGTTACATGATACATGATAGAAATACTACATGTTATATGATATAGTACATGTTATGCAAATGATGGCATAATAAAGCATGACCGTGATAAAGTACATGATATGTAAATGATTACATGATGAAAGCATGTCCATAATACAAAATACAGTATGCAATGATAACATGATTTATATGATAGTTATGATACATGACACATGTATATTGTGATATACTTGCCTTGTCGTAGAGAAATATGAAACGCACTCTTATATGAAATATTATATATTATCAACTCATGTTTAAATAAATAAGTTTAACTGCCTCACTAAGTTCGTACTTAGCATGTGTCTTATGTCACAAGTAGGTTCTCCGGAAATGCCTAGCGAAGAGGAGCTGAACCTTTAGAAAAAATCAAGTTACTACAGTAAATCACAGTAAGTACATCCTTTAGAAAAAATCAAGTTACTACTGTTTAAAAGTATACGTTTACTAGTTAAAGATATGTTTTTGTGATGAATAAATTTAGAAATATAGTTTGCCAATAGTAGTAATGAACTTTAATGCAGTTAAACATAGTTTAACCCTAATTATATGAAAGTTTTTAAAAATCAAAAAATGGTCTAGGCAGCGCACATAATTTTCACCTTGAGTGATATTTTTATTTCAAAAACTCAATTATAAATTTAGGAAACCAATTCAAGGTTAAAACTAGCTGCAACTAGATGCATAGTTTTAAATTTAAAACCGAGAAAGGGTTAAACTAAAAGATAAAAAAAATCGAGTCAAGATCTTTTTCTAAAATTTTGTAATATCTTTAATGTATATTCAGTCATGAGTATACGTTAAGGGTGTTACATTTAATTGGTATCGAGCTACGAGTTTAGCCGATTCGGATGCTAAATCGAGTTTAATGTGATTTAATGTTAAGTACATGCCCTTAGGATGCCATGTTATCGATGTATTCTTGTGTAACTTGATTATGTTCCTCAATAACATGAATAAGTCTCAAGAGAAACAGATGATGTTAAGAATTGATGGATCTGCGATAAATGTTTAATCATGGGAATCGAGAAAAGAAAGAATAATGTTTAAAGCCAAGTATGCTGGCAACTAGTTAAAAAGAGAAATGTTGCAGCAGTCCTAAAATTTAAACAAGGTACTGTGATTGTCTATGAGTACGAGTTAGATTCTAATAAACCGAGATGGTACGTAGTTAATTTGATGCTAATTGAAAGGTCTCTATGTGAATGTTTTATAGAGAAGCTACGTCTAAGGCCCAAGGAAATTCTATTAGGCATGAACTTATTAAATTTCCAAGAGGCTATGAACAGAGCGAAGGCTATGGAAAGAACTTGTAATTGTTCTAATTGATTCGGGTTCAATTAATATAATAGTACAAAGAATGACTTCTATGGAGAATATTTAGTAAGGTGATTGTCAATAATTCTCTTGGACATAATGCACAAGTAATTAGAATATGCAAGAAATGTTTATTAGAAATTCAAGGAATTAAGTTCCCGGCATATTTAATGGAACCCTCATTCCATGAATTTGAAGTCATTCTTGGAATAGATTAGTTATCTGCATATGATGTAGATATGAAGTGTAAGAAGGAAAAGGTTGATACTTCAAGGACCCGATGGTTTTGAAGTAATCTTTGAGGGAGAAAGAACTGGCTGTTTAAAGTTAGTAATTTCTGTAACATCAACTCAAAGGCTGTTATTCAACGGATGTAAAACATGTTTGGTTTTTATGGAAGGTACATAAAGTTACCTAAAAGATTAAAGACATCCCATTGTAAATGAATTTTTTCCGTATATTTTCGGATGAGTTATCGAATTACCCGGATAGGGAAATACAGTTTGGGATTTATGTGTATCCTAGCTGAGCCGATATTAATGATACTATATAGGATGACACCAATTGAGTTAAGGGAATTAAAGGCAATTACAAGAATCGCTAGACCGGGGTTATATTCGACCGAGTGTATCACCATGGGGTGCTCCGATATTAATTGTAAAGAAAAAATGGTTCCTTATGATCGTGTATAGATTATGGACAATGGAATAAAGTGACAATGGAATAAAGTAACCATTAAAAATAAGTATCCCCTACCAAGGATTGAGGATTTATGTGATCAGCTTAAAGATGCAACAGTATTTTCAAAGATAAATTTTTTATTAGGATTATTATCAAATTAAGGTTAAGGAAAAAGATATACCAAAGACAACATTCAGGACTCGTTATGGACATTACGAGTTTCTGGTGATGCCTTTTGGATCGACGAATGCCCCTGCTGTATTTATGGACCCGATGAATAGGGTATTCTAACCCTAATTGGATTAGTTTGTTGTGGTCTTCATAGATGATATTTTATTCGAAGATCGAAGCTGAACATGATTACCATCTTCGAGTGGTACTGCAAACTTTAAGAGATAAGCAACTTAATGCCAAGTTTTCTAAATGCGAGTTCCGGTTATCAGAAATAACCTTCTTTGGACAGGTAGTGTCATCAGAAGAAATAAGAGTTGATCCCAAGAAAATACAAGTTCTTCCTGAATAGGAAGAGCCGAAGATTGTCTCTGAAGTTCAGAGTTTCTTGGGATTAGCTGGATATTACAGGCACTTTGTGCAGAATTTTTTCATCATTGTAATGCCCCTTATCTAGCTGCTACAAAAAGGTATTCCATTTGTATGGACAGAAAAGTACCAGGAAAGTTTAAGTATTTGATGACACAAAAAGATCTGAATCTGTGACAACGAAGATGGGTTGAATTTTAAAGGGATTATGATGTAGTTAATGATTATCATCCAAGAAAGGCAAATAGTATATTTAACCAAGAGACATTGTCTGTCCTGCACATGAGGAATGCACAATTTTCTGAGGGACGAAATGATTCCTTAACAGCAAAATGATAATTAAAGCCAACTTTATTGAATCAAATCAAGGATTTGCAGTCATGGATGAAAGATGCCTTGAAAAGAGAAGACAAGATGGAACTAGGAAAGTACATGACTATGAAATTAAGCTAAATGGTTGATTATATTACTGAAGTAAAGTATATGTTTCTGACAAAGATAATCTGAAGAAAGAAGATATTAACAGAGGTCAATTATAGTTCATTAGCTATGCAACCAATGAGTAATAAGATGTCTTAAGATTTAAAGATTCGAACTGTGGCAAAATACTTATGGATTACTTTAGTTTATTTCTATTCTCTAATAAAGTAGAAATGAGTAACAATGGATTGTATAACGGAATTGTCAGCTACACCAAGTAAAAATAGTTTAATATGGGTCATTATGAATCGTCTAACAAAGTTTGATTACTTTATTCCAATTTAATGGATTATTCGCTGGATAAATATGCAGAACTTTATGTTCGAGAGATAGTAATACTACATGGTGTCTCAGCGTCGATAGTGTCAAGGTTTATTTCAAGGTATTGGGGTACGTTATTTGAAGCTTTAGGTACTAAATTAAATTTTAGTACAGTTTACATCAGCAAACAGATGGGCAATTTGAGCAGATCATACAGATTCTGGAAGATATGTTACGAACTTGTGAAATTGAGTTTGCAGGATCATGGGAAAAGTACTTGCCTTTAGCTGAAATTGCTTACAACAATAGTTATCAAGCAAGTATCAAGATGGCATATGGAAGAAGATGCAAGATACCACTTAATAAGTTTGAGTTACAAGATAAAAGGGGTGCAAGGTGATTCAAAGATAAGTGGAGTTGGACTAGAGGTTTATCAACTATGACAAAGGTAGGATCCTTCCATGTCATTAAGAAATCAAATTACAAAATTTGACTTATGAAGAAGAATGAAAATCTTAACATACGAGTTAAGAATTAAGGAATAAGAAAATTTTCTTTGGTTAAAATCCTTTGGAGAAATCATAAAGTAAAAGGCTACTTGGGAAAATGAAAAGAAAATGAAGGATCAATACTCGAAGTTATTTGAGAGTAACGAATTTTCTTAGGAAATCAAAGTATAATATCCCATGACTAAGTTGAATTTTTTGAAAGTTTATGGGGTTAAAGTGTAAATTTCCCAAACAAGTGATTTTATTTAGTATAAGGGTGAATCTGATCGAAATAAGATCTTGATATCAGTTTTGAGAATTAAGATCTAAGTGAAAGAAGGTATTAAATTTGGATTTAATAAAATTGTTAAGAATCGATATCAGTTTTGAGAATTGCTACAGTGAGAAGGAAATAATAAGATGGGTGACCTCAGGGAATGACCCATAAAAGTGTTTTCGATTGATATTTTAGACTTAATAAAAGTAAAGAATATTGAATGGATTATCGATAAAGTATTTCTAAGAGAAATTTTATTTTATGGAGATTTTCGATAATTATCGCAATAATAGACTGAGTTAAGAAAATTCAGTCTAAGTCTTTATGAAAGGAAATTTTTAAAGTTTAAAAGTATCATGTGATAGATAATGAGTTAAATTGGGTACTTTCAAAGTTTGGTAAAAATATGAGGAAAATTGAAATGGGAATTGAAGTTCAAGTGACAAAAAAATGAAAATTTTGAAAGTTTTATGGCTAAAGTATAAACTTTGGAAAAGTTTGGGGATTAAAGTTGTAATTTCCCAAAAGTTAAGGGTTTTTATTTCATAAATAAACAGATCACCTAAGGGTGTGAATCGAATGTGGAATTATTGGTTCGATCTGATACTTCGATTATTGGAAAATCGCAGTTAAAGTTTAAGTTCAATTCGGATACCCGAATTGAACTGGAAAATTTTGAAATTTTTCCATATGATAGAGAAAGGTTATAAAAGTCATTTCCAAGTGTTGGAAATATTTTTAGTTTGATTCAAGATGAATCCTACAATTTATTTCTGAGTAAAGGATTATTTATCGGTATATTGGATCGAATGGAAATTTTAGAGACTGGTCCAAAAGCTATGGAAAAGTCATAATTTATTTTAAGAATATTTTGGTATGATTGGTTGAATTCTAACTTGATTTAGTTAGATTGTAATGGAATGACAATTTGGAAACAAACTAGTAAATAAAGACTAGTTGGAGGGCAAATTGGTCATTTGGCCCCAATGGCAATTTTGGAAGAGGAAATGGAATATTAAATCTTGGCCCTTGATTGATGATAAAATCAATCTCATCTATTGGATAAGAAGGGCAAAATTGTAATTTTAGTATTAAATGAATTTAATATTCATTTAATAGGTATAGATATAAAATAATGGTAAAAAGATGAACATCTTTTCCAGCAACAAACGTGAGGGCTAGGGAAAGAAATAGAAACTTTTTTCAAGCTCGATTCAAGCCTCGAAACTCGATTTTCAAGTAATCTCTTCAACTACAAAGTTGTTCTACTCTTCAAGCTCTATCTTTTGATATCAATAATTCATGGAATCAATGCTTGATTGATGAGAATTTACATGAGAAATAAATTAGGGTTTATGGATCAAATTGGGGCTTTTGAGATTTTATGATTCCATGATTGAATTCAAGTTGAAATCAAGCTAGTATGATGTTAAAACCATGATATTGAATTGGGATTTAAGTTTTACATGTTTTGAATATTATGAAGATGATTAGGGTTTATGGATTCAAGTTTAATTTAGGGTTTGTGATGTTGAAATAATGATCTAGTAAGCTTGAATTGTTGTTTGGAAGCAAAACCCTAAGTTAAATTGTGTAGGGACCATTTGGCAACTTGAAAAGTTGAAGGACCAAATTGAAATTTTAGAATTTGGAGTGTATTTATGTTATTAATGATGTTAGAGATAGGAAAATGAAGTTAGAGTGCCAAATTGATGTTGAATTGAATTAGTGACTATTTTGACAATTTGTCAAAGTTAAGTGACCAAATTGAAATTGAAGTTTTGTATGGGGGTTAAATCTGATTTTTAGTTGTAATGATGGAATTAAGGTATCAATGTTGAATTGAGGACTAATTTGCAAAGTTAAGAAGCTTGAATCCTTATCTTTGCATTTTAGTGACTATTTCGGTAAATAAGGAAAATTAGGGAGAATTATTGTGAATAATTATTTGGTGAAGAATGTGATAAATTGGTGGATTAGAGCTAGTGATTTGACTAAATTGAAAAGTAGAGAAATAAGGAGAAGTTAGTATAGAAAGTTAAAGCCATTTACGAAAACTGTGTAAAAACTGGATTTTGGCAGTGAGTTTGAAAATTCACCATAAATTCTATAAAAATGGTTAGATGGTGAATTTTATACCGATGTAAATATTTGTTTGTCTAGTTTCGTTTCCAACAAACGGAAACTGATTTTGAGTTTCGAGTAAAAAGATATGAATTTTTAAGTGACGAAAGGTTAGAAAATAGCACCAGTCTGTTCCAAAATTAGCACTGGAAATTGACTTTGAAAATTCGCCATAAATCGTACAAGTTGAATCTGGACTATTAATTTATATGGATGAAAAGCTTATTGAATCTAGTTTCTTTTAGAACAAACGAAATTGAATTCCTAGTTTTAGATTATCTTATAAAAATAATTCTTTAAAGGTTGTACAAAGCTGCCCGAAAATGAAAATTTAGATATTTTGTATTTAATGTTGGTTATCAAGTTCAGAAGAATTATTTGAAGCTCAAAATGGTTATTAAGGACCAAAATGAGGCTTTTGACAGTATAAGAAAGAAAGGAAATTTATAGAAAATTTTAATGCTGAATAATTAGATAGTTTGATGAAAATATTATTAGAGGTGAATCTAACAAATGTTTATTTATATTCATGTAATGAATGAAGTTGGATTCAAATCAAAAGAAGGTTCAAAGAACTATAAAGGAAAAGATCGAATAGAGCTTAGTGAGGCAAGTTAATAAATGGCCCGGGTGAGTGCATTTCTAAATGTTTGCATTACTTTGATAATGGCATTGCATTTCTCTATAATACATGATATATACATTGCTCGACACGGCAAGCTTGATGGAATACCAGGTATTGTTTGCATAAATGACGATGCATTATGCATAATGGCAATGCATGTTTATACATGGAATATGGATAATAACAAGATTAAAATGAAACAAGATACACCAGGGATCCAAGCCCATAATGCAAATGACACTAGTGAGGTGTTTTTAATATAAGGAGCAAAGAGCGTCCTTATATGAGGAGCAAATAGCGTCCTCCCGAGTACGTACTCCACAAAGCACTATGGTGCAGATAGGCTACGAGGTTTCCATGGGCCTCTAGCCAGACATGATGATAATAATAACAAGATGATTACATGGTAGATAATGAGCATGCAAATGACTGCATGACGATAGACGATTAATATGACATAGATGATATGTGATACATATGTTACATGATTACTTGATACTTGAAAAAGAGGTTACATGTTACATGATTGTGAAGTACATGGCATGCGAGATAGAAATATTATTGATATATGATAGAATGTTACATGATACATGATAGAAATACTACATGTTATATGATATAGTACATGTTATGCAAATGATGGCATAATAAAGCATGACCGTGATAAAGTACATGATATGTAAATGATTACATGATGAAAGCATGTCCATAATACAAAATACAGTATGCAATGATAACATGATTTATATGATAGTTATGATACATGACACATGTATATTGTGATATACTTGCCTTGTCGTAGAGAAATATGAAACGCACTCTTATATGAAATATTATATATTATCAACTCATGTTTAAATAAATAAGTTTAACTGCCTCACTAAGTTCGTACTTAGCATGTGTCTTATGTCACAAGTAGGTTCTCCGGAAATGCCTAGCGAAGAGGAGCTGAACCTTTAGAAAAAATCAAGTTACTACAGTAAATCACAGTAAGTACATCCTTTAGAAAAAAATCAAGTTACTTTTTTGTTTTAAAAGTATACGTTTACTAGTTAAAGATATGTTTTTGTGATGAATAAATTTAGAAATATAGTTTGCCAATAGTAGTAATGAACTTTAATGCAGTTAAACATAGTTTAACCCTAATTATATGAAAGTTTTTAAAAATCAAAAAATGGTCTAGGCAGCGCACATAATTTTCACCTTGAGTGATATTTTTATTTCAAAAACTCAATTATAAATTTAGGAAACCAATTCAAGGTTAAAACTAGCTGCAACTAGATGCATAGTTTTAAATTTAAAACCGAGAAAGGGTTAAACTAAAAGATAAAAAAAATCGAGTCAAGATCTTTTTCTAAAATTTTGTAATATCTTTAATGTATATTCAGTCATGAGTATACGTTAAGGGTGTTACATTTAATTGGTATCAGAGCTACAGGTTTAGCCGATTCTGGATGCTAAATCGAGTTTAATGTGATTTAATGTTAAGTACATGCCCTTAGGATGCCATGTTACTGATGTATTACTGTGTAACTTGATTATGTTCCTCAATAACATGAATAAGTCTCAGTAGAAACAGATGATGTTAAGAATTGATGGACTGCGATAAATGTTTAATCATGGGAATCGAGAAAAGAAAGAATAATGTTTAAAGCCAAGTATGCTGGCAACTAGTTAAAAAGAGAAATGTTGCAGCAGTCCTAAAATTTAAACAAGGTACTCGTACTGTCTATGAGTACGAGTTAGATTCTAATAAACTGAGATGGTACGTAGTTAATTTGATGCTAATTGAAAGGTCTCTATGTGAATGTTTTATAGAGAAGCTACGTCTAAGGCCCAAGGAAATTCTATTAGGCATGAACTTATTAAATTTCCAAGAGGCTATGAACAGAGCGAAGGCTATGGAAAGAACTTGTAATTGTTCTAATTGATTCGGGTTCAATTAATATAATAGTACAAAGAATGACTTCTATGGAGAATATTTAGTAAGGTGATTGTCAATAATTCTCTTGGACATAATGCACAAGTAATTAGAATATGCAAGAAATGTTTATTAGAAATTCAAGGAATTAAGTTCCCGGCATATTTAATGGAACCCTCATTCCATGAATTTGAAGTCATTCTTGGAATAGATTAGTTATCTGCATATGATGTAGATATGAAGTGTAAGAAGGAAAAGGTTGATACTTCAAGGACCCGATGGTTTTGAAGTAATCTTTGAGGGAGAAAGAACTGGCTGTTTAAAGTTAGTAATTTCTGTAACATCAACTCAAAGGCTGTTATTCAACGGATGTAAAACATGTTTGGTTTTTATGGAAGGTACATAAAAGTTACCTAAAAAGATTAAAGACATCCCGACTGTAAATGAATTTTCTGGTATATTTTCGGATGAGTTATCAGAATTACCTCTGGATAGGGAAATACAGTTTGGGATTTATGTGTATCCTAGCTGAGCCGATATTAATGATACTATATAGGATGACACCAATTGAGTTAAGGGAATTAAAGGCAATTACAAGAATCGCTAGACCGGGGTTATATTCGACCGAGTGTATCACCATGGGGTGCTCCGATATTAATTGTAAAGAAAAAATGGTTCCTTATGATCGTGTATAGATTATGGACAATGGAATAAAGTGACAATGGAATAAAGTAACCATTAAAAATAAGTATCCCCTACCAAGGATTGAGGATTTATGTGATCAGCTTAAAGATGCAACAGTATTTTCAAAGATAAATTTTTTATTAGGATTATTATCAAATTAAGGTTAAGGAAAAAGATATACCAAAGACAACATTCAGGACTCGTTATGGACATTACGAGTTTCTGGTGATGCCTTTTGGATCGACGAATGCCCCTGCTGTATTTATGGACCCGATGAATAGGGTATTCTAACCCTAATTGGATTAGTTTGTTGTGGTCTTCATAGATGATATTTTATTCAAGATCGAAGCTGAACATGATTACCATCTTGAGTGGTACTTTGCAAACTTTAAGAGATAAGCAACTTAATGCCAAGTTTTCTAAATGCGAGTTAGGTTATCGAAATAACCTTCTTTGGACAGGTAGTGTCATCAGAAGAAATAAGAGTTGATCCCAAGAAAATACAAGTTCTTCCTGAATAGGAAGAGCCGAAGATTGTCTCTGAAGTTCAGAGTTTCTTGGGATTAGCTGGATATTACAGGCACTTTGTGCAGAATTTTTTCATCATTGTAATGCCCCTTATCTAGCTGCTACAAAAAGGTATTCCATTTGTATGGACAGAAAAGTACCAGGAAAGTTTAAGTATTTGATGACACAAAAAAGATCTGAATCTGTGACAACGAAGATGGGTTGAATTTTAAAGGGATTATGATGTAGTTAATGATTATCATCCAAGAAAGGCAAATAGTATATTTAACCAAGAGACATTGTCTGTCCTGCACATGAGGAATGCACAATTTTCTGAGGGACGAAATGATTCCTTAACAGCAAAATGATAATTAAAGCCAACTTTATTGAATCAAATCAAGGATTTGCAGTCATGGATGAAAGATGCCTTGAAAAGAGAAGACAAGATGGAACTAGGAAAGTACATGACTATGAAATTAAGCTAAATGGTTGATTATATTACTGAAGTAAAGTATATGTTTCTGACAAAGATAATCTGTGAAGAAAGAAGATATTAACAGAGGTCAATTATAGTTCATTAGCTATGCAACCAATGAGTAATAAGATGTCTTAAGATTTAAAGATTCGAACTGTGGCAAAATACTTATGGATTACTTTAGTTTATTTCTATTCTCTAATAAAGTAGAAATGAGTAACAATGGATTGTATAACGGAATTGTCAGCTACACCAAGTAAAAATAGTTTAATATGGGTCATTATGAATCGTCTAACAAAGTTTGATTACTTTATTCCAATTTAATGGATTATTCGCTGGATAAATATGCAGAACTTTATGTTCGAGAGATAGTAATACTACATGGTGTCTCAGCGTCGATAGTGTCAAGGTTTATTTCAAGGTATTGGGGTACGTTATTTGAAGCTTTAGGTACTAAATTAAATTTTAGTACAGTTTACATCAGCAAACAGATGGGCAATTTGAGCAGATCATACAGATTCTGGAAGATATGTTACGAACTTGTGAAATTGAGTTTGCAGGATCATGGGAAAAGTACTTGCCTTTAGCTGAAATTGCTTACAACAATAGTTATCAAGCAAGTATCAAGATGGCATATGGAAGAAGATGCAAGATACCACTTAATAAGTTTGAGTTACAAGATAAAAGGGGTGCAAGGTGATTCAAAGATAAGTGGAGTTGGACTAGAGGTTTATCAACTAACGGTACCTCCAAGTATGAGTAAAATTCATAATGTGTTTCGTGTGTCCATGATTCAAAGGTATCGACCGGATCCTTCACATGTCATTACTTTTGAGGAAATCAAATTACAACCGAATTTGACTTATGAAGAAGAACCAGTGAAAATCTTAACATACAGAGTTAAAGAATTAAGGAATAAGAAAATTTTGCTGGTTAAAATCCTTTGGAGAAATCATAAAGTAAAGGAGGCTACTTGGGAAAATGAAAAGAAAATGAAGGATCAATACTCGAAGTTATTTGAGATGGGTAAACGTTGAAAATTCGAAGACGAATTTTCTTAAGAGGGGGAGAATTGTAATATCCCAATTTTTGGACTAGTGACTAAGTTGAAATTTTTGAAAGTTTAGGGGGTTAAAGTGTAAATTTCCCCAACAAGTGATTTTATTTAGTATAAGGGTGAATCTGATTGAAATAAGAATCTTGATATCAGTTTTGAGAATTAAGATACAGTAGAAGGTATTAAATTTGGATCGAAAAAAATTGTTAAGCGTGCTCATGCCAGGGAAATAATAGGATGGGTAACCTTCGGGAATGACCCATAAAAGTGTTTCTGATTGATATTTTGGACTCAGTAAAAGTAAATAATATTCGAATGGATTATCGATAAAGGATTTCTAAGAGAAATTTTATTTTATATAGATTTTCGATAATTATCGCAACAATAGACTGAGTTAAGAAAATTCAGTCTAAGTCTTTATGAAAGGAAATTTTTCAGGTTTAAAAGTATCATGTGATAGATAATGAGTTAAATTGGGTACTTTCAAAGTTTGGTAAAAATATGAGGAAAATTGAAATGGGAATTGAAGTTCAGTGACCAAAATGAAAATTTTGAAAATTTTATGGCTAAAGTATAAACTTTGGAAAAGTTTGAGGACTAAAGTTGTAATTTCCCAAAAGTTAAGGGTTTATATTTCATAAATAAACAGATCACCTAAGGGTGTGAATCGAATGTGGAATTATTGGTTCGATCTGATACTTCGATTATTGGAAAAATCGCAGTTAAAGTTTAAGTGGAATTCGGATACCCATATCAAACTGGAAAATTTTGAAATTTTTCCATAGGATAGAGAAAGGTTATAAAAGTCATTTCCAAGTGTTGGAAATATTTTTAGTTTGATTCAAGATGAATCCTATAGTTTATTTCTGAGTAAAGGATTATTTATCGGTATATTGGATCGAATGGAAATTTTGGAGACTGATCCAAAAGCTATGGAAAAGCCATAAAATGTTATTTTAAGAATATTTTGTTATGGTTGGTTGAGTTCTAACTAGATTTAGTTATATTGTAATGGAATGGCAATTTGGAAACTAACTAGTAAATAAAGACTAGTTAGAGGGCAAATTGGTCATTTGGCTCCAATGGCAATTTTGAAATATTTAAAAAGTTATAAGGGTAATTTTGGAAGAGAAAATTGAAGATTAAATCTTGGCCCTTGATTGATGATAAAATCAATCTCAACCATTGGATAAAAAGGGCAAAATTGTAATTTCACTATTAAATGAATTTAATATTCATTTAATAGATATATGTATAAAATAATGGTGAAAAGATGAACATTCCAGCAACAAACGTGAGGGCTAGGAAAAGAAAGAGAATTTTTTTCAAGCTCGATTCAAGCCCTGAAACTCAGTTTTTAGGTAATCTCTTCAACTACAAAGTTGTTCTACTCTTCAAGCTCTATCTTTTGATATCAATAATTCATGGAATCCATGCTTGATTAATGAGAATTTACATGAGAAATAAATTAGGGTTTATGGATAAAATTGGGGCTTTTGAGATTTTATGATTCCATGATTGAATTCAAGTTGAAATCAAGCTAGTATGATGTTAAAATCATGATATTGAGTTGGGATTTAAATTTTACATGTTTTGATTATTATGAAGATGATTAGGTTTTATGGATTCAAGTTTAATTTAGGGTTTGTGATGTTGAAATAATGATCTAGTAAGCTTGAATTGTTGTTTGAAAGCAAAATCCTAAGTTAAATTGTGTAGGGACCATTTCAGAAACTTGAAAAGTTGAAGGACCATATCTGAATTTTTAGAATTTGGAGTGTATTTATGTTATTAATGATGTTAGAGATAAGAAAATGAAGTTAGAGTGCCAAATTGATGTTGAATTGAATTAGTGACTATTTTGACAATTTGTCAAAGTTAAGTGACCAAATTGAAATTGAAGTTTTGTATGGGGGTTAAATCTGATTTTTAGTTGTAATAATGAAATTAAGGTAGTAATGTTGAATTGAGGACTAATTTGCAAAGTTAAGAAGCTTGAATCCTTAAATTTGCATTTTAGTGACTATTTCGATAAATATGGAAAATTAGGGAGAATTATTGTGAATAATTATTTGATGAAGAATGTGATAGTTGGTGGTTTAAAGCTAGTGATTGGACTAAATTGAAAAGTAGAGAAATAAGGAGAAGTTAGTATAAAAAGTTGAAGCCATTTATGGAAACTGTGTAAAAACTGGATTTTGGCAGTGAGTTTGAAAATTCACCATAAATTCTACAAAAATTGTTAGATGATGCATTTTATACCGATGTAAAGATTTGTTTGTCTAGTTTTGTGTCCAACAAACGGAAACTGATTTCAAGTTTCGAGTAAAAAGATATGAATTTTTAAGTGACGAAAGGTCAGAAAATAGCACCAATCTATTCCGAAATTAACACTGAAAATTGACTTTGAAAATTCGCCATAAATCGTACAAGTTGAATCTAGACTATTAATTTATATCGATGAAAAGCTTATTGAATCTAGTTTCTTTCAGAACAAACGAAATTGAATTCCGAGTTTTAAAATTATTTTATAGAAATAATTTTTTGAAGGTTATACAAAGCTGCCCGAAAATGAAATTTTAGATATTTTGTATCTAATGTTGGTTATCAAGTTCAAAAAAATTATTTGAAGCTCAAAATAGTTATTAAAGACCAAAACGAGGCTTTTGACAGTATAAGGAAGAAAGTAAATTCATAGAAAATTTTAATGTTGAATAATTAGATAGTTTGATGAAAATATTATTAGAGGTGAATCTAACAAATATTTATTTATATTCATGTAATGAATGAAGTTGGATTCAAATCAAAAGAAGGTTCGAAGAACTATAAAGGAAAATATCGAATAGAGCTTAGTGAGACAAGTTAATAAATGGCCCAGGTGAGTGCATTTCTAAATATTTGCATTACTTTGATAATTGCATTACATTTCTCTATAATACATGATATGATACATTGCTCGATACGACAAGCTTGATGGAATACCATGTACGAATTATTGTTTGCATAAATGATGATGCATTATGCATAATGGCAATGCATGTTTATACATGGAATATGGATAATAACAAGATTAAAATGAAACAAGATACAACCTGGGGATCCAAGCCCATAGTGCAAATGGCACTAGCGAAGTGATTTTAATATAAGGAGCAAATAGCGTCCTTATATGAGGGGCAAAGAGCGTCCTCCCGAGTACGTGCTCCACAAAGCACTACGGTACAGATAGGCTACAGGGTTTCCATGGGCCTCTAACCAGACCGGATGATAATAATAACAAGATGATTACGTGGTAGATAATGAGCATGCAAATGACTGCATGACGATAGACGATTAATATGACAGAGATGATATGTGATACATATGTTACATGATTACTTGAAAAATAGGTTACATGTTACATGACTGTGAAGTACATGACATGCGAGATAGAAATATTATTGATATATGATAGAATGTTACATGATACATGATAAAAATATTACATGTTATATGATATAGTACATGTTATGCAAATGATGGCATAATAAAGCATGGCCATGATAAAGTACATGTTATGTAAATGATTACATGATGAAAGCATGTTCATAATAGAAAATATAGTATGCAATGATAACATTATTTATATGATAGCTATGATACATAACACATGTATATTGTGATATACTTGCCTTGTCGTAGAGAAATATGAAATGCACTCTTATATGAAATATTATATATTATCAACTCATGTTTAAATAAATAAGTTTAACTGTACTTAACGTGTGTCTTATGTCACACGTAGGTTCTCCGAAAATGCCTAGCGAAGAGGAGCTGAACCTTTAGAAAAAATCAAGTTACTACAGTAAATCACAGTAAGTACATCCTCGTCGTAATTTGATATCTAGTGGGCATGTAAATATTTTATAGTTGAACTGTTTAAAAGTATATGTTTACTAGTTAAAGATATGTTTTGTGATGAATAAATTTAGAAATATAGTTTGTCAATAGTAGTAATGAATTTTAGTACAGTTAAACATAGTTTAACCCTAATCATATAAAAAATTTAAAAATCAAGAAATGGTCTAGGCAGCGCACATAATTTTCACCTTGAGTTATATTTTTATTTCAAAAGCTCAATTATAAATTTAGTAAACCAATTCAAGGTTAAAACTAGCTACAACTAGATGCATAATTTTAAATTTAAAACCGAGAAAGGGTTAAACTAAAAGATAAAAAAAATTCGAGTCAAGATTTTTTTCCAAAATTTTGTAATATCTTTAATGTATACTCGGTCTATGAGTATATGTTAAGCGTAATACATCATCAAAAACTACATGACGAGAAATTACAACCTTACCCTGAGGTGTGATACACTGATATCCTTTATGATGAGGACTGTAACCAAGAAAAGTGCACGGTTGAGATCGAAACTCCAACTTATGACTTTGAAAGGGTCGTAAATATGAAAACACCGACAACTAAAAACCCTCATAAGATGATAATCAGGAACCCTGTTAAAAAGTTTCTCACAAGGGGACACATCGTTAAGAACTTTTGTGGGTAAACGATTTATCAAAAACACAGAACTTACAACCGCATACGACCAGAAGTGCAAAGGCAGAGAGGCCTGTGAAAGAAGAGTGAAGGCAAGCTCTACAATGTGATGATGCTTTCGCTCAACTACCCATTCTGCTCTGATGTGTGTGGACATGTCACACGATGTATTACATCAGCTTCTGCTAGAACCGTTGACAAACTACGGAACTCTCCTCCCCAGTCACTCTGAACAGCTTTTATCTCAGTACCAAACTGTGAACGCACAAGCTTAGAAAACAACTGATAGGCATGGACAGCTTGGGACTTTTTTTGAGTAAGAACAACCACGTATGCCGAGAGAAAGCATCAACAAAGGAAACGTAATAAGAGTACCCAGCAGAACTGACATGTGTAGGTCCCCACAAGTCTGTGAAGACTAACTGAAAAGGATGACTATACACAGTACTAGAGTTAGGAAAGGGCAACTTATGACTCTTGCCTTGTTGACAGGCAGCACAAACAGACATTTTTTTTTACTTTTAAAGTAGGATTACAAATTTTCAACACTTTGGTCAAAGTAGAGTGGGCAGGATGACCCAACCTACATGCCAAAGATCTAAATCACTACATTTTATTTGCTCAAAATTGGACTCAACAGAATTACTATTAATAAAAGCACCATCCTCAAATTTGTAAAGCCCAACATGCTCAACCCCTCGTAACAATTCCTCTCCTGTTTCCTCATCACGAACAATACAATGACCCGCATGGAATTGAAAAAACAGCCTGTTATCACTAGCAAACTTAGAGACAGAAAGTAAATTTTTAGTAACATGCGGCACAACCAAAAGATCATGTAACATTAACAACCTAGAATTAGTAGCAAATGATGAGTGGCCAACTTTCGAAATAGAGAGACCCTTACCATCGCCCACAAGTAATTTACTTGGGCCGTTGTAATCAGCACACTGATGAGCACTCGTCGCATTTGGAGATACATGATGAGTAGCCCCTGTATCAATAAACCATGACTCAGACTGCCCAGGTGAACCATTGACCTGATTCTGAGCACACTGCGTGCAGCCAGGAGAGGCGAGACCTGTAGTGTTACAAGCTGGGGAAAGATTGTTAGTATCAACAGAACAATTGTAAGCAGAGGACGATGCACCATTGTTAGAGGACTTGGAAGAAGCTGCCAACCTAGAAAAACTCTTATCAAACCTCTTGTAGCAGCGATCCACAAGGTGACCCATCTTGCCACACAGCTGGCATTGATATCGATTACGCGGTCGCCCACGGCCTCCATTGTTATTCTGCGAACGATTCTCCCTCTGAGAAGCACCGTTTGAGTTTACGTCAGATCTTGCGGACACCTGAACATTGTGAGCACTCATAGGCAGAGACAAAGTGTTATCGAACATAGCTTGTTGAGCTTCAGCATCCACTAGCACCGCTGTCACTCCATCAAAAGTAAAGGGCTCACGACTTGCTGTAATAACCGCAACAAACGGTTTGTACTCCATATGAAGCCCATTCAGAATAGAAGCAATTTGCTCCGTGGTGGAGACAGGGCTTCCACAAGAAGCCAGAGCATCACAGATCTCTTTGACCTTCGAGATATAAACACGCATACTCAGATCCCCTTTCCGAACAGATCGAAGACGGAAATAAAGACTCATGATCGTCGTAGTAGAACGACTGCTGAAGAATTCAATCACAATACTCTAGATCTCAGCAGACGTTTCCGCGCCCACAAAGTGAGTCAAGAGATACGGACTCCTGAGCTAGGAGTCAAGTGAATATTCACTTAATAAAAGATCACATGAAAAAAAAATAAAGTAAGTAATTTTTATTGGTTAGGATAAAAAATGATATGGCGAGGAGGACCATATTATTTTTCGTGGTAATGGGCCTATGGCATGGATGATTGGATTATACAAGACAAGATTAGGCTGTAGAGCTTGAGTCACATGCTTGAACCAATAAAAAAAATTAAGACAAGGCAAGAGTCAAAATAGATAAGAATATAAAAAGACATGATAAAATCTAAATAATACCTAAAAGAAATGTTTATGGGTCATGTCGGGTTAGGCATTTTAGAAGAGTTATCTATGAGTTAGTTCAGGTTGGGTCTATGCATGGTTTTTAAGTTTTAACATTACACATACTTGTCAACATTTGGTTCCACCTGAAATATAAACCTTAAATACTCTTCAAGTTTATCTTTATTTGTAAATGGTTAATTAGAACATATTTATATTATTCTTAAAAAATTTAATAGGGAAAATAGCAGTAGAAATGAAAAGTTTCTACAAGCGTATTAGTTTTAGGGTTTAGGGATTTAATTTAGGGTTTATGGTTAAAATTTAGTGTTTTGAGGTTAGGGTTTAGTTTTTAGAATAATATGGTTAGAGATTTAGGTTTTTTATAAACCCTAAATTTTAACCACACCCCTAAATTCAAAACTCATCCAATAAAACACTTAAACACTAGACCCTAAATAAAATCATTAAACCCTAAAACTAAGGTATTTGTGAAAACATTTTCCACAAGCAATTGTGCATAGAATAATAACCTTTTTAATATATGTTATTTGTATAATTATTTCATACACAGTCGGTGGAAACTAAAAGTTTTCATAAACACATTAGTTTTAGGGTTTAAGGGCTTAGTTTAGGGATTTAGGGGTAGTGGTTAAAATTTAGGGTTATGATTATAATTTAGGGTTTATAGGTTAAAACCTAAATCCTTACCATATTACCCTAAAAACTAAACCCTAACATCTAAACCATAAATTCTAATCCTAAACCATAATTCTAACCATTATCCCTAAATTACAAACTCCTACACCTAAACCCTTAACCCTACCCTTAAACAAAGCCCCTAAAACTAAGGTGCAAAAGAGGAGAAAAGGAGTGGAAAGAAGGAGAAGAAGATATAGGTGGTTAGAGCCATTACCCATTAAAGAAGGTGGCTGGAACAGTGACATTGTGGGATAAAAGTGAGGTTGAGAGAGTTTAGGGGTCAAATTAATATTTTGTTTAAAGTTCAAGGGTCAAATTAGAAATTAACCATTTTGACTAACGGGCCACGTCATGAAACTAACGGGTGTTAACGTCACAATGGCCAAAATAAAACAGTTCGAAAACGTAAGTGGCAAGAATAGACTTTTTTTCAAAATAAGTGACCAAAATAGAACACAACCCAAACAAAAGGGACCTCCGGTAAAGTTTACCCTTTATTTAATTACTCTTTCATTTTTGTATGAAATGATGGATGGTTTTGTTTGTTCTTGTAGTACTTTTTTCCTCGAGATTGAATTTAATGTTGTTTTTTCGATTGGCATTTATTTGGTGTTGATCTATTCATGCTTGGACCTCGAGTTAGTTCTTTTATATTGGTAGATGCTTGCCAGGCCTGACCCTGGGCAAGGGCAATAAGAGCGTCCGCCCAAGGCCCGCCACTTAGGAAAACTAAATATTTATATATATTTTAAATTATATTTATTATTAATGATTCAATTTTATTTTTAATATTTATTATTAGGGGTCCATTTTTTAATACTTGTTAATAGAGAATTAAGTTTTTTTCAATATTTATTATAAGGGGTCTACTTAATATTCATTTTTTTCTTCTAATATTTGTTATTAAGACTCATATGTTTTCAATCTTTGTTATTATGGGCATTGTTTTATGAAAGGCTCAATGTCTTCAACCGAAATTAGCTCCAATGAAGGGTGTAAAGGTTTCTTTAAATTTGAGAAAAGAAAACCCGAAAAAGATAGACGTTTTGACACGGTAGATTTTAGAGTGGTTCGACCTTCTAACCAAGGTCTACATCCACTACCTTAACATCCACACTAAGGATTTCCCAATTCGCTAACAATGAATTATTCATTTTTACGGGCTCAAGGGGTAACCTTTACATCCCTATCTTTTTACTGGCTAAGATATGACCATCTCCCTAGTTTTTATGAGGATCAACTAGAACCTAGGGGTGGGCAAAACTTGACTCGAAAAAACTGAATTATTCGACTCGACTCGAGGCAAAAAAATTGGCTCGTTTTGACTCGACTTGAGGCAAAAAAACCGACTTGTTTTGAATCGACTCGTAATTTCATAAACTCGACTCGAAAAAATTTCAAATAAAGTTTGAGTTATGAAATAGAAATTTGAATAACTCGAATAACTCATTTTTTTAATAATTAGTTGATCACTTTTCATATCTGAATCGAGTTTGTCGATTCTGCATGATATATTATGTATTTTACATGTGAAAATACGAAGAAATATATATCTATATCATATATGCATATAGAAAGCCATTAAAATTAGAATCAATATGTGCATTGCCCAGCTCTAAGTGAATGCATATAGAAATATAAATGGGCACTGCTACGTGTATACATATAGAAAATATATATGAAGAAATATATATGTACAATTAAATTTGTACAAAAACTTGAAAACTCAACTCGATTTGACTCGACTTGAATTTTACAAACTCGACTCGATTCGAAAATATTTAAAATAAAATTTGAATCGTAAAATAGGACTTGCAAACTCGAATAACTCAAAAAAAATTTAACTCGACTCGATCGAACGCCCCGCCCTACTAGAACCTATCCCTCAATTACAAGGTCTTGACAATGTAAACTAATTACCTCTCTAGGTGGGTGTTTACACATTTTGGCTCACTAGGATTGGACTAAAGAAATACAAGAGATTACAAGAAATGGACAATAAAAATTCTACTCTCTTGATCTTTAAGCTTGGATGTCCATCCTCTCCTTCTTCAAGTGTCCTTGACTTGTATTTATAGAGTAGAATGAAAAACTACCCGTGAAAAAATAGCCGTTAAAACTAACCGTTGAAAACTAGCCATTGGGGACTTTAATTTCAGCCATAAATGTATTTCTGCAACCTTGGGTATCGGTACTCGAAAGTGAGTATCGGTACCTGCCAAAACAAGAAAGAGTCGTTGCACATAAATGCAGAGCGCACTGGTACACGATACATTTGTATTGGTACAGTACTTCGCGTATCGGTACGGAGACTTTCGTATCGGTATGAGAAGTGCTCTCTGAAAATCAAAATGCTTTTGCGTATCAGTACAAGGAAAGATCGTACCGGTACGAACAGTCAATTTTTTACTTTTAAGATATTTTAAAAAATTGTTCAAGCCAAAAATCTTTTTAAAAACCTTTCAAATGTATTTTTCAAGTTGAATGGACCTTTAATTAATTTTTCAATATTTGTTCAAGTACAAAAATATTTTTCATTGAGTTATATCAAAATAAATATCTCAACATTTTAAAATTCAAAATTTTCAATACTTGTTATTAGAGGTCTATTTTTTCATTACTTATTACTATGAACCTACTCTTAAAATTTATTTATTTTTCGTTACTCGCTATTAGGGACATGAATTTAAATGGCGATATGCAACCACAACAATGACCGTTATAAGACGGTAGTGACACCATATGAAACCGCGATACCTACAATTGTTATTCCATAATAGCTTATGTTATTAAAAAAAATTTACAACCAAGACACTCGCAGTGATCAAAATAGCATATGTTAAGTCCGCAATCGATATAAACACAAAACGATCGAAAATACGACTGCAACTGCAATTTAAATCCCGATTTAGGGCCCAATTTTTAAGTTCCCCTAAGGCTACCAAAACCCAGGGCCGACCCTGATGCTTGCAATCATTAAAGAGGTCACAATTGAGTTGTGAAAAATCTAGCTTGTCAACATATAATCATTGTTATATCCAATTTTGTTAGCATTGATAGCGTTTATTCCTCACCATTGACAATTATGTTTCTTTGTATCTATCATTTTTAGAGTTATTTGGCTTTTTAATCTCGTCCTTGTATTGTCACGTTTTATGTTCTTTGATGCTTATTTTGTGTACTTTGTTGGCTTTAGGAAAAATGACTGAATGATTGATGAGATTAATCTAACCTAATTTTTGTATATTATTCTTGTAATTTTGTTGTATTTTTTCTTTATTCAATAAAATTAACAATTATTATTAGTTCAAAAAATCACTTTAAAATATTTAAATTCATATTAAAGATTCATATATTTATAGCTATTTGATCCGGCTTTTACGAATTCGAATGTTAAAATTGTTATACATCGCAAATATAGATAGGTACCATCAAATATCCATATTTGAATATGGCTCCAAATTATGAGATAGAAAATATATTTGCTTGTAAGGAAACTCAAACATTGGTCATCCGACTTTTATCAGATTCAGAATTGATTTTTTTTTTGTAGATTAAAAAATTTGACACATTATTTATAAATTTAATTTTTTATATTCAAATATTGGACGGTAAATAATATTTAATTAAAATTAGAATTGGAGTATGAATAATAATTCTCAGATAATAATTAATTCTTAGATAAATTTACAAATTTAAATTAAAAAAATACAGATTTATCATCATCCCTACGCAAATTGTTGATTGAAAAAATATTAAAGTTCGAAAGGCACATAATATAAATAAAAGAAAAATAATCAATCAACAAAAACACAAAATAAAATTATAAATATAATTGAAATCATTGTAAATAAATCGATATTTGTCTTCAATATTAAGCATTTAATTTCAAGGAATTTTTTTTGCATTCCATTTTTTGCATGAGAAAAAGAAACTTAATGAAAAATATACGTACTTTGTGACGCGACGCCAACTAATTAAAAGGTTTATTGTTGAATAAAAAATAAAATAAATTACATGACATCGGTTATTAAAAAATATTTAAATATAATTTATTGTTGAATAAAAATAAAATGGTAAAATTCAAAAAAGCATTTTCATTGAGTTATCGTAGATATTTCCTCCACACTTATTAGGTATTATTAGTAGTATCCTTAAGATTATATTTTTCTTTTTAATGAAAAGTCACGTGTCATGAGAAGAAGAAAAAAAAGATAAGCAAAGCAAGAGAAGCTGAGACCGTTACAGAGCATGTGACGACAATTATATCATCTTCTTTGACGTGGCGTGAAAATAACTTTGAAATCTCTCCAACGGTGGTAACCATTGTCTTAATGCCACCTATCCCATACATCCACGTGTTATCTCAAGAACAGGCTTACACAAAACTCTTCGCCGAATCTCACGCACTTCTATAACGATATTAACCACTTGCTCGGCTAATCCAAGTTCTATGACGAGTATCTCTTCGTATAACACCCCTTCTCTTCTTAAGATTCACAAAATTGCCATTCCTTTATTTTTGTTTTTCTTTTCTGTTGAGGTAATTAAAATGAAATTAAATAAAACTTATCACAATAAAATGATAATAATTGTCTATATAAAAAGAGAGCATTTTTGAAATTTCAAAGAGAGAGAAGATTGACTTAATTTTCTTGGAAAACAAGTTTTAACTGCAAGCTTGAGAGATAGGAATAACTACTTATAGTTACAAAAAGTTTTGAGCCTTATAAAGCAAAAGTGTGAAGTTTCTTTGATTGACAAAGTTTGCTCCTTTTGGTGGGTATCAACTAGGAAAAGGAACCCAAAGAACAAATAAGGCAAATATTTCTCTTCTTCATTTTTCCAACTATTTTGATATATCTTTACCAGAAAACAAAATATGTAAATAGAAAAAAAAAAGTTAAGCTTTCGTCAAGTCACTGAATTCCATTGAAATAATGAAAACTGGTAATATATGAACTCTCTGGCAATTTCAGCTGATTTTTTTTTCATAGGAAACAAACATATTATTCCTCGTTGCCAAGCTTTTGCATGGTAAATCTAATAAATCTAGATTTTCAAAATATGAAAACAGAAATTTGAACCTAGGAGTGAGAATGGTTGTAGTGGAAATTTGACAAAATGATGGGTGGGCAGCATTTTTAACCAAAAGTTTGTGTTTTCTTTTGAGAAAAAGGCTTGAACTTTCTGTCGTTCCAAACACACCCTCAACCTCTATGATGTCACCTTCAATCTTGGAGCTTAAGCCTACTATCTCCCAACATTCTATCCTATTGTTTGCTCCCCTTAAAAAGCAAAGAAAATAATTTGAAAAATCAATGCTTTAATTAATTAATTTTGGATAGCTTCTATTGCTTTAGATGGTAGGCTTTTTAGCCATGGCAAAGCTCATCACTTTTCTTCACCAACCGTTGCTTTGCGTTGCGCGTTAAAACTGTAAAGATAGAACTACTAATTATTAGTCTATTGTGACGAGACACTAAATCTCTTAAACAATATCAGAGATTCGAATTTTTACATTGTGAATGAAGTAAATTAAATTATGAAAATCACCTCTAATAAATCTCTATAATATTCGACTCGAATTTATCAACTATTAAATTGGATATCGACTAAACAAAAAAATGTGAAGAGAGAAAGAAAAGATGAGGGTTTTTAGAGATAGAAAGAGGAAGTGAACATACATTGCTTACCGCGTTTTCCATGCCCCTCAATTCCCATTCCTCATGCGTGCAAGTCATTCTCAAAGCTTTGATTTGTTATATTTAATTTTATTCTCTTGGTTCTAGTTTGATTTTAAGCTTATTCATCTTCCATTCACCTCTCTAATTTGCTTTCTGTTGTTTCCAAGATAAACCCATCGAAACTTTTCTCCCTCATTTTCTTTCTTCTTAATTCCCACTGTTTCTCTTCTGATAAAAGATTCAAACTTTCCAATACCCTTTCATCAATCGTATTGTTTTCTATCTGGGTTTTCAATATTTTCTCTTTTCAAAATTGATAGTGTTGATTTTCTCGGTTGGTCTGTATAGTTTGGAAATAAGAAAAGCCCTTTGTTGTGTATTTCACCTCATCTGTTCATAATCTGTTTGATATAAGGGGAAAAAAGATTGTAACTTTCTGAAACCAGATTTCAAACTCTGGGTTTTGATAATCTTTTGTTCTTTTCTTAAATCTGATCTGATAGAGCCATGGGGAACCATGGGAGCAAGAGAACAACAGAAGCATCATCGACATCGGCATCTTCTATTAATCTTAGCAGCAATTTGCAGTACACAACTGAATTGAGTTCCTATGAAGCAGCTTGCAAGCTAGACAAGGAGTTGCAGACATTCGACACCAATGTCCAAGCTCGAACCAATCATGTCATCAACACACTAGCAATGGGTGTTGAAGTCCGAGCCCTTTCATTCGATTCACTCAGAGAGGTAACCGGTTGTCTTTTAGAGATGAACCAAGAGGTGGTTAAAGTTATCTTGGAATGCAAGAAAGATATATGGAAGAACCAAGAATTGTTCGAGCTCGTCGAGGAGTACTTCGAGAACAGCCTGCAAACACTTGATTTTTGCTCTGCATTAGAGAAATGCCTAAAGCGTGCTCGAGACAGTCAATTGCTAATATTAATGGCTCTGCAACAGTTCGAGGAAGAAAGTGAGGTAGGAGGGAGCAAATACGTGAGGACATTGGAAGAACTGAGGAATTTCAAGGCTGCCGGCGACCCTTTCACGGAGGAGTTCTTTCAGATCTTCCAATCTGTTTACAGGCAGCAAATAGCAATGCTGGAGAAGTTGCAGCTGAGGAAGAACAAGCTCGACAAGAAGCTTAAGTACATTCATGCATGGCGTAAGGTATCGAGTATGATATTCGTTGCTACATTTGCCGCGGTGTTGATTTGTTCGGTCGTGGCAGCTGCAATGGCGGCACCTCCGGTTGCCACCGCACTTGCCGCTGCGGCATCAATCCCGTTGGGTTCGATGGGGAAATGGATTGATTCTCTGTGGCGAAACTATGAAAATGCATTGAAAGGGCAGAAGGAAGTGATTACCTCAATGCAAGCAGGCACATATGTGGCTATTAAAGACTTGGATAACATCCGGGTTCTCGTCGACCGATTGGAAATCAAGATCGAAGCTCTGTTGCAGAATGCGGATTTTGCAATAGAGCAAGAAGCTGTGAAGATTGGGATAGACGAGATCAAAAAGAAGCTTGGGGTGTTCATGAAGAATGTGGAGGAATTGGGGCAACAAGCTGATAATTGCAGCCGGGACATTAGGAGAGCAAGGACTGTTGTTCTTCAAAGGATCATAAAACATCCGAAATGAAATCAAATTTGGTTCCTGGGAATTTGACCTGCTTCAAGTTGATGCTGACAATGTTGACAACAAGTGAAAATAATGATGAAAATGATGATGTTCGATTGATTTACATCCTGTTTTGGGACACCACACTTGTTTGTTTCTTCATGTCAGTGTTCTATTTAAGAGTATAGTATTTATTTCATTCCCTTTTTATGCATGTATTATTTTCCATTGGCAAATGTTTCTTTGATTGTGTAAATTATTGATTAAAGTATTACCATACCAAATTTGCTTCATCTACTTAGCTTTAGATTTGATTTCATTAATCATTGCCTTAACATCACTTCAAAACTTCCTTTTGAGAGAACACCTAAATTTGACGCTTGAAATCATCTCAGGCAATGTGAACATCGTGTTTCGGGTAGTCGGATCATCAAATCGATTAGCACATATAAACAAATGGATCTTACGTTTGCCCAACTTTGTTCTGCACTTTGTTAAGAGATCTCTCGTACAGTAATTGAAAGTTCAAGCGTAAAATTCTACTTATACATAAAGCCTTACAACAACAACATTGATATATGAATATAGAACATACCCGAGATAGATTCTCGGTAATGACTCTTTTCTCGTGCAGTATAACTGTGTGGCACAGGCTATTTAAACTCCGAACACGCACCTCCACGTTCGGGTGATGCTGGAAGCCATATAGAATGAAGTTTTCTGGCAAGCACTTCTTAATGCTGCTTATGAATGAATAGCTATCAAGTTTGAATGATAAAAGAAATTGGAAGAAAAACTAGGTTTAAACACAAGTTTTACCAAAGTTGAAGATTGGTACCGGACGGATGTTGAAATAAGTGGCAGAAACCATATAGGAACAAGATAAGGATACAAAAATCTTAAACCAAATGGATGAGAAAAAGGTTAAAAATGTGTATCCACCAGTCAAGATGAGCACCAGCATAACGTTTACGAGGCACTTGAATGTAGAGAGGTTCGCTTCTGTTCCATGCGGAGAGAAATAACCTTCGGACTTGAAATTAGAAAGCAATTGATCCTTAAATTGGAATGTATCCATTAACCACGCAGTTACTTTGCTTTCAGACATCGGGATGTCATCCAGTGTAATGCGTTTGATGTGAATATGAACTTCAGAAGGGTCAACCCCAAAGACATTATCCAAGAAGGATGGGCAGCGATGCTTATATCCAATGGTCACATCATAAACTGCAAACAAAAAATAAGTCATGGAAATCTGTTGAAGTGACTAAACTGCGTTTATCAGATGAAAATTATACGTGTTCTCAACACAATACAAGAGATTACAAAATAGAATGGTTGAGTTTATCCTAAGCCCAGGTTTCAGTCTTACTGGAGCCTCTTCGAAACAGAAACCGTAGAAAAAGTTTTAATGGTTTCATAGAACCTAAGTCAGGCATCCTCCAGGTTTCTTGCATGTCAAATGTGAAGTTGAGTACTGAAGTGGAACTAGAAGAGGTGTCAGTTTAAGTACACCATTACAGACAATGGAAATTCAAGTAATTTTTTGTTATGCAAAGTTAGGAACTGTACTTAGCTTCTATTTCTTGAATCTGAAAAAAAAGGATGGGTCTAAATTAAAAATCTTGATCAGCTCTAGACCAGACAAGAAAGCAAGTGTTGTCGTAAACAAGAAAAGTTCAACTCTTTCCACATTGTGAAAGGTTATCACCCTTCTCTAAGCTGTGTGACATTTAGCTGATTTCTAGCAGCTAGGATGTAAAGAGGGAAAGATAAACTATTCATCTTTATAAATCATAATTACGAGAGAAACATGCCTCTTATGCTATATTGACGAGAAAGCTTATTGGTTACTCCAGGGGAAAAATAGATAAAGTAACATATTTGTCACCAGTGTCAAAGCTTGCTCTACAACTACCTACCACAATATGAGCTAGAAGGGTCTTATTATAAATAAACTTCCATCAAGGATATATCAATGCATACAAGGTTACAAGACAAATCCACAGACAACCAATAGATGGGCATAAAGAAGAAAACCAACCTGCATCCAAAGTGCTCCTCAAATTTTCCAAGCAGGCATTAAAACCCTTTGATTTTGGAAGCAGCAAATTCTTTAGGATGGGCAAGCCATTTTCAGCTGCATATTTTTGACTTCTTAAGCACTTCTGATCGCTGAAAGAAAAAGAATAATTGATGGATTAGCGAACTGCAAGTGCATCAACAAAGAGCTCAAGGCAAACTAGTAATAAAAATCATGGAGAATCTCGCAAGCAGGAAACCAGTGATAAAATTTCTCCATGCACTGTCCTGTTCGCATAAAACACGGCGATATCAAAACAAAAGAGACAATAAAGGGGATATGAGAGCTAAAGAAAAAGGAAAATACGTGAAATCTGTTCCTTCAGGGAAGAGAACAAGCCAAAGGGGATCTCGAGGATCTTTGAATTTTGAAAGCATCCGGCGCATGTTTGCCTCATCAATCTCCCACTTCCTTTCCACAGGGATGAACTCCAAAATATGGAATGCCCAACCAAATACGGGTAATTTCATCAAGCTGCTCTTAAGGATGTACTTTATGTATCCCAAGCAATCTTTCCGCAATGCAAGGTCCCACAGATACATCCAGTCAACCTCGGTTCTGTGGTTGCAAATAAGCAAAACACGCTCCCTTGCAGGAACATCATCTCCAGAAAAAATGACTTTGGTTTTGTTTATTTTCTCAAATAGAAAAGGCCATAAAGCTAGCCAAGAACTAAAGAAGAAAGCCGTTACTTTTCGACTGTAATGTACGCTGAAAAGCCTCAATACAACAGTACTAAAAAAGCCACAATACACTATCATCATAAATGCTGTTGAGAGTAACACCATCAAGCATATCAGACCCCTAAACACCCTAAGTGGGATCAATTTACGATGCCCTAGTTCATGATTTACACTAGGAACTTCCATTCATTACAACCCCTAATCAGTACCTTTTTCAAACGAAAGAAACTGCACAGACTCTCTATGATGAAATTATCTACTCAAAAGCTAACACAACCTCTATCCTGCAGAAAACAAGAAGCAAGCATAATGAAGTTAAACAAAACGAAAGTAGAGTTGTCAAAATACTAAAAGTTCAACCAACATTTAAAGGATGAAGACAAAAGCACGACATAACATCAATGCTCTTCCTAGAAAAGCATGGTTACTTACAACTAGCACACAACCTCTCATTTCTGAACCAAAATAGCAAGCCATTATTACTTCACTTCTAAAGTCAAAGAACAAACCAACAGGAACATTTATCAAAGCATTTAATAATGTTTTCCCTTTCAAAAACTTAGTTTCGAGCTTTCGAATCGCGTCCTTCACCATACATGGGGATTCTATGAGATGATGCCACATAAATAAATAAAAGAATTTAAAAGCACAAGTCAGATTCTACACTCATACAATACTGATTAAGCTTAGTTTAAAAGAAAAACTCCAGATCATGTTCGAGTAAAGAAATAAACATATACAAAAGGACAAGCGGTCATCATCTACCTAACCATAGAATAAATAATAAGTGAACAGTTACTAAACTTGCTAAGAAAGGAACGGATATGAATGCCTGGATAAGATGTTGCTTAAAATCTAAGTCAATAAAGCAAATATACTGAAGGATCCTGTTTGGTTGCTCGGAAAATTAAAGAACTCAAACCTTAGAGGAAAGTGTAGCAAATTACCTGGCGGCATTTTATCAGAATCAAAAGAAAAATGCTACTTAAAAAACAAAAGAATTGGGGAAAGTGAGTTACCTTTATATTGTTAGGGTTAAGTGTAACTATGCAAGTATCGGCAAAGAAAAAGAATCTGCCGGAAAAATCGGAGAATTTGGGATTTTAGTCCATTTGTAAAGGGAAGAGCTCAAGAGGGAGAAGGGTTAACAAAATGGGCAATGAATTCACTCCAAATTACCGATCCTGCCACCATCTAATCTATAGCTATTAATTAGTTTCATTTCAATAGTGAAAGATTGAAAGCTAAGTTGAAAAATATAGCCGACATTTAATTAAAACTTTGGCATACTATCAAAATTCATCTTTTAACATATTAAAAAAAATCCATCTTTTAAGTGTTTAATCAAATAATTATTTTAATTTATATATATATTTAAAATAGTTTAGTTTTTTACGTCTTAATTTTTTTGGTTAAAATGATTTTTTAATAAAAAATATTATTAGCGCCAATGAGGGTTGGTCAAAGTGGTAAGCAGCTTAGTTTCGCTTAAGTATGTCTCGAGTTCGAGGCGTTGTAAATGTAGAAAATCCTCGTTGGGAGACTCACCCACCAAAACTAGGTGTACGATGCGGGTCGCTCCAGATTAATCAGGGCGAAACCTTAAAAATCATAAGAGCAACCAAAAAATAATGAATAGAAATTAAATAAGAATCAAAATAATTATTTGTTCAAATTTTAAGGGTGTATTTTGATATTATGTTTTAAAACTTTTAATGTTAAATTACATAAATGTCCACTCAACTTTTAGGGTGTTATTGCTTTAGTCACCCGAAAAATCATGCTAATTTTTTTTATCAAATGATGCTAAAATTCTAGTTATCTAATCAATAATTTATTTAATAAATAATGATGTGACATCTAATCCATCAAAGTTATATCTAACTTATTGATCTAAATATTCTTTAAATAATCTATTTTATTTTTAATTGATCATATTGCACTGAAATCTGTATATCGATAGTGATTTTCATATCATTGAAACTTTAGAGTTTTGATTTATATTAAATGGGTGGCTTAAGATTATTTTTTGATAAAGTGATCCAAAATCATTATGTTTGATTTACATAAAATTTTTGATTTTTAATGTGTTTTTTTATAATAATACTTATTATGTTTTTTTAACTCTCAGACAAATTTTTTCCTATGTAATATTTAATTCATAACTTTATTATTATGTATAACCATAGAAAGTAGTGAAAAATAACACATTTGGGTGCTGGTTCATAGCAAAGGAAAGGCTCTCAAACATATCATAATTCGATTAGCTTGATGTGGATTTCTTTATTACGTATGACAGGCGCGGAATTACAGGGTTCATGAGAGGAATCCTCGGCAGGTGTTTGATGTTGTTAGAGTGATCGGGCAGGATGTTTGCTTGCAGTTGAGAGGTTGTAAGAAATTTGTAAATTCTCCTTCTATATTGCTTTTTGAGTGGGAATCGATATAGGGTTCTTTGATTAGATGAATAAAATTTTCATTTATCCAAAAAAAGAAATAACACATTGAATTTACAAACAAGTATTTGGTGCATTGGTAAGGCACATTACACTTCAAAGGGAGAATCAGAGCTCAAATTTTAAAGACAACATTGTTGGGGAACAATCTTGCATCTCGAATATGAACATAGACTGTAAAACGAATATGTATATTAAAAAATACATTAGATTTCAATATTAATTCACATCATGGACAATTCCATAACCAAAAATAAAAGAAAATATCACCATCCATTTGTGACAGTCGACCAGAAATTTAATTGAGTATTATGAAATGTAAAGTAGGGCAAGCATGTTGGAATAAGTAGGAAAAATTCAGCAAGTCACATCTGCATAATACCCCTGTCGCCCTTTACTTAATTTTGCGTGGAAAACATGTTTTAGCCTCCTCCAAAATGCTAAAAATCTTTCTTACATTCGCAATTAAATTTTGCCTATCTCGGTATTTAAATGGTTTTAGTCGGCAGTAATATTTAAACTTTGATTTTTTTTCTTTGTTAGTTAATGCTAATCAATATTAATATAATTTAATAATTAAAAATAGGTTCAATTAAAATTATTTTTTAAATAGTCAATGCTAGAAATTATTTAGGAAATTGGTCATTTTTATAGAGGTAAGGAGGTCACCACCAGATACAGACAGTGACGAAATTTGGGGTAAAAGTTTGAGGGGATAATTTTTTTTTAATTTGGAGGCTTAAACTAAATTTTTTTAAAAATTTTGTGGGTTTAACTAAAATTTTTAATAGTTTTGAAAGATTTAACTTTTAAAAATTATAAGAGGCGGCTTAATTAAAAATATTTTAAATCTCGAAGGGGCCAAATTAATTTTTTTTTTGAATTGCAGGCGCCAATTTCTAATTTCCTATCCTAAAATTTCTCCTAGTCCACACTAAGTTACTCCCCTAGCTGCATACGTCATCCTTGGGTGGGGCAGTTGCCGGCGAGTTTGGGCCAATTTATCGTTTTTTTGCCCTTTTGAGACTAAAATAGAAAGAATCAAAATTAGAGGGTACAAATGAAAGATTTTAAAATTTGACACACAATTCACCGTTTGATTGAGAGAGACAAGTAAATTCAATCGTTTGATTTTTCAACTATAAGATGAGTACAAAATTTTGAAAGGGTATAACTTTGTGTTCGGGTGTCCGCTTGAGACAATTTTTTAAATTCATGTAACTTTTTTAGATGTACATGCTAACTAGGAGATGTATTCGCCTTGTTGCGGTATTCATCCCGAAAAACATTTTTTTGGTCTTCACTTTTGGATTTTTATATTTTTAGCAAAAAATTTAAAATTTTGTCTTCGATCTTTTATAACCCGTCAAGCTTCCGATTTTTATGTACAAATATATATCATTAGTCACAAGGTTTCGATACATGGAATTTCATTGCATTTTGAAAATTTTCATTTGGTCTATGTCCTATGTGATAGTTTTATAGGGACCCCATTGAAAGAAAATTAAACTATCAAAAGTTGAATTGAAATAAAATTAAATTTATAGGGAACAAATTTTGAAATATGTAGTTTCAGATTTAGTTTTCACGATTTGTTTCCTCTTGAACGGAAAGTTTGAAAATTTTGATTTTAATCCTATAATTTTAATTGTTTTCATTTTATTCCAAGAGGCAAAAAAAAAAATGACCCTATGTCGCCAGACCACCGGTAGCTGGCGGCGACTCCCATCCCACCCAGGATTAGACGGCGACTTTCACAAAGTAGGTTGCAGCTGCTGAAGACTTCCCCATGGTGCTGTAGAAATCGATCAGTTCCCTAAATAACTGTAGCGATCTCTTTTTTACGGGGTTTTCGCTAAAAATGAGATTTCAAGGTGTTTGAAGTCTTTCAGATATTTAAAAATATATCTCCCATAGGGTTTTAGAAAAACCATATTTATTTAAAAATAGAGTCGCCACCGGCCACTAAGGTATGCTAGACACCATAAAACCAGAGATTTTAAAAATATTGAGTTCGGGAGTCGGTTACGGGTGGGGAAGGATTAGCACCCCACACCGCCCAAAATCGGTACTTTAATAATTACCGTTTTATTAATATTAAACTTTTAGGATTAAAGTGACGATTAAATTAAGATTTGGTTATAAGTGCAAGTAAATTTTAAGGGTCCGTTATTCGAGAGTAAACCGATAGACCACCATCACTGCGTTTGATATTGGCCATGTTTACGCTCGAATAAAAGGGCACCGTATTGACAAACAATATACCCATTATGCAATCTTAGAAAATAAATTATAAAACATTAACATTGACATAGTACTAAAAACATAAAAAATATGAATATCATAATATTAAACAAAAATAATAAAATGTATGAACATGAATAACATAACATATCATAATAATAAAAACAAAGTATAAACAAAAATATGTAAAAAAGGAAAAAAAAAACATACTTCAAGAATTAATTAATCACATATATACATGTTAAAAAAAAAACCACAATGCAACATATGCATGACATAGATAAAATATGATGCTAAACTAACAAATCAAAGCAACATGCTAGCATAAAAACTAATGCTTGATACTTAACATATGACACAATAAATATGCATATTACAAACACATCATAATATTAATATATAACCAAATTGTCCAATACTAAAATATGACCTAAGATGTAAGATGAACATAAAATACATGCTAAAACATATATGTAACATATATAAACTAAATGACATATTAGCATGATAATACACATAAAAACATAAAGAGGCAACAAATATACATATATAATACATATATGATGATCATCACAACTCATGCTAACACAAGAGAAAAGAAACACTAAAATATGGCTATTTAAAATGCATAAAAAACATGAAATAAAGGACTGAAATGAAATAAAAATAAAATCAGCGGGCCAGAAATAAAAGAAAAAAAACACACACATTTTAGGACTTAATTGTAAATCGAAATAAACCAGCAGGGACTGAAAAAGTAATAAAACCAAGGGGTAAGCTCGAAGTGAAAATATCATAAACACGAAGGACTAAGGGCGTGATTTGGCCATTTGACATCTGAATTCGTTTAATTTAGGGGCTAAATTGAAAGGTTTTAAATAGAAAAGGGGACTGGGGTTGCAATTAGACCAAGGGGCGAGCCCAAACTGAAAATATCAAAAGGACGGAGGTCCTTATGAGGCAATTAGATCATTTTTAAAACATTAAATGCCTATAAAATAACTTAACCGGATCTGTTTTCAAACTTTTGGCATTTCAAAATTTTGTTTTTTTAAAAAAAGCTCTCTCTTTGTTTATTCTCTCAACCGAAAACCCCAAACACCCAACCTTCCAAATGGCCGTCGTTGTTTCCAGAAACCGACGAGCTTTTGCCATGCAAGTCGTCGTCGGCCGCCGCTTACCGACGCCTGCGACTACAAAAAGCCACAAAACACCGTTTTTATTTGAAAAAAATAGATCTAGCCTTGTTTTCTTTAAAATCAAAACCCTTAGCCCCTTTTTATCAAAACCAAAGCCATCTTTTTGAAACAAACCCTCCATTTAAAAACTTATTTCTATGAACCGAGGCCCGAAAAAAAACATCCCCCTCATCAGTTCACCATATTCAGTTCTGGAAACTGATGACTTATCACCGAGGATGGGAGACCGGCGACAAAAAGGTAAAAACTTAAACCATTTTTTTGTATTTTTTACTATACAATTTTTTGTTTATGCATGTATGAAAAAAGAAAAGAAAGAAGGAAGAGATTACCACTGGATTTTCTTTCTTATTTCGAATCTCAAGACTGAGTACAAAATGGTTCCTTACATGTGATATATAGTCTACTTTTTTTTATTTTTTTCTTTGCTTACAATGTTAGACAAAAAATGAAATGATTTTCTGTGTGATTCTGACTTGTACTTCTTTGATCTTGCATGTCCGGTTTGGTGAGCCGGTGAGGCGCAAGCGTACGACGGCAGCGGCGGAGCAGTTCTTTCGGTCAGATGTGTTCTCAGCCGTTGGATCAGATCTGATCCAACGACTAAGATGGCTTGATGTACGGACGGCCTAAATGTGAGCTTAGAACAACGAGGCAACTCGAGATGATGACACATGGCGCCTTGGAAATCGGATAGCCTCGTGCGTGCGATGCACGCACGCGTGAAGAGTTGAACAGCTCGCGCATATTCTCACGCGGCCAGCTGGAGGGTCTCCTTTCTTCAATCATGACCGTTGGATCAAGATTTGATCCAACGGCCCTTGGTTGGCTGCGCATAAAATGATAAAGATTAGGGGTTAGATATTAGGGTTTAATTGTGCCTGGCCGAAATGGGCCTTGTAATATATATATTTTTTGGTTTTGTAATAATTGGGCTGTGGACTGTTAATGGTTTAAATATATTTGGGTTTTATTTTATTTAAGTTATTTTAATACAGCCCAATAATAATAATAATAATAATAATAATAATAATATTACGTATACACACATATATAACATATGCATATTCAAGCATGTAATACAAACATATATTTGTTCACACATAATTAATATAACTATACACATATTGTACATATACAAACAATGCATACATAAAATATAAACATACACATGACACACATATACCATGATAATTACTAATACGTACATAATACATAACATACATATCATACATGCATTTACACACATCACACATATATATTACATATATATTAATAACACTCATGCACGTATATATACATAAACATGCAACAATAATATTAATTAATTATTATATTAGTATGTCGTAATATTAACAAACACAGATAAAAATGAGTGATTACAGTTGCCCCTTTTTGCTTGTTCTCTTGGAACAAGAACAAAGCAAAGATTATAAGCACTCATTTTTATCCGACTTCCCTGTTTGTAGCTTTGGAATTACGTGTTCTTCTAGAACTCTCCGCTTTTCCTCGGCCGAATCTTTAGGCTCGTAAGTTCTTCATATATAGAACTTCTTTACCTTCTGATCTTGTAGCTACAGGCGCTTCCTATATAGAACATTTCACTTTGAAGCCTCGTAAATTTGAAGCCTTCAGTTACGAGTCCCTTCTATATAAAACTTTTCACTTTGAGACGGTGAAGCTTGGAGTCCTTCCTATATAGAACTCTTTGCCTTCAATGCGACAAGTTTTTCCTATATAAAACCTTCTGCGTCACAGATGGATTCTTCCGACTGGGAGTTCTTCCTATGTAGAACTGCTAGTCTTCAAACCCTGGAGTCGCAAGTCCTTCCTATATAGAACTTTTAGCTTCTAAAATCTTGGAATTACGGGTTTTTCCTATATAGAACCTTTCACTACGAAGGCTTGAAAATATAGGCCCTTCCTATGTAGAACATTTATATTCGAATTAGGGATTCACGCCAAGTTGGCTATCGATCTTTCTAGATTCACGCTACTAAGGCTGTCGGAATCTTTCTTCAAATTTAGGGATTCATGCCAAAAATGGGTACCAAAATCTCTAAATAAACCTACCTCTTCAATATGAAGTCGTAGATCAAAAGTCACTAATGACCTGTAAGTACCGGTTTAAAATAGACAAAAATATGGTTATGAATAAGTTAGCATGCTCCTAGTCCTAGGGATGACTAACTATACATGATGCACGAGTGTTAATGTTCCGATGCGACTGCTTCCGTAATTAGGCAATCTCAACTCTGCTTGCTTTCTCTTCCTTTTCTTCTTCTGGTGGCGGTATCCTATCTCACTGTTGGGTTCAACCATTTTAGCCTCTCTTTTTTCTGAGTTTTCGGTTCTAAGTTTTAAAGTGCCCTTTTGGGTTTTCACTTTTTTAGGCACCCTTACGTGTTTTCACCTGGGAGATCTCTATTATCGTCTTGAATATTTTCTCTGACAAGTGTGAATGGCGCATGACATTGGTTATCTTATTCTGATGCTCAAAGTCTTTCCCTCATCGTGCCTCGACATACATTATGTAGAAAGCTTGAGGTCAAAGTTAATTTCATTTTCTAATCACCTGCATTCTCAGGGTTAGACCATAGTAATGCTCAGAAATCTTTTGTTTATCATAAGTCTATGTTAACCCGTTTACACAATGCTTATGAAAACAATGGGAAGACAAAGAGGGGAGGGCACAAAAACATGATCTTATTGACATTAAGGACTTGGAACAATTTTAGAAAAGTCATGAAAAATATGAGGAAAAGGGAAAGCAGAACATGAAATACAAAACCCCAAACATCCACTGTATGAATGATGCTTGATCCCGTCAACCGAAATAGAATCTTTGTCTGGAGTTCCTTCTTCTAGTACCCGTAGGGATAATTCTACTTGCTGGAGGCCCAATCTCAAAATTTATTTGAGCCGCCCTTAACGGGTTTTCAACTCAGATCCTTCCTCTGTTTCAAGACGCCCTTTTTTGAGTTTTTGCCTAGAGCTCTCTCTTTTTCTACACCTAAGGCGCCATTTGCGGGTTTTTACCTTAGGTTTTCATTTTATGAAGCGCATTTTTCAGGTTTTCGCCTTATGTTTTCATCATTTTTTCTTTTTTTTCATTCATTTTTTTCAAACATAATACTTCTTAACTGAATCGAAATTCACGGGATTTTTCAATTCTTCTTTATCCATTTCAGTTAAAATTAACGCTCCTCCCGAAAAGACATTCTTAACGACATATGACCTTCCCAGTTAGGCATCTACTTCCCTAAAAAATCTTTCTGAATTGGAAGGATCTTTTTAAGCACCAGATCTCCTTCTCTGAATTCTCTCGGGCGCGTTTTCTTATCATATGCTCCCATCATTCATTTTTGGTACATTTGACCATGGCAGATGGCTTTCAACCTCTTTTCTTCGATGGGATTTAACTGGTCGAGCCTGGTTTGCACCCACTCTGATTCATCCAGTTTTACTTTATTCAGAACCTGAAGTGACGGAATCTCAACCTCAATAGGTAGTACCACCTCTGTACCGTACACTAGAGAATAAGGCATTACCCCTATTGATGTTCGAAAAAATGTCCGGTAGGCGAACAAAGCAAATGGCATCTTCTCATGCCAATATTTGTAGGCGCTCGTTGTCTTCGCGGTGATTTTCTTTATGTTCTTGTTTGCTGCTTCTACTGCCCTATTCATCTTAGGACGATAGGTCATTGAGTTATGGTATGTTATTTTGAACTGATTGCACACCTCAGTCATCAATTTATTATTCAGGTTGGAAGTGTTATCGGTGATAATCCTTTTTGGAAACCCATATCGGTAAATGATCTTTTTTTTCAGGAATTTGTACACCGTTGTTCTCGTGATATTAGCGTAAGATGTTGCCTTCACCCATTTAGTGAAGTAATCAATGGAAACCAAAATAAAACGGTGCCTGTTGAAAGCCTTCAAATAAATATGTCCAATGACATCCATGCCCCATGCTGCGAAAGGCCAAGGCGCGTTCATGGTGTGTAAAGGTAAAGGAATAGCATGGATCTTGTCAGCATATATTTGACACTTATGACATTTCCTGGCATAATCGATGTAGTCTTCCTCCATAGTCGACCAGAAATAGCCATATCTCATGACTTTTCGGGCTATTGACAGACCATTAGCGTGTGTTCCACACAAACCATCATGCACCTCTGCCAAAATTTCTTTCGCCTCCCGGGCATCTACACATCTCAACAACGTTTGATCGTGGCCTCTTTTGTACAGAATCTCCCGTCCAAAACATATCATGTTGCCATTTTTCTGAGTGTTTTTCGGTCATTTTTGTTTGCCCCTTCAGGATACTTTTAAAACTTGATATATTGCAAGATATCGTAATACCAAGGGTTGCCATCTATTTCTTCTTGCACATTATAACAGTGAGCTGGCCTCTCAAAAGTCTGCATCTTGATTGGCTTCATTTCTTCTTTTGTATTTGCTTTAAACATAGAGGCCAGGGTTGCTAAGGCATCTGTCATCTGGTTGTCTTCTCTAGGAAGGTAGGTGAAATTGACCTTATCAAATTCTTTAATGAGCTCTTGGATCAACTCGTAGTATTTGACCAGCTTCGGATCCCTAGTTTCATATTCTCCTCGTAACTGATAGATCACTAAGGATGAATCTCCGAATACTCGAGGTTCTTTGATCTTTCTTTCAATGGCTGCATTCAGTCCCGTGACACATACTTCGTATTCAACTATGTTGTTCGTGCAAAATAATTATAATCTGCTGGTGAAAGGATAATAGACATCTTCTAGAGAAATTACTACGGCTCCTATTTCGTGGCCAAGGGCGTTGAATGCTCCATCAAAGTAAAGCTTCCACGAGCCGTAATATGAAACTACGTCTCCCCCTGTTGCAATACACATCAAGTCCTCATCTGGGAAATTAAAGTTCAGCGATTCATAATTATTTGAAGCATGGCTAGCTAAGAAATCTTTTATAGCACTTCCTTTCACAGCTTTCTGGCTCACATATATAATGTCGAACTCGGGTAATAGCATCTGCCAGCGAGCCATCCTTACCGTTAATGCTGGTGCTTCCGTTAGATACTTCAAGGGGTCCAATTTGGATATCAACCAAGTGGTATGGTATAACATGTACTGTCTAAGCCTTTTAGTAGTCCAAACCAAATCACAATATAGCTTCTGAATTAGCGGGTACCGTGTTTCACAATCGGTGAACTTCTTGCTTATGTAGTAGATGGCTCTTTCATTCTTCTCATACTCATCATGTTGCCCCAACATCTATCAAGTTTTCAAAAACTGTCAGGTAAAGGATCAAATGCATGTTTGGTACCGGTGCGACTAAAATTGGAGTATTCGTCAAGTACTTCTTAATCTTCTCTAGAGCTTCTTAACATTTTCATCCCAGACCCCTGGGTTATTATTTCCAAGTAGTCTGAAGAGAGCGTCGCACTTATATGTTAATTGATAGATGAAAAGGGAGATATAGTTTAACCTTCACAGGAAACCTCAGACTTCTTTCTGAGTATGAGGCGGTGGGAGGTCCTGGATAGCCTTCATTTTTTCTAGATCGATCTCAATCCCCTTCCTACTTACTATAAACCCCAAGAATTTTTCAGATGTGACTGTGAAGGTGCATTTAGTCGGGTTAAGCTTTAGCTGGTATTTTCGTAGTATTTGAAATAATTTTCTCAGGTTTCGAAGGTGCTCCTCCTCGGTTTAAGATTTAGCAATCATATCATCCACGTATACCTCTATCTCTTTGTGTATCATATCGTGGAAAAGAGTCACCATTGCTCTTTGATAAGTCGCCCTTGCGTTCTTGAGTACGAAAGACATCACCTTGTAACAAAACGTGCCCCATATGGTTACAAATGTGGTCTTCTCCATGTCTTCTGGGTCCATCTTTATCTGGTTGTATCCCAAGAAACCATCCATGAATGAGAACAATGAGTGTCTCGCGGTATTGTCAACCAATGTGTCAATATGTGGCAAAAGAAAATTTTCTTTAGGGCTCGCTCGATTGAGATCCTTGTAATCTATACACATGCGAACCTTCCTATCCTTCTTTGGCACCGGTACGATGTTTGCAACTCATTCAGGGTATTTGGCAACTTCCAGAAAGCCAGCATTAAACTACTTTTTCACCTCTTCTCTGATTTTTAATAGCATGTCAGTTCTCATTCTTCTTAGCTTTTGCTGGATTGGTTTCCATTATGGCCTCGTTGGCAGCTTGTGCACCACTATGTCTGTGTTCAACCCTGGCATATCTAGATAAGTCCAAGCAAAGACGTCATTGAACTCTTGGAGCAGGGCTATCAGTTTGCGCCTAGTTTTTGAGGAAAATTTAGTCCCGATTTTCACTTGTTTCTCTCCTCATCGGTTTCCAAGTTCAAAATTTTTGTTTCTTCTTGGTGGGCCATGGGTTGCCTTTCTTCATTGGTCATCATCCTTACCAACTCCTCAGGAACCTCACATTCTGCTTCGTCGTCCTCCTCTTCAATTTCTGCCGAGATCTTGGGGCGTTCAAAGTCTACCTTAGGATTGGATTCAGAATCATTCATACAGTTAATTATGGAGACCCTGTATGAAATGAGAACGAATGTATTGGGAAGATAATGATTTTAAATGAAGTGAAGGAATATGAGTAAGAAATGAATGAATGAAGTAATTGAAATGTTTGCCATTTAAGAAAACGAGGAAGACATTATTTCATTGCAAACCAAAAGTTAACATAGATGCCCCATACAAAATGTCACTATTGCCTATGGGCAAAAACAAAAGGTTGGTTCGGAGCATTACTCAGATCTAGCCCTAAAGACTAAAGGTATATCAATGTAGCTCTAGTTATTGAAAGTTTCCTTGGGACGGCAAGGGCGAATGTTGGTCAACACGTTGCTGTCATTGTCATCTTCAACTATCACGTTGATGGACATCCCTTCAAGCGATTCACTAAACATATCATTCTCGTTAAGTATGTCATTTTCTCAAATTGATTCATGTACTCTCTGTTATGTATGGAAATTCCTCCAAAGACAAAAATATCTTTTACATGAGGGAAAAACATCGGTCTCCATGAAATATCCTCTCATTTGAGCCTAGCCTTCATTTGTTTTTCTTTTCTTCTGTATTTCCCTCTCTTTTGCTGAATGTCTGGTTTGTAGCCAAGCCCAAAACATCTTTCTTGGTGATGACACTTCTGGGTCATAGGCTTCCTTGCAATCTCCTTCCTAGCCCTTTTTCCTGTTTTGGCTTCTTGACCCAAAGTTTCAGAAACGGTCATCTTGGTATAATTAGATAACCTGAGAGGGGGGATCCGACTACCTTCCGCAACAAATATAGCATTTACAAGTTCCAATGCTCTAAATGAACATTCTACGGTATCTTCATCGTTCTGGATGTAGAGTGCATCTGACGTTACCGAGGCGATGATTTCTTGCTCGGCCTCTACAGTGACCAACTTGCCTTCGATCATAAATTTTAATTTTTGATGGAGTGATGAGGGAACAGCTCCAGCTGAGTGAATCCATGGTCTTCCCAATAAGCAACTGTAGCTCAGCTTTATGTCCATTACCACAAAATCAATTGTGTACTCTGTCAGCCCAATCAACAAAGGTACTTCAATTTTTCCAAGCGCTCCCCTTTGAGTACCGTCAAAGGCTCTTACGGAGTTATGACAGGGTTTCAAGTAGAAGTCATCTACAGGTAACCTTTTCAGAGTCGCCATTGGTAGTACATTTAATGTCGACCTATTATCAATTAGTACTCCTAGCAAAACATACCCTTTGCAGTGGGTAGTGACGTTTAGAGCTTTGGTAGACCCCATACCTCCCCCTGAGATCTCATCATCGCTGAATGTGATGTAGTTGTATGCGGTGATATACCCACTATTTTGCCCAGCTTAGATATAGAAATTTCATCAGGTACAAACGTCTGGTTGAGTACCTTTAATAATGCATTGTGATGCTTCTTCGAACTCAAAAGTAACTCCAACACCGTAATCTTTGCTGGTTAGTTTCGAAGTTGTTCCACTATATTGTATTCACTATGCCTCAGAAACTTCAAAAATTCATGTGCATGTGCCTGAGCCTCAGTTACAGGCTCAGTAATCTTTGGAAGGGGACTCCTCGCCAAATATCTATGCAGGACCAGACGAAGTACCTTCTCCCTTATTTTTTGCAGCTTCAGCAGGTTTCAAAGCTTTCGAAGAGTAGTACATGCCGTTCCTCGTGAAGTGGCCTACTTCATTGACAATTTCTCATTCCTCTGTCTATTTATCTTTCTGTGTTGGCTCTTCTTTTACCATTTGTTCCTCCTCCTCAAGAGGTTTCGACTTCTTTGGTATGGTCACGTTGGCAGCATAATTCCAAGGGGTTTGCCACGTGTCTTTGAACGGAAACGGGGCTGGTGCTGAGATGATGATTTTGGAGGCCACTTGTATAGCCTCTCCTTGAGATAAACTTGCTTCTTTTGGTTTGGAGGGGACGACAAAGGGTCTGTCTATTCCATACTTGATGTTGGGGCTATCTGACGCGCATAGATCTAACCCTTCCTTCCAGCAAACTCCTCAAAGAACTCTATCTCTTTACTGTCCATCAACTGTTGAACCAATCTCTTGTATTCTTCACATTGCTGGATGTTGTGCTCTCCGTCCTGGTAGACCTCACAATAAGCTCTACATCCTTTTCTACACCACTATCATGCCTTTGTCAATCAAGCGGGCCATGCATAATTGTTGCAACACCCACTGTAAGGGAGATTTGACTTCTAACACATCTTTATTAGCCTTCCTAGCAGAGTAGTCCTCAATAGCGTTCTGTAATTCAGCAACGGGTTAGCGGCCACATTCGGTTCCTCAAACTTTAATACCTAGAATTAATCAGGCTCTGCACAAGTTTCTTAAATGCAAGGTAGTTTTCTGTGGAGTGACCAGGGGAACCGCCATGATAATCGCAATGCGCATTAAGATCATACCATGACAAAAACGGAGGTTTGAACGGAGTAACATAGTATGGGCGGACCAAATCAGCTTTGTACAACTGAGAATAAAGCTCGGTGTATGAAACTGGTAACGGAGTAAATGTTGCTTTCTCTTGTTCCTTTCTTGGGGCTCTTCCTTCTCTTTGGTTTGGGTTCTGAGCCTTTCCTGTTGATGCTTGTGGCCGAGAGACCGTAAAGTTCTTTGAGGCATTGTAAGTACTTGTAGTATTTACCTCATTCTCTCTCTCTTCTTGTTGTACTTTTGGGAGCTATCCCCACTATCAATCCTACCACTCTTAATTGCCAATTCGAGAGACTCCTCAGTCCTGATCAGATCGGTAAAGCTCTGAGTTGTATTATTGATAAGGCAATCGAATAGTGTTCCCTTCAAAGTATTCACGAATAAGGGCGTAATCTCGTGCTCAGGAATTGGTGACTGGATCTGAGCGGCCACCTCTCGCCACCTCTAGGCGTATTGTCGCAGGCTCTCATTAGACTTCTGTCCCATGTTTTCCAACATGATCTTGCTAGGGGTCATATCTGTCACATGTTTGTACTGCTCAATGAACGCCTTTGAAAGATCCTTTTAGGATTTTATATTTACCCGGCTTAATTGGGTGTACCACCAGAGTGTTGCTCTAGTCAGACTATCCTGTAAACAATGGATTAAAAGTTTTTATCCTTGATGAAGGCTGCCATCTTTTGGCAATACATGGTCACATGCGCAGAAGGACATAAAGTTTCGTCATACTTGTTAAATTCTGGAGTTTTGAATTTTAGTGGTAAAATAAGGTCGGATACCAGGCTCAGATTGCTAGCCTCATTCCCTAGTTCATCTGTGGCTTGTAGTGCTCTAAATTTCTCTTCCATGAGACGAAATCTTTCCTCTCATTTCTTTTCTACTTCCGTTCTAATTTTCTCAACCAAATTCAGATCCGGCACTTCTTCTTCGTGGAATGTCTCTATATCGATGGGTTGGTTTTCTGATGCCCCCACTTGAAGACTAGCAGATATCCCGGTAGGGTCAATGTATACTCTTCTTGTTGGACTAGGCGTCTTTGGTTGAACCTTGCTGTGAGATGTGATACCTTCTGGCTCCTGGGCGACTTCATCTTTAACCTTTTCTTTCCCATAGCTTTTTTCCAGCAATTCGGTTAACTCGGATAATATCGTAGCTTGTGATTGAGCGATCTGGTCGCTGAGGTGCTATCTAGCTTTATCGAAACGTGCTTCCAAATCATTCTGTTTTTTTTTCAAATCGACTATTCTGTCCTCCATTAGTTTGTTTTGGAACTGAGTAAAGTATGGATGCGGAATGGTTGCGGCTTATCTTTTAGTTTCACACTGCCACAATATTTACACTATCAATATTTTTGCAAAAAAAGATGAATGCATGTATAATGATGCAAATGCCATGATGCAATGCAAGAATGTAGGCAAATAAAGGTACTGATTCCGCTGGTAATCACCCTTTTGAACTACTTTTATGGGAATTAAAGGGTCCAGATTACAAAATAGTAAAGTAGAGTTCTACATATAAGCCCTAGCTCTAGCTCCTAACTTCTCGATAGCCCCGAGTAGCTTGATGAACCTAGACGCTTCTTTCATATCTGAGGTTATGAAAGGTTGAAGAGCTTCGGCTTCTGCAGCTAAATCTGTCACATGTCTCGCAACTCGTTGTATCTTCACCATCAGGGTCATGTAATACTGGTCTTTGTCTTGAATCATCTGGGAGGCATCACGAAGTCTTCGCCACCAATAATTGTTTCCACCTTCTGTAACTTTTTCGAATACCCTAATTCTCCCCCTGTAATCCTGAACGGTTGCCTCGAGTGACTTAATTCGGGCTCGTAACATACCAATTTCACGCTCCCTTTCTTTTAGTTCGATGAAACTATTCATCCGGTGATAGGTCTGAAAAGACTGTTCCAACTCTGTCAGTCTCCCTTCTAACTCGACATTCTGATCTTGGCTCTGATTCAGGCTTTGAACAGTGTCGTTGTACAAGTTTTGCATCTCTAGTAGTCTATTCGTGCTCCACATAGATTTCTTCTTCCAAACGGCAGTGTTCTCTTTTCCGTAGATGATTGCTTGCTTGCCTTTGTCGATCTCTTGCCTAACTCTTTCTTTCTCTTGGTTAATGGCGTCCCTAAATGATCGTCTTTCACTCTCGATGTCTAACTTGCAACTTTCTAACTACTTCTCGATTGCTTGCTTACCTTTCTCTCATTCTTCTTCAACTAAACGCATACCGTTCATCCTTTCCTTCTCCACTGCTAGGAATTGGCTTCGGCTGGCATTCTGTACCTTTGTTTGAAGTTAGAGAGTATTTTTCTGATAAAGAGCATTCTTTTCACTCAGATCTGCATTCACCTTCTTCAATTCCCTAATGGTCTCATCTCGTTCATCGACATCCAAACTTGCCTTGTAGAGCCTACTCATATGTTGTGTCTATAAAGCCTTCATCTTCTTCTTAACCTCCTCGAGTTTATTTTGCAAAATATCGGCCTCGAACAGTACTATCATCATATGCTCCTCAAGTGACATGGTTGGTCATTGGTCGGGTTCTAGAATTTTGTCGTTAACTCTCAGGCGCCTCCAAAGATCGTAATTTGGGGTGGTCATACACTTGGTATCTTCTTCTACCCTTATTTAATAACAGTGATCCCAAGCTCTCATGATGGTTTGAATCTTTAACCTGAATTCGCCCTTGAAAGGAAACTTACTTCGACTTAAACCGGCGGTAACGGGAACAAACTGTCGTGTTCTGAATTGTCGAGACACTAAAAGCGGAGCACAATCAATTCCACCATGTAGCCCTAACATCATTAGCCAATCATAATCGCCACAGCTATATAAGAAGTAACAACCCTGCCGAGCCAATGAACTCTCCACACTATCTTCGTCTTGAATGTTCTTAAAGATCCGGGTCCATTTCTTCATATTCAAGTCTTCTCGCCATTCTTTCGCTAAGCACTCTCGCAAAGGCAAAAAGTCTCGAAATGATATTCCATGTAAGACCATCGTTGGTGTCCTCCACATATGGCTCTGGATCCAAACCTGTAGTAACTGTGCATACCCTCTGAAACGTCCTTCTTCATGCTTCCAACTTGCATTTAAAGAAATGAAAGTTTCAGTTAAGATTGCGGTACTGGATTCGCCTTTCGCTTTATACGCTCAAATAGATCTAGGATGGCTACATCGATGTTTCCAAGAACCCTCGGGAAGATGACCAAACCATATATCCCTAAGGCGAATAGCTCCATCTTCTTCCCCTCATCTGGGTGCGCGGGTATGATGTCTCGAATACTCTCTCAAGCAAAGGCTAGTCTGTCTCCTCGATTTTGAATCAGGCTGTTAACCCAATCGTCACTCATCCCGGCAAAGGTTTTGAGATTTGAAGGGTAATTTTGGTTCCTTGGCGGCTTCGCGTAGATCCAATCTTTCTGGACATTCTTCTGATTAAGTAGGGACGTGTATTCCTTTACCGTAGGCATCATATCTTGCCCGTTGAAAGTAAAGCAGCAAAAAGCAGGATTCCAGAACTGGAAAATGGCTCAGAGTAAAGGTTGGTTGACTCGAACATACATCAACTGTGCTATGTCACCGTAACTATCGAAGAATAAGTCTTGTAGTCTTAGATCCCATTATTCCCAAATCCTTTTAAGTTCTCATAGGTCATTCTGTTGGAGGCTCACGTAGGTATACCCTGACACTATGCGCTCACTCGGCAAACTATTATCTTGGGTCCTCTTATTGGCTTCTGACCAATGTCTGACGGTTGAGTTGAGGTCGTCCTTCTTAAGATACCTTTTTTCATGATGAAAGATTTTCTGATTAGGCAAACCACTTGATCCAGTACCTTTATGTACTGCAGATGTAATTATGTATGCAAAAAACAAAACAAAACAAAAAAAGAAAACAAGTCAGTACCGGATAAAATCAATAGATATATAAATAAAAGGACAAGTTAAGTAAGATAAACAAACAAAACAACCCTATTTACATCCAGTCTAAAACACCTAGGTTATCCGCATGGCTCTAAAAAGGGTGATTTTTTATGTTCTCTACATGCAGTGTTGGTGCTAGGAGGTACCCAAATTGTCCTTGATGTCCCCTACTAAGGGTAGCAAGGCCCCCGATCATCACCCATTATAGGCTCCTTTCAACCGGGTTCAAATCAGGGGGACCCATTCGCTAATGCCCATACGAAGGAACGATATCCTCACGAAAGCATAAGGTACTCGAGCCCCGAAGGTACTTTGCTAGGCCCATACGAAGGAACGATATCCTCACGAAAGCACTAGCGTTTCCCCTACTTAAAAAAGGACGAGTTTATATGCCAAATTTTAAATGCGTTAAAATAAACGCGCAATTATAACCGAATGTAAATTAATAGTCACTTTAATTCGGAACTTCCAATATTACTAAAGCGATGATTATTTAAAAAGCTTGACTCTCTTTTCATTGTGAAAAACAAAAAAATATTCCCCAGCGGAGTCGTCATCTGTAGCGATATCTTTTTTACAGAGTTTTCACTAAAAAGGAGGTTTTAAGGTGTTTGGGGTCTTTCGGGTATTTAAAAATATATCTTTCGTGGAGTTTTAGAAAAACCATATTTTATTTTAAAAATAGAGTCGCCACCGGCCACTAAGGTAGGCCGGACACCATAAAACTAGAGATTTTAAAAATATTGGGTTCGAGAGTCGGTTACGGATGAGGAAGGATTAGCACCCCCACACCGCCCAAAATTGGTACTTTAATAATTACCGCTTTATTAATATTAAACTTTTTGGATTAAAGTGACGATTAAATTAATATTTGGTTATAAGTGCGAGTAAATTTTAAGGGCCCTGTTATTCGAGAGTAAACCGATAGACCACCATCACTGCGTTTGATACTGGCCACGTTTACGCTCGAATAAAAGGGCACCACATTGACAAATAATATACTCGTTATGCAATCTTAGAAAATAAATTATAAAACATTAACATTGACATAGTACTAAAAACATAAAAAATGAATATCATAATATTAAACAAAAATAATAAAATATATGAACATGAATAACATAACATATCATAATAATAAAAACAAAGTATAAACAAAAACATGTGAAAAAGGAAAAAACATACTTCAAGAATTAATTAATCACATATATACATGTTAAAGTATAAAAAACCACAATGCAACATATGCAAGACATAGATAAAATATGATGCTAAACTAACAAATCAAAGCAACATACTAGCATAAAAACTAATGCTTGATACTTAACATATGACACAATATATATGCATATTACAAACACATCATAATATTAATATGTAACCAAATTGCCCAATACTAAAATATGACCTAAGATGTAAGATGAACATAAAATACATGCTAAAACATATATGTAACATAAATAAACAACTAAATGACATATTAGCATGATAATACACATAAAAACATAAAAAGAGGCAACAAATATACATATATGATGATCATCACAACTCATGCTAACACACGAGAAAAGAAACGCTAAAACATGGCTATTTAAAATGCATAAAAAAGAACATGAAATAAAGGACTGAAATGAAATAAAAATAAAATCAGCGGGCCAGAAATAAAAGAAAAAAACACACATTTTAGGACTTAATTGTAAACCGAAATAAACTACCAGGGACTGAAAAAGTAACCAAGGGACAAGCTCGAAGTGAAAATATCATAAACACGAAATGACTAAGGGCGTGATTTGGCCATTTGACATATGAATTCGTTTAATTTATGGGCTAAATTGAAAAGTTTTAAAAAGAAATGGGGACTGGGGCTGCAAATTAGACCAGGGGGTGACCCTAAACTGAAAATATCAAAAGGACAGAGATCCTTATGAGGTAATTAGACCATTTTTAAAACATTAAATGCCTATAAAATGACTTAACCGGATCTGTTTTCAAACTTTTGGCATTTCAAAATTTTGTTTTTTTTTAATAAAAAACTCTCTATTTGTTTATTCTCTCAACCGAAAGCCCCAAACACCCAACCTTCCAAACGACTGTCGTTGTTTCTAGAAATCGGCGAGCTTCCGCCATGTACGTCGGCGGCGGCTGCCACTTACCGGCGTCGGTGACTACAAAAAGCCACAAAACACCTTTTTTATTTCCAAAAACAGATCTAGCCTTATTTTCTTTAAAATTTAAACCCTTAGCCCCTTTTTATCAAAACCGAAGCCATCCTTTTGAAACAAACCCTCCATTTAAAACTTATTTCTATGAACCGAGGCCCGAAAAAAACATCCCCTCACCGATTCATCATATTAAGTTCTAGAAACTAATGGCTTATTACCGACGATGGGAGACCGACGGCAAAAAGGTAAAAACTAAAACCTTTTTTTGGGGTATTTTTTTACTATACTCTTTTTTTGTTTATGCATGTATGAAAAAAAGGAATGAAAGAAAGAATAGATTACCACTGGATTTTTTTCTTATTTCGAATCTCAAGACTGAATACAAAATGGTTCATTACATGTGATATATAGTCTGCTTTTTTTTTCTTTGCTTACAATGTTAGACAAAAAATGAAATGATTTTATGTGTGATTCTGACTTGTACTTCTCTGATCTTGCATGTCTAGTTTGGTGAGCCGGTGAGGCGCGAGCGTACGGCGGCAGCGACAGAGCAGTTCTTTCGGTCAGATGTGTTCTCGGCCGTTGGATCATATCTGATCCAATGGCTGAGATGTCTTGATGCACGGACGGACCAGATGCGAGCTTGGAACAACGGCGCGTGGGGAGCTGAGCGGCTCGCGCGTGATCTCACGCGGCCAGCTGAAGGGTCTCCTTCCTTCAATCGTGACCGTTGGATCAAGATTTGATCCAACGGCCTTTGGTTGGCTGCACATAAAAGGATAAAGATTAGGGTTAGATATTAGGGTTTAATTGGGTCTGGCCGAAATGGGCCTTGTAATATATAGTTTTTTGGTTTTGTAATAATTGGGTTGTGGACTGTTAATGGTTTAAATACATTTGGGTTTTATTTTATTTAAGTTATTTTAATACAGCACAATAATAATAATAATAATAATAATAACAATAACAATAATAATACATATACGTACACACATATATAACATACACATATTCAAGCACATAATACAAACATATATTTGTTCACACATAATTAATATAACTATACACATATTGTACATATACAAACAATACATAAAATATAAAAATACACATGACACACATATACCATGATAATTACTAATAAGTACATAATACATAACATACATACCATACATGCATTTACACACATCACACATATATATTACATATATATTAATAACACTCATACACGTATATATACGTAAACATGCAACAATAATATTAATTAATTATTATATTAATATATCGCAATATTAACAAGCACATATAAAAATGAGTGATTACAATAACCCAATGATCTTGGGCAACTGCAAGGACGAAAGTCACTAAACTACGTGTATTTGGGCTCCCAAAATTTTAGGCATAATTCATTTTTAAGTCCCTCTTAATTATAAAGCTAGATAAACTACACCTTAGCGTCTCCTAATCATTTGGGATAAATTGCTCTTTAGGTCCTCTTAATTTTGTAACTAGACAAATTAATTATTGCCCCCCCCCATTTTTGGGGTCAAATTGCTTTATAGTTTCCATTAGTTTTGAAACTGGGAAGATTAAGCCCTAACCCACCAGTTTTTCAATTTAAAAACTTCTTAAACTCCTATCTACTTTAAAATTAAGCAGATTAGACCCTAACTTTCTAATTTTTAAGGGGTAAAGTATCAAAATGGTAACTAAACTTTGGTTAAAAATTCAAAATGGCAACCAAACTTTAACGAGTCCGAAGACCGACCTCTCATCAGTTTGGTTGGTTTTTAATCAAACTAACTTAATCGATTTAATCTAGAAAAACGAACCGATCAATTTAACGAGTTCGAAGTCCGACTTCTCACGAGGAATCTGATGGTTACCCCAGTTAGGCAATCGAGCAGAATCCGAAACCAAGTCACTTCTCCATGATGATTGTGTATGTGTTGTTGGAATTGCATACTGCTATGCAATTCCAACGTTAACGGACCACTATTCTTAGGATGGATGTTAACATTTTTTTAACAATTTCTCCCTAGAAAGAGAGGAAGGGTAATTTTACTCTTATTGAGTTTTGAACCCAAAACCTAAGGGAAAGGATAATGTGTCAATTGAGAACTTTAACCATCTGCTCTAGAGATTATTGACAGGAAGGATGTTAACTCATTGTTCTTAGGATAGATGTTTGAAATAGGTTGGATCATTGTACATATTGAAAAACAATGATTAAATATATCTAATATCCAACACCTGCCTGTTGAATGTGCAAAAGTAACATTAAACATGTGTTATTTCCCTATTTTAAAGCTTTTACATAATATATATGTACCCCTAAACAATAACTATGAAGGTCATCACATATAAACATAGTTACTTCCAAGTAGAATCGTTTAAGAGTCGTGATTGATTTTGGATTTGTCTATGATTTTTATTTTAAATTTGAATTAGATATATATATATATATATATATTTTCATTCCGTTTTTTTATTGGTCGAAACTAATAAATTTAGTTGTCTGTCGGTTGTAGTGGTTTGGAAATAAGTCAGCCCTTCCACCTCTTCATATTTTTTCCCCTACATTATATTTTCCCCCTTCCCCTCTTTCTCATTATCTCATCTCTCCAGGTTTAATATAACTTTTTAATGTAGTTTCATGGTACTGATATTTGTTTTCTAAGCTTTTTGATAAATTTTTATATACCTTACAGATAAAATTGTCTGAATTTAAATATCTTAATAAAACAATACTCTGTTTTCTAATATTTGATAAATGTATTTGAATAATAATGCTGTCATATTATCTTTGGTTTAGTGTTTACGTGCATTCATTTAATCTCATAAGTCCAAGTCTTAAATTTATCTCTCATTTTATTTTCTCTATTTCTCATCAATAAGAAACAATAATATATACACGTATAATCCACTTATAAGCAGGGACGGATCCAGAATTTGGGGTTAGGGGGCAAAACATAATTTTTTTGAAAGTGAAGGAGGAAATTTAGAAATAAATCAATTTTTAAAATAATTTATATAGGAGGACCAAAATAAAAAAATAAAATTTTCGGACCACCCGTTAATAGTTTCGTCCATGCTTATGAGTAAAATTCAATTAATTTTACTATAATTAATGATTATTAGATTAGTGAAATGAATGTATGAAATTAAAAATTGAAAACAAAAAAAAATTAGGAGAAAAAAAAGGAAGATTGACTTTTGTGCAATGGTTGGTGCACTTTATTTTCTCTTTTTACCGAGGCTCAAGTCTCACCGATACCTTTCTTCTCATTCATTTTTTTCAAATTAAAAATAAGATTAGATTACTAAAATACGTATATGATAAAAGTTAAATTTATTATTTTTTAAATCAGGATAAAAATAAATAAATGTGTAAATATAAATGATTACATGTAGTATTATACAAATTAACATGTCACCTAATACATTTAACATTTCCATATAAAATTATATTAGGTGATAAGATTCAGATGTTTTAAGATGATTCAATGGCATTTTTAAACATTACCCAGCAAGGTGATCCATTACTGGCCATTTTTCTTCCTTTTATACCACCTAATACAATTAACATTTCCATATAAAATTATATAGGGTGATTTTGTTCATTATTATCTTTAGAATAATTATTTTTTTTTACAAATTTTAATTCTAATTATAATCTTAATCCAACATAAGGGGAGGGGGAAGGAGGACTCTAGAAGAAGAAAGTGGGTGTTCTTAGTGAGTCTAGAACTAGGGACGAGGAGTCAGGAGTTAGGGTTTGAGGGGACAAAATATAAATGTTTGAAAGTGGGGGGCAAATTCTTAAACAAACCAATTTAAAAAAAAATTATATAGGATGATAAAGGCGAATTTTTTTGGCGGGGTCGTCCCTGCCTAGAACTCATAACTTGAGAGAATATGAAAAAACAAATATGAGCAGTTTGACCAACCGACCAAAAGTTTAGTAAAATAAACAAAACATCTATTTTCTGTAGATTAATAAATAAAATGACCACTGCCGCTAGTCTTATTAAAAAGAGAAAATATCTAAAATTACAATAAGAGTTTACAACTATCGTCGTAAACTAAATATACAATTTGGACATTTTCGATAATATTGATACAAGAAACTAGCTACTTTAGATCATATAAGGACCATACATGAAAAAGTTAAAAACTCAACTAAAAGACTCGAACAAAAAATAGAAACGAACAAATCTGACTACATCTGAAAATGAACCACAAAAGGGGATTGAGCTATTGAAACACCACTGAGAACTGCAAATCAGAGCCAAGCGTCGTGAGAAACTATCAACGAACTCAAATTGCGTATCCATATTCAATATGAGAGTCTAGAACATGAAAGATTAGCAGGATTACAAATAAGTGCTATTTTGATCGGTCGTGGAATCGTCAAACAAGAAGTTTGGTATATAGCGACGCTTTTTGTGGCTTTTTTGATAAAGCGCCGCTAACATTGTACATAAACGCCACAAATAACAAATTTTGTGTCGTTTTATAAGAAAACGCCGCTATAGAAACGCCGCAATAGATCTTTCTTTAGTGGCGTTTTGTCACAAACGCCACAATATATTTAGTTCTTTAGTGTCGCTTTTGGTCAAAACGCCGCTATAAGTAAAGCGCAGAGTTTTAATTTGACGGGTTATAACTCAATCTCAGACTTCACCATCCCCAAATCAAAATCGTGAAAAATCCCTAAAACTCATGGCCTGGTCGCCGTGCTCATCCTCCTTGCCGCAGTAGGTTCATTCTCCCTCTCGTCGTCGTGCTCCTCCTCGCCGTCGATCGTCAGGCCTGGTCGTCCCTCAAACCACACGGTCGCAGCAGAAAGCAAGCACCAAAAGGTCAGTCTCATTGCTCTGTGCCTGACTTCAGATTTCTATAACCTTAGCTGATTTTGTTTTTCCTTATTTTTTTCATCACCAATCATTGTCTTGCTCAGAGCTCAGGGTTAGGAGGTGTGGACTAACGCGATCGATTCCCAAATCTCACTAATTATAGCGTCTTTCCCACCTGGATTTAACTACCGCCATTCCCTTTTTCTTCTTCATTACAAACAGCTCTCTCTGTATATTCTGATTCAGAAAAGTACCCAGGAAAAATTAAGTTCAAATTGTGTGTTTTATTCTTTGGGTTTGTGTAGATTTGTTAGAGATTAAGCAATGATTTTTTTTTTCTTATTTGTGTTTGATTTTTAAGTAACGAAAAAGAAATGGATAAGAAAAATGTTGCTTTCCCACTTTTATGGCATGACACGGTCGTGGATCTCTTTTACAGTCCTGTCACTCCAGATGGTTTTTTTCTCATCAGTGCAAGCAAGGGTAATCACTATTTATTTCGTTGAAGTTGTGATTTTTTATATAATTTAGGCTTACTTATTGTCTATATTTCTTTGATAAGATTTCAATTTATAAGTCTTTATATAGGTATGTAAATGGTGGGTATATATTATCATTATCAATGCTAAGACTGTATTTTCCCATTGAACTAGTATTGATATGCAGGGGTAATTTTTTTTATCAAACTCTGGAGTCTGGAGGGATAATTTGATGTTGATCTTATGCTTTATATAAATGGGGTTTTAATTGTCTGGTTTAGATTCCAGTACCATGCTGAGGAATGGAGAAACTGGAGATTGGATAAGAAACTTTGAATGACACAAGGGTGCAGTGTGGAGTGTTTTCTTGGATACAAACGCTTTGCGTGCTGCTTCTGCTTCTAGTTCTGCTTCTGCTGACTTCTCTGCGTATGTTATTTCATTCTTTATTGTCTTTTGTCACAATATTGTTGTTATAACTTGGAGGTTGTTTAATTGTTTTTAGTCAGTTTGTTTGTTATATATGTAGATTTTGTGTTTAATACCATTACTAGATGTCTTCGAACACCTCAAGAGGCTTGTGTAAAATTCTTCATATATTTGCACTTATTAAGTTATTTATTGATAAAAGGTTGACATATTTTTGTAAAATTGCCCTTATTTGCAGGAAAGTGTGGGATAACTGGATATGGTTTGCACTCATTTGAGCACAAACGTATAGTTCGAGCCTGTATTTTTTCAGAGGTAAAGTTGGTTCCTACTCTGTTTAAGCTTTAACTTGGTGGAATTATCGAAGCATATGTATGGTGGGATATGCTAGGAAAATAAAAGAAAGATATGGTGTTTGAAATGTGTAACAGCTTAGTTTAGGAATCATCAATTTTTGATAAAAGGATGTGTTTGATAAAATAGCTAGGTTGTTGAACAGCTTGCTAGGTTACTTTGGTTCTCATTATTAGTGTGCGAGAAGTATTTTCCATTTCTTCTAGCAAACCCTATTTAATTCTTGGGAATAGAAATTTCTATTTCTAAATCAAAGCCAGCATTGCTATATTTTAGTTCTTATTACTGCTCTTGATCTTTATTTTCATTGGTTGTCTTGACAAAGATGTTAGCAATCATTAATTATTAGAAAATGGAAATAAACACTATTTCAAATAATTTCAATATTGTTTAAATATATTAATTTGTAAAATATTAATATAATTTGTTTTCTTAATTATGAGGCATAACTATATTGTTAAATTAACAAATGTATTTATTGATAAGTAAACTAACTTTAGTAATGTAAATATGTACAAGAATTAGAAAATTAATTGAATATACTAAAATTATAGTAAAAAGAAAAAAAAATACTTGCACACATTAAAAGGGTAGTGTTTACTGTTTATTTAACTTTACATATCACTTCAGCTCGAGATAAAAGTTTTCTACCCTTTTTGGGTGGGAATCAATTAATCTTTAAGGCAATGATCTAATCACTCTTGTTGATCCAAGATCATTGGCACAAAGCATTTAGTTGTACGCTCTGATTGACTACTTTGTTTACAAGCATTTGGTTGATTACCACAGGTTATTGAAATGATCAACACGACACAAAGAGCTAAGAAGCGATGCTTACATAAAACTCAGACTGATCTATGGTGAAGGTGGAAGGGTTTGAACATGTGATCACATGCGTGGCAAGTAGTTGTACACAGTTAGACGTCGATGATAGTTGTTTGTTCTTTAAGATTTGGAGAAATGAATTAGAGCAGTGTAGAATAAGAATCTTACAATGTTTGTAATTTGTTGTTTCCATATATAAAAATTTTTGAGCATTGGAATTTACGTGGTGTTAGATACTTTGATGGCCTCAAAATATTTTTCTTGTGGATTTGAGAGCATTTGGTTTAAGCTTGCTCATATCACATTACATTCTTTTAACAGTGCTGGGAAAATCAATTTGAAAACAAAAAATGATCTTTTGTGGCGTTTAAGGTTGAAAACCCCACTAATGGCTACACTTGCGGCATTTGTTATGAAAAACGCCACTAATGACTACACATTTGCAGCGTTTTCTAATGAAAAACGCCACTATATACAAGCTGGATTTTGCGGCGTTTGGAGCGGAAATGTCGCTAAAGATAACATATTGGCGGCGTTTTAAATATCAAACGCCGCTATAGAACATGATCTATTGCAGCATTTTCTCACATAAACGCCGCGAACGTTTGCAGCACTGGTTTTAGCGGCACTTTTTGCGGCGTTATTTTTAGCGTCGAAAAAGTTTTTAGCGGTGCTAAAAAGCGCTACTATAAAGCTAAAAAACGCCGTTAAAACCTGTTTTGCTGTAGTGTATTAAAATGACTACTGCTATACTATGTAGCCATTCATCATGTTTAATGAAATAACTACATAGTTTTTTTTTGGAATAGGGAATATTAGTACATAATTAATGTTCAACTATAATTAGATTTTATAAAAAAAATATTAATTTTCTATTCAAAAAGTAAATAATAAATTTATATTTGACACAATAATAATACATTATACACTATAATTACATCAAAACATGAGATATTATTAAATTTTCAAAAATAAATTTTAATTTCAATTATATATTATGAATTAAATTTTGACACATAGTCATAAACAAACATAAATAAATTTAAATCGAATTTTTATATATATTACAATTTTATTCACTAATCACGTGTATAATTATTTACTACCAAAACATTGAATTTGAACCGCCAAAAGAAAAAAGTTTGGCAACGTTTGGCGTTTTCGTTTACTATGCCACCTTTCATCTCTATCCTGAATTCTGGAAACCAAAGAAGATATTTCAAAATAAACCATGCTGGAAACTTACCATATTATATTTATCCAGAAATTTGAAAAATAATTCACCTATTCCTTATAAAGAATTATATTTAGAGGTTGCCTAATAAAGTGATTTTCCATTCCTTATAATCTTCAGGTGTAAGTTTTATGAACATCCATTGAGTTTTGCCCAGAAAACCAATCTCCAAAATCCTAAACACAAAAACCTAACATCTTTCAAGTATATAGTCTACTGTCATTGTATCCAGAAAGGCTAACATTACATGCCATGGGATTGGAAACCGGGAAACCTACCATTTCTCCTCATGTTGACGATGATAGCTCGAACAGAACAGGCAAGCCATATTCGAGTCTGGGTTTTATTTTTTTTTTCTGCAATATATGTTTTCATCGGTTTTAAAGATGAAAATCTTGTTTCATTTTTGCAGGGACTTGGGTGAGTGCAAGTGCGCATATAATAACAGCAGTTATAGGTTCAGGAGTGTTGTCTCTTTCATGGGCCATTGCTCAGTTAGGGTGGATTGGTGGCTCCATTGCTCTTGTAGTCTTCTCCGTCATCACTTGGTTCACATCGGCGCTGCTGGCCGATTGTTGCAGGGACCCTGTTTCGGGAAGAAGATGCAGCTGTTACACGGATGCTGTGAAATCTCATTTAGGTGACTAAAATATAAAAATCTTCCATATTGTAGGGCTTTTATGAAGTACATGGAACCCCAAATGGTAATAATTTTCTGGGATTTTTGTTTTTAACAGGGGGGATGAATATCAAGTTTTGTGGAATAGCACAATATGTGAATCTGGTGGGGATAACGATTGGATATTCAATCACTTCAGCTATTAGTATGGCGTAAGCGTTGCACTCCTAAAATTTTAAATTTCTGTATAGTTTAGATATTTCATTTATGTTTTCTATTGACAATCTAATTTCGCACTCTTTACATAAAATATTGTGTCTGTCTCCGCTTAGAATATGATGTTCTGGTGTATGGTTAACCAGGGCAATAACAAGATCAGGTTGCTTTCACAAGAATGGCCATGCTGCAGGCTGCCATGTCCAGAACAACATGTTTATTATTATCTTTGGTGTCATAGAGATCGTACTAAGCCAAATTCCCAACTTCCACGAGCTCTCGTGGCTGTCCGCGGTTGCTGCCGTTATGTCTTTCGCCTACTCCTGCATCGGCCTCGGTCTCTCGGTTGCCAAAGTCGCGGGAGGGGCTCATTCGAGGACGAGCTTGACCGGGACAACGGTGGGAGTCGATGTGACGGGCTGGCAGAAGACTTGGAACTGCCTCGAAGCCCTCGGGGATATTGCCTTTGCCTACGCTTTCTCCACTGTCCTCATTGAGATACAGGTAAGTCTCATGGTTTTTCTATGATCCTTTTTTCTTTCCAAGAAACAAGGACTCATGTTCATGGAATTGCAGGATACGCTGAAATCGAGTCCGCCGGAGAATGAATCGATGAAAAAGGCAACCTCGGTCGGTGTCTCGGTGACCACCATGTTCTACATATCCTGTGGAGTTGTGGGTTATGCAGCATTTGGTAACAACGCACCAGGCAATTTCCTAACAGGGTTCGGATTTTACGATCCTTACTGGCTCATCGACATTGCTAATCTATGCATTATTATCCATCTTGTAGGAGCTTACCAGGTAAATCCCGTGGACAACAACTAGAACTGTCATAGAAAACATAAATTATTCATGCCACATGTTGTGATTTAATTAATTAGAATGAGCTGCAAGTTTTTTAACGGTGATAGTAAAAGGGCCAAAAGTGTTGATGGAAAATGTACTTTTTTGGAGTCATTATTCTCCAAAGAACTATAATGGCCAAAATGAGAATCGGGTATAATTTTAGGGGCCATTTTGTATGGAGTATTTAAAATTTATCACACCCACGTTGTGCTTGTGCACAAATGGAAATATTTTTTTTAAAATAAAAGTTTGTTTAACAAATAATTGTAGATGAAATGGTAAAACATTGTATATAATTTTATGGGTATTATTTTATAGACATGCGGTGAAAACAAAATGTTTCCACAAACGTATTAGTTTTAAGATTTATAGTAAGATTTTAGGGATTAGATGTTAGGAGTTTATGTTTAATGGTTTAGAAATGATGGTTTGGTTTAGAATTTAGGCTTTATAAGTTAAAGCCTAAATCCCTAACATAAACTCTAACATTTAAACCCTAAATTTTAACTTTAAACTCTAAATTCTAACTACACCTCATAAATTTTAAACTCCTAACCTCTAAACCTTAAATTCTAGCATAAACCTTAAAATTAAGGTGTTTGTGAATTTTTTTATTTTCACCATATGTGTATCGAATATAAATCTTAATATTTTTTGAAAAATATAAATCCTAATTTTATTAGTTACCTGTTCATACTTTAATCATGATTTTAAATTATTTTATTCGAAGATTTTCTCTTAAAGTATGAAAAGATATGGGTTAAATTATGAGTTTGGTACCTCTACTATGCATAATATAAACTCAGTAGACTCCGATCATCCCACAGAAGCCAAGAAATATTTTCAACCAAATGATGATGTTTTTCGATCCTTTTGCTTTCTCCAGGTATTCTGCCAACCAATATTCAAACAGGTGGAAGACTGGTGCTTAAACCGATGGCCGAACAACAATTTCATGAAAGAAAGCCGACCGATTAAACTTCCATTGTTTGGGGATTACACTTTCAGTACCTTCAGGTTTGTATGGCGAACAGCTTTCGTGATAACGACCACCGTGGTGGCGATGGTTCTCCCATTCTTCAACGGCATCCTCGGTCTGCTCGGCGCCGCTTCGTTTTGGCCGTTGACGGTCTACTTCCCGATCCAAATGCACATATCAAGACAAAACATCCGACCCTTTTGCTGGAAATGGATATGGTTAAACGTCCTGGTCGTGGTTTGTTTGATTATATCAGTTCTTGCGGCAGCTGGCTCCGTTGCAGTAATTGCTAAGGATCTCCAAACATATAAGCCTTTCACCTCTGTTTCTTAATGTCTTTTCATCTTTTTATTACAGTTTTGGATTTTGCTTTGTTGGGAAATTTATTTATGTAGCATCTGCTGACATGAAATACAATTGGATGTATTAAATTATGTATGTCTATATGTAATTTCATGAAATAAAGGAAGATCTATAACGTATTTTTTCAACAAATTTTCTGTTGTGATTTTGACATTCAACTCGTAGAATTAAGATTTCTTCTGCCCATTTCCTTGGCTTAAGGTATAAGAAGTCTTTTTGAAAAAAAAAATCAATTAAGTTCCTGAACTTTCTTTGCATTTAATTAAATTATTGAACCAAAAAATTTAATCAATTAAGATCTTGAACTAAGAAACTGAATCAATTAAGTCATTTGACCAATGTTGATCATTAAATTTTGACAGTTTTTTTCTTTAGATATTACTGACATATGATACGCTATAGTTCTATCATGTTGCATTTACAGATTTTTTCAAAAAATAATTTTTTATAAGAAAAAAATTGTCCAGATTTAATGGTTAAAATTGGTCAAAGAGCTTAATTGATTCAATTTCTTGGTTCAAAAGCTTAATTCAGAGACTTAATTTCTCTCAAAGTTTAAGGGATTTTTACGGCTTTAAGTCCTTTACGAGAGATTCAGCCCAACCTGCATTAAAAAGACTAATTTTTAGTGTTAGCCAAGTCCATCACATTATCGACCGTTACCTTTGAGGTACCAGCTTGTACATTAGGCTCCTTGATTTGTGCTCTCGGTGCTTCCGTTGTTCCTGATTCCCCCCATGCTTGTATAAAGGAAAAATTCCTTTAATATGCACACGTGCTCCACATGGTGGAATTGACCATCGGTTTTGACTTATAGTCCGATGCAAATGGCCATCCTTGTAAAGCGACCCCTACACCCATTATCCGTGTTATGGTCAATTTTTTGATGACCTTCCCTATCATGCTTCCCACTTCATTGAACAAACTCTGTTTGAACATTGCTCTCGGTAAACCGAGAAGGCGAATCCAAACGATAACGTTCCTAGGAAATTCTTGAGACGTGGAAAATCTAGATGTCCAGTGGGGTTCTGGACAGGCGTGATAGGAATAATCGCACAGAGTCCTGAGAAAGAGGGGCCCAAAAATAGAGAACTTAAGTTAAATAGTTGTAAAAAAATTATAATTTTTTATATATAATTGTGTGTGTATATATAACAATTATCGAAAACTTTGAACATGCAAAAGAATGACACTTTTAAGTGAACATGTTTGATTTTTAGATGTTTATAAGTCAATTTTTTATTGCTCAAGAGGATAATATAATAATATTTTTCTATTAAGGTAATTTTTGAGAGAAAAAAATTTATATCTCTTATCGATTATAAATTAAGGGCCGCATTTTAAAACTTGCATAGGGCTCCCAAAATCTTTAAATCACCTCTGGTCCATGGTTGCACCCTTAGATATTGTCGAAGCACTCCCCATGGGACATCTTAGAGAACTTCTGTGTAATCCCTGATATTTCGTTGAACCGATTGTTTTTGTCGATTTTATCGAGTCATCCATCAGTTCATCCTTAAAAGATGTCTGATTAGTGATTACCATTATTATTCTCTATGACCACGACTTCATCGTCCGGCGGATCCTCCTCCCTTAGCCTAGCCTTTTCCTTGGCACTTCCGACACCAGAATTAGAAGAAGCTTATGTTAGAAATATCACATTACTAAAGATGACCATCTTCAAATTCATAACAGACTAGTTTCAAACTTACGTTTTATGAATATCCATGTAGTTTGGCCTTAGTTTTGCCCAAGCAAGCAATCTTCAATAATATCTCAAACCCCAAAACACAAATCTAGCATCCTTTAACTATATAGTCTATTGACATTATATACAGAAAAAAGCTAACATTGTACATGCCATGGAATTGGAAGCTGGCAAGCCTACCACTGCTCCTCTTGTCGAGGACGATAGCTCGAACAGAACAGGCAATCCATATTCGACTCTGGGTTTTTTCTGCAACACATGTTTTCATCGATTATAAAGTCGAAAATCTTACATTTGATATTGGTGTTTTCTTCTTGCAGGGACTTGGGTGAGTGCAAGTGCGCATGTAATAACAGCAGTTATAGGTTCGGGTGTTTTATCTCTTTCATGGGCCATTGCTCAGTTAGGGTGGATTGCTGGTCCCATTGCTCTCGTAATCTTCTCCGTCATCACTTGGTTCACATCGGCTCTGCTAGCTGATTGTTACAGGGATCCTGTTTCGGGAAGACGATGCAGCTGTTACACGGATGCTGTGAAATCTCATTTAGGTGACCCTAAATATGTTCCATGAACTAGGCTTCTTTGGAATACATGGAACCCGGATGCTAATAATTTCTGGGATTTTTCCTAACAGGACTGAATAACAAGTTTTGTGGGATAGCACAATATGTGAATCTTGTAGGGACAACAATTTGATATTCAATCACATCAGCCATCAGTATGGCGTAAGATTTTTGTATATATTGGTTTTGAATTGATGTGTTGAAGATGATGTTTTATTGGAATATAATTGTGATCTCCTTGATTAACCAGGGCAATAAAAAAGATCAGGTTGTTTTCACAAGAGGGGCCATGCAGTCAAGAACAACACGTTCATGATCATCTTCGGCGTCGTAGAGATTGTACAAAGCCAAATCCCGAACTTCCACGAGCTCTCATGGCTCTCCCAGCTCGCTGCCGTTATGTCATTAGGGTACTCCTGCATCGGCCTCAGTCTCTCGATAGCCAAAGTTGCAGGAGGGTCTCATGCTAGGACGAGCTTGACAGGGACGACGATGGGAGTTGATGTGACGATGTGGCAGAAGATTTGGAACTGCTTCGAAGCCCTAGGCAACATTGCCTTCGCTTATGCTTTCTCCAATGTCGTAACAACTAGGACCGTCCTATAGGGTTAGACTATCCGTTCAAATTAAAACCTGTGCGTTGTTGTACATTGCTAATCTGTGCATTGTTGTACATCTTGTGGGAGCTTACCAGGTAAAACCTGTGAATAACAACTAGGACCGTCCTATAGGGTTAGACTATCCGTTCAAATTAAAACCGTGGAGGGTTTTAATAAAATGATTAAGCATGAAAAACGAATTTAGATAAAAAATGATCCATTAATTTTAAACATTTATAAGTATGTTTAGATATAAACATAATAAAAGGATCAAAACTATAATTTAATCGGTAAAATAGTATGATATTGATATCGTATTTAAACGAAACGATGATGTTTTTCTTTCTTTTTTCTACAGTTATTCTGCCAACCAATATTCAAACTGGTGGAGAACCGGTGCTTTAACCAATGGCCAAACAGCAATTTCATGATAGAAAGTCGACCAATTAAGCTTCCATTGTTTGGGGATTCTACTTTCAGTACCTTCAGGCTTGTATGGCGAACAGCTTACGTGATAATGACAACCGTGGTGGCAATGCTTCTCCCATTCTTCAACAGCGTTGTCGGCCTGCTCGGTGCCGTTTCGTTTTGGCCGTTGACCGTGTATTTCCCGGTCCAAATGCACATATCAAGAGAAAACATTCGACCCCTTTGCAGGAAATGGATATGGTTAAACGCCTTGTCCATGCTTTGCTTGATTATTTCGATTCTTGCAGTTGCTGGGTCCATTGCTCTAATGATTAAGGATCTCCGTACATACAAGCCTTTCAACTCTGTTTCTTAATGTCTTCCATCTTTTTTAGTACATTTTCAGAAATAGTTTCATAGGAAATTGATTTATGTAGCATCTGTTGACATGAAATATAATTCGGATCTGTTGACATGAAATATAATTCGACGCAATAAAGGAGTAGAAAGAAAAGTTATTTCGCAATGGCAAACCTGATTGTTGGCTAACGTTGGCATTTCCTTAACAATGCACTTATGTGTGTAAACTGTATTCAAGACTATCTCTACCAATGTCCTCACCTAAAAATTGCAAATCAGGTGGCAGGCTGTGTACCACTCCACATGTGTTGGTCATCGACGAGTTCATTGATTCGTCGTTCACAGCTTTCTTGCATGTAGAGTAAGCCGGTCCAAATGCCGCGTATAAGTAATATGCTTACAAGCACAACACTTCCGAGAGTGCAAACAACCTATTATCGATCAAAACATGTTAAAAGAAGATGAGTGGGCAGATCACAGGCCACAATTGTATGGTTAAAAAAGTTAACATACCACATGAACATTTACTTGGTTTGTTTACTATATGCATTAGATGAATACACAAGATCTAAAAGCTTGGGTTGATAAGTTTTATAACCATATTCCAAGTAACATTTCAAGCCAACTTCCATGATCAATTCTCAGTGAATCCAATCTCAAGTAAAATAACAACAATTAACAAGGATATTAACCACCAGCAGTCCTACAGCAACAAACACTTTGTTTTTGAACTAGCTTCAGTTTATCAATTGAAATGAAGTGCATAACCGCACCTTGAGGCATGCTAAAAATATTAAACCATGAGCATTCACTTCTTAGTTTTCGGCCAAAGGCCATGTATGCCTCTTGCTGCCCTAGTCGGTATTAGATTTCCACAATGAAAATTGCCAACTGGTTCATAATCCATCCCTCCCATATACAATCAAAAAGCCAAAATTTCCAACCAAGCAGAAGTTAACAGCACCAATAACTAGACAAAGGAAGAAAATTGGCTACTAAAGGCCGAGCACTGTAATTTAAGCACGCATATCGAATTCCCAGTCGAAACAGACAAGTTTTTCCGCCAACAGATGTTAATTTAAGCCATCAGTTGAAAAGTATTTCATTTCAGTCTATTGAACCAATCACCCTCCTTGTTATAATTAGTTTAACAACTTTAGCCAACTCAAATTTTACTGAAATCAATCTTTTTCATTTCAGTCCGTAATCGGTATTAGCTTTACTCTTGTTAAAAATATCACATTACTGGCCAGCACCCTGTATTTGCACAGTTAAGTAAACATACTTTTGAACTGAAAATCACTTAGCTATGAACTGAAAGTTAAATGTGATTGAAAAGATCGATAACATTTCCAAATGTATACGCCTACATAAAAATTAACATAATTGGTGAACAAACGCATATTAAATGATGAATTACCTCAAGAAATGCCTTTAAAACCCGCAACAATGTCAGCACCAGCACACCATCAACAGAGAATCTCACCTACATCTGAGAAAACAAAAACAATTTGATGAATTCAACAACCTTTTATTTTTAGGGTAAACTATACAGGAGACCACCGATCTTTGGGGTTGGTGTCGAAATGACCACTCAACTATTGATATGGTTCCAATATAGCCACCAGCCGTTAAAACCTAATGGAGAGGCTGACGTGGCAGTTAACAGAAACTTGTATAATTACACATTAAGTTCCCGCGATTTTCACATTTAATCAATTTAGTCATAGTTTCAATTTAATAAAATAAATTAATTATTCAATTTAGACAAATATAGTTAGGGGAATCAAACCCATGATCCATTAGATGTGGGGGGAAAGCCTTTGCCATTGGGCTATATACATATTTATGATATGAAACACAAATTTAATATATCATTGTTAATGCCATAAAAAAAGAATTAAATGTGATTTTAGGGGATTCGAACATGACACACTTATGATGCATAAAAACATCTAACCCAAAATTTTATAAACCCTAAACCCTAAAAACTATAGTTAGTGCATGATTTAAAAAATCTCTAAACCCTAAAAAATATAGTTAGTGCACGATTTAAAAATTTTATAAACCCTAAACACTAAAATTTTTATAAACCTTAAACCCTAAAAATTATTAATTAAGTTAAAAATCATAAACCGTGCACTAACTATAATTTTTAGGGTTTAGGATTTATGGTTCATAAAATTTTTAGGGTTTAGGGTTTGTAATTTTTTAAATCATGCACTAGTTATAATTTTTAGGGTTTAGTATTTAGGGTTTAAAGATTTTTTAAATCATGCACTAACTATGATTTTTAGGGTATATGATTTAGGTCTATAAAAAAGTTAAATCATGCGCTAACTATAATTTTTAGGGTTTAGAGTTTACATATTTTTTAGGGTTTAGGAGTTTAGGGTTCATAATTTTTTTAGGTTTTAAGGTTTATGGTTTATAAATTTTTAGGGTTTAGAGTTTAGAGATTTTTTAAATCATGCATTAACTATAATTTTTAGGGTTTAGAGTTTATATATTTTAGGGTTTAGTGTTTATAAATTTTTAGGGTTTAAGGTTTAATGTTTATAGTTTTAGATTTTTAGGGTTTAGGGTTTATAAATTTTTAGGGCTTATGGTTTATAAATTTTTTAGGGTTTATAAATTTTTTAAATCGTGCACTAACTATATTTTTTAGGGTTTAGAGATTTTTTAACTCATGCACTAAGTATAGTTTTTAAGGTTTATAAATTTTTTAGGGTTTATGGTTCATAATTTTTTAGGTTTTAGGGTCTATAAAATCTTTAGGGTTTATAAAATTTTGGGTTAGATATTTTTATGCATCATAAGTGTGTCATGTTTGAATCCCCTAAAATCACATTTAATTCTTTTTTATGGCATTAACAATCATATATTAAATTTTGTATTTAATGTTATAAATATATTTCTAGCCCAGTGGCAAAGGTTTTCCCCTTACACCTAAGGGAATCTGGGTTCAATTCCCCCCAACTATATTTGTACAATGCTTTAATTTTTCTAATTTAATTAAATAAAAATAGATAAAGTCCTCCAATAAGATGCTGACACGTGTCACCACCTAATTGAATAATTAATTTATTTTATTAAATTGAAACTAGGACTAAATTGATTAAATGTGAAAATCGCGAGGACTAAATGTGTAATTATACAAGTTTCTGGTCACGCCAGCCTCTCAATTAGGTTTTAATGGCTGGTGGCTATATTGGAACTATATCAATAGTTGAGTGGTCATTTTGACAAAATTAAAAGATCGGTGGTCATTTCGACACCAACCCCAAAGATCGGTGGTCTCCCATGTAGTTTACCCTTATTTTTATTATAATTATATATGGAAGAATGAGAAATAAAGGAACATTCAAATCAAATTACAAAAAAAAAAAAAACATCCTTTTTACTATTAGAAAATTAGAAGAACATTGTGACAAACAAAAAGCAAGATTACAAACAGATCGGAGCTGGGCTGTAACAATGATCTATCAACAATTGCCAAGGAAGACTATCCTTAACAGTCTTTCAAAACTCAAAAACTTGTTTCTCGGCGTACAAATCTAAACGCCCCACATTCGCAAACCGACGACACTGAAGCCAAAAAGTGTGACGGACCTATAATTGTCCAGACACAATTTATATATAACTTTGGCTTCAGCCTTCAGTATCGCCGGACGTTTAGATCTGTTCATACGTCGAAAAGGAAGTTTCTGAGTCTTGAAGAGTATGGAGGGACGTCAAATGGGTTCTTGAAGTTGATACAATTCTTGAATTACAGAAAAATTAAAAAGTATTGGGCAGGTCACCGGGAGCACCACCAAGGGATTGAAGGGTGATGGCGCATGGAGCAGAAAACATAGGCGGCCAAGAAAGGGAGAGGAAGAGGGTTTCTTGGTGTTGAGGGAAAGAAAACTTGGAGTTTCTGGATTTCTTTATATTCATAATTTCTCAGTCTCAACCCCAATTACACGCACATTTATGAGTCTCAACCCCCAATCGCACGCACATATTATGAGGGCCATAACTATTTATTTATTTTTGTTATTTTATTTTTAAAAAAATGATAGCTAAAGAAAAAAATCTTTATATTACATGATTTTGAACTTTAAGACCTCAAGCATTTCAAGACCATGATATTTTCATTTGATTTTTTAAGCTTTTTTTAAAAATAAAATATCTTTTGAATCTTACAATAACAACAATATCAACCTAGCTAAAATCTAATCTATACGTTGTATAATAAATTTAATGATAAATAAATCTAAAAATATTTTTTTAATATAATTTCTCAAACTAAGTTTACGGATGATTAACTCGTGACATTTTACTCGGTTAAGAATTTTATATAGATTAGATAATGGCACCCCCCACAAGTGAGTATTAAAAAACACATAAAAAATTAAAATTGGGTCTCTAAAGATCCAAGGATCTGATTTTTACCATTTAAGCCAAAGATCCGATGGGAATGAAGTACATTTCATGGCCAACTGTTTACATTTTAGTGAGAGTACATGCGACGAGAGGATTGGTCACTGCTATCGACAATAGATATCTTGGCTCAAAAAAAAAATTATTTTTAATAATTATCGTAATAAGCTTAAATGATTAATATTAAAATATTCATGATCAATTAATAGAAAATTGACATTTTTTAAAGGGTTTAAATTTGATATACAGGCTTGTGTAAAATTTTACACAAGTCTGTCTATTTTTACTATAAATCAAAATTAAACCTAAACCCTAAAAAACTAAACTCAATCCCTAAACTCTAAATTCTAAACACTAACCTTAAATTCTAAACCCTACAACCCAAACCCTTAAACTCTAAACCCTAAACTAAACCCCTAACCCCTAAAACTAAAAGGTTTGTGTAAACTTGTATTGAAATTTTTCTCTTTTTTAAATGTGTAATTGAATTGTTGCTCAAATAACGGGTAACACCAACTCAATCAAAAACTTTATATAGTATAAATCATATTTTCTTATACCTACCATACGTGTGAATGAAAACATTTTATGTAAATAAATATATTTTTTATTGCCAATGAGATCATTCACACAATGAAGCATAATATAAGCAACGAAGGAGAAATGATAGTGAAATTTGATTTTTTTTTTAAGGCTTACGATTGTAGTCGTCAGGAATTCTTTGATACGGTAATGTCTCTAATGGGTTTTGGATGCAAATGGAGATGATGGATCTGAGAATTCATTTCAACTGCAGAGGATTAAGGCAGGGTATTTTGTTTATTCATGGTAAAAGAAGAAGATTGTGGATCAATTGAAGGAATCAAGGACATTATCCCGAATCAATTGTTTTATCGTATGTGTAATCACTAATTTTATCCGGGGCTCGGCCCACTTTTATTTGTTGTTCTAATGGGCTTTGGGTATAATGTATTAGTATTATATTCCCTATATCTAGTTATTTAGTATTATTTTATTTTACTTTGAAAAGAAAAAACACAAAAATATATTATTAAGTTTTATTTTAATTTGTACTATATTAGTGTGGGATTATTTAATTATTATTATTATTATTATTATTATTACATTATGTTATATTCATAATATTAATATTAATGGAAAAAGGAAAAAACTAAAACAAATTAAATAAAGCCCAATTAAATAGTAAATAACAAGCCCAAGTTTTGTAACAGTCCAAATTATACAATAAAATAAAACCAAAAATAATATTACACAGACGGCCCACTTGGAGCCTAAAAACGCAAAAACCCTAAAATCGCATCAGCCCTAATGATCTTTTCTTTCTGCGCAGCCCATCCACAGCCGTTAGATCCAGATTGAACCTAACGGTCCATGACCATGGCGGTGGAGCATTCCAGAACGTTCACGCGCCAACGTGCTAGGCTGTAGAGCTCCTTCATGCGCTCGTGTGACACATGTGACTCTTCCGCTCCTCGTGACTGTTTAGCTCCTTGCATGTCACGACTAAACCAACAACTACGGCTATCCCCTGCATCTGAGTCGTCCATCCATCCTTGATCCAACGGTCGCAATAGAGCCTTGCTCCCTAAGATGGTTCTCCCTATGGTCCCCTCCTCCTCTCGCGCAGCTACATCATCATGCAACCAAAAGAGAGCAAGCGTTAGCAACGGACATCAAAAAGTAAATCAAATTTTCAGTGAATATCGGCAGATTTCAGAATCAATTGTAATGATTTTTAATTTTATGATTTCCACATGTAAACCCACTTCGAATATATAAGACCGAAGATAAACATTGTAACAGAGTTTTTTTTTTGAAGAGAAAATACAAAAGAAAAACAAAACCTTCAAGAGGTATTCCTCCTCTTCTTACATGCATGCATCTCGTATAATAGAAAAAGCTTAGAAAAGAGAGTCTTCTTTTACCTTTGTTTTAAGGTCGCTCGGTTCGTTGTCCGCGTCCGTTCGCCGGCGATAAGTCCTTTGCCTTCGGGCTTAAGGGGTGAGCCGACAGCGTTTTTTTGAGCTTCTTTTCGTGTTTCCTCACAGGTGACAAACCCTATGGCCTCTGGCCGATAAGGGTGAACTGGATGGGGGTGAGGCCTTTCGTTTCCAGAGGTGCAGAACCTAGATCTAGGAGTGTATGGAGTAGATCTTTGGGATCTGGTTTTGGTTTTGAGTTTTGGGAGGCGATGAGAGTTTTTTTTGTTTCCAGAGTGGTTTCACGGCAGCCGATTTCTGGGCTTTGCCCTGATGAACGACAACGTTCATCAGGGTTGGGAGAGAGAACAGAGAGTTTCGGTTTGTTTTTTTTTAAATGAGCCAAATATTTTCGCTTTCAGCAAACATATATCTTTTATACATGTTTTAAAAAAGTAAACGATTTACTTGTTTTTTTAAACCCTCCGCACTTTGGTAATTACGCCCGCGGCTATTTTGTCTGTTAAAACTACAACCCCAGTCCTCCAAACCTTTTTAATGTTTGCAATTTTGTCCCTATTTTTAGCCCGGATCAATTTTAAAATTGGTTTATTCCCCTTTTTGGTCCTTCCGTCCTTCTAGAGTTTTTTTAGGGGTTTTTGTCTTTTGAAATTACACTCTAGGTCCCTTTAATTCTCACCCGTGTCTAATCTAGTCACTGCCTTTAATTAAATCTGTCTTAAAAGTTTTTTTTTAGTTTGGTCCTCCCAGTTTTGGTTTTTTGTTCAATTGGGTCCTAAATGCAGTCATTTTTCCCTTGTTACCCCAAGCATGCATATTTAATTTTTGGTCCTGCAATTTTATTTTCTTTAATTTCCAGTTGCTAATTTCTAATGTTAGATGATGTTGCTTTATTTATATGTGTGGTATGTAACTTGTAATATATATGTTTTTAAATTTTTAGTGTATAATATATGTGTATACATTGTCCTCTTTTATGGTATATGATAATAATGTATATATATAGTTTTTTACAATATATAAAATATAGTTTTAACATGTACATAAGCATTGTATGTTTTGTATGTAATATATATGTATCTTATTTGTTTCCTCTTTTTTAAATATTTTATGTATAATTTAAATGTTTCTTAGGTGTATAGCACATATAATATTAGTCATGACTTTGTTAATATGAGAATAATGTTTTTTATTTTCGTTAAGCTTTCATGTTTTGCCATGCCTTATGTAAATGTTGCATATCGGATAAATTATGTTAATGCGGGGTCCTTTTATTCGATGGTAAATACGGCCAGTATCAAACGTAGTGATGGTGGTTTTGCCTTTTACTTTCGAATAACGGGACCCTTAAAATAGACACGTATGTATAACCGAATTTTAAATTAATAGTCACTTTAATTCACAAAGTTCAATATTAACAAAGCGGTAATTATTATTTTCTTTTTACGGTACCAATTTTTGGGCAATATGGGGTGCCAAAACCTTCTCCATCTGTAACCGACTCCCGAACCCCGTTTTTGATCGAATCTCTGGTTTTATGGTGTTCGGCCTACCTTAGTGGTGGCAACTCCAAGTTTTATTGTTTTTAAAAAACACAATTTTTTAAAGAATCTCTCATTTCTTAGATATTTCCCCAAAACCCAAAGGAAACTTATTACTCATTTTCTAGCGATCCCATATATTCAAAAATTAAATTTTTAAATTTCAGAAAAAGGTCACTACAACTGGCGACTCTGTTGGGGACTGGTTTTAATCTTTAAAACTAAAGTGAGTCAGGCCATTTTTCAACAAGAATGAAATAATAATTGTCGTTTTATTAATATTAGAAATTGTGAATTAAAGTGACGATTAAATTGATATCCGTTTATAAATGCGAGTTTATTTTAACGCATTTAAAATTTGACATTTAAACTCGTCCTTTTAAGTGGGGGGAAATGCTAGTGCTTTCGTGTGGATATTGTTCCTCCGTATGGGCCTAGTAAGTACCTTCGTGGCTCGACTACCCTATGTTTTGTGGGAATATTGTTTCCTCGTACGGACATAGCGAAAGGGTCCCCCTGAATTAAACTCGGTTGAGATGAGCCTATAATGGGTGATGACTGGGGGCCTTTCTACTCTTTAGAAGAGGCCAGGGAGGACAGTTCAGGTACCGTTTAGAACCAAAACTACATGTAGAGAACATAGAAAGCTCACATCTTTTAGAGCCATGCAGTAAACCTAGGATTTTTTTAGAAATGATGTAAATAGGGTTGTTTTTGTTTGATGTTTGATTTAATTTCTTGCTTCCCTTTTATATATTTATTAATTTTATCTGGTACTGGCTTGTTTTCTTTTTGTCTTATTTTGCATTTTTTCGCATGTGCAATGCATAACATGAATGTGTTGATTCGAGTAGTTTGTCAAAAGTCAAAATCTTTCACCATGGATAAAAGGTACCTCAAGAAGGAAGAAATTAATTCTGTTGTTCGACATTGGTCTGAAGTCAACCAAAGAATTCAAGGTGATAGTCTTCCAAGTGAGCGCAATGTGGCAGGATACACATATGTCAGTCTACAACAAAATGACCTATGAGATCTGAAACAGATTTGGGAAGGATAAGACCGACGACTGCAAAATTTGTTCCAAGAAAATTATGGTGACATAACATAATTGATGTATGTTTGAATCAATCAGCCTATGCTCTGAGCCATTTTTCAATTTTGGAATCCGGCCTTTTGTTGCTTCACCTTTAACAGGAACAGGAAGGATCTGATGCCCACGATCAAAGAATATACGACTTTGCTCAATCAAAAGAATATTCATGAAGATTGGATTTACACGAAACTGTCTAGGTCTCAAAATTACCATTTGAAGCTTAGAACGTTGGCCGAGATGAGCGATGATTGGGTCAAAGGTTTGATTCAGGTTCGAGGTGATAGCACTGCTTTTTCATGGGAATGCATCTGGATATCATACCGACACATCTGGACGAAGTCATGAAGATGGATTTATTCACTTTAGGGATCTATGGTTTGATCATTTTCCCTAGAGTTTTGGGCAACATTGATGTAGCCATCTTAGATTTCTTCGAGCGGTTGAAGAAGAAGGCCAACCCTGTATCAACCATATTGACTAAAACTTTTATTTCCTTGAATGCAAGCCGGAAACATGAAGAATGACGCTTTCGAGGATGTGCACAGTTACTTCAAGTATGGATTCGAAGCCACCTTTGGAAGACACCGATAAGGGGATGCTACCAGCATTATTCAAGATCGAGATCAGTACTACACCGACCTAATGGTGCAAGTTCAAGAAGTTGCCCAGCATGTGAGAGACCTAGCCAACGAAGCCGAAGCCATTCTTCTTTTTGTAGCTCTAGACATGGAGGAGGCACCCAGGTTCATTTAGTTGCTTGAAGATATTGAAGAGCTAGGAGTTAGGGTCGTGCTGTATCTGTAGGAGTTTATCTTTCTTTGTAATGAGAACCTTTTGATGTTCAATGAAAGTTGTTCGAGGGTGACCACTAATGGAATCAATGCCTTTATTTGCATATATTCCTACATTTTCCATTCATACATTGCATATCGCATATAATTTGCATTAATTGATTATGTCACAAAATTAATAATGAGAATGTTGCGACAGAATTCGTAAGATTAATTGCAAACATTCCACATCCATACCGCACACTTTTTCAAGTCAAAAAAATGGAAGAAAGCTTTGCTAAGCTAGAGGCTGATCTTAGGAGCCAATTGGAGCGAACGTAACAAGAGTTAAGAGATACTATCATCAAGTCTCAGCAAGACATGATGAGGGAAATATCTTAAATTTTGCAAAATCGTCGCGGGAAAGACGTAAGAGGGAAGAGTATTGTTGTGAACCCTGCTCAAAACCCGAGAGACTCTACATATTCTCTAATCTTTAACCCTCTCATCATTAATCATACACCAAACCCCCCACAAGGGGTATCTTCGTCCTATCAAGCCGGTGCCACTGCTCCACCACAGCCGGCCGTGACATTTGTAAATGTTGAACACATCAGAGTAGTATCCCGGACTTCGATGAACTAGAAAAGTTGAACCAAGTGAAAGGGGAATTCTTCAAGCAGTTAGAGGAGACTAGAAAGGACCTCGAAGAGAAATTTTGGATGAGAGAAGACGATGACGGTTCTTATGGTCTGAATTCTAAGGATCTCAGCTTGCTCCCTGATGCAGAGATCCCATACAAGTTTAAAACCCCATATTTCGAGAAGTTTAACGGGACAACTTGACCAACTGCTCATATTACAATGTTTTACCGCAAGATGGCTGGCTACACCGACAATGAGAAGCTCTTGATACACTATTTTCAAGACAGTTTAGTGGGGTCTGCCACAAGATGGTATAATTAGCTTACACGAGCTCAAATTAAATTGTGGAAACATCTGGCAAAGGCTTTCACAGACCAGTATAAACACATTAAGGATATGGTCCCCAATAGGCTTCTGTTGCAAGAAATGGAACAAAAGAAAAATGAAAGCCTTCGAGAGTACGCCCAAAGATGGCGTGACATAGCGGCTCAAGTTCAGCCCCTTCTTCGAGAAAATAAGATTGCATTGACACATTAAAAGGAAAGCTCTATGACCGTCTGATCAATAACCCTATTAGTAATTTTGCTGATATGGAATGATCGGCGAGCGTATTGAAGCCGCAATCAAGAGCGGAAGAATCAATGGATGAGAGTAGTCACGCAAGTAATTCAAGAAAAAAAATTATGAAGTGAACACCGCAATTACTTATGAGGCTGTTAAGAATTTCACTATATCTCAGCCTCAAGTTTCAAACCCCCGAAATTTTAATAGGAGAGAGGAGTGGGGACCCAAGAAGGAAAACTCCTTCACACCGCTACCAATTACCTATAAAGAACTCTACTCACAGCTCTACAAGGCGGATTTGGTTCGGCCTCAGCATGTTATTCCCTTTAACCCCCTTATCCGGCATGGTATGACCCTAAGGCCCATTGTGAATACCACGCACGTCCCAGGCCATACTATTGAGAACTGCATAGCATTTAAAAAGTTTGTGCCAATAATCCTTTGCCTAATCATAGTGGTCAAGGCGTAAATGATGTCGAGGAAGGGTGTGCAATAAGGGCTAAGGTAAGCGTGTCAGAAGCCAGGTCCCCCATGAGATGGGTCTTTCAGCAACTATGCATGGCTCGTCTTATCGATCGTGGAATGGTAATTGTGAAAAAGGATTGTGGCCCTTATTGCGAATACCATCAGTCGGGGGATCATCAAATCCAAGATTGCATGGAGTTCCACCAAGTAATCCAGAAGTTGATGGATGGTAAAGTGATTGAACTTTTCAATGAAGAAGAAATGAGCAGTGATCCAGAAATTTGCACATTAGATGCTCCAGAAACTGAGTATAGTGCGAAGATGCCATTTGTCATCGGTCTCAAGCCTAGTCAAGAAAACGCACCACGGGAAGAGAATCCCATGATAGTCCCTAAAATTATAATTTCAGCCCTAGCATCCTTTCCCCTTAAAGATACCCGAATGGTACCATGGAACTACACCGCCAATGTCTCTATACAAGAAAGTTCCAGTTCGCAAGAAGAAAAGAAACCATTTAAGGAGATAGGCCTTCAGGGTATTGGAATTCATTAATGCCATCTTTGTTGCTTAGGGGAATAGGATCCCATGCCCGAGATTATCAAATTGCACTAAGATGGTGGTGATAGAAACAATAGGAAGAGGAGCAAAAAGAGGAAGAGGTTTGGGAAGAAGCCTGCAAGGATGCTTGCAACCTATAAAGCTTATCTGCAACTATGATCGTTTTGGGTTGGGACATAGGCCTAACTTTCTACGAAAGAAACAAGATTGGGAGAAAAGAGAAGAACAACATAATGCCCGACTTAGAAGAGAAGAGATTCTATGGGCTCTAATCATCTATACAGATATGAAGAAGGTCTTCGTGTCTGGTAGAGTAGTGAATCCTATACTCAAAGTCCAAGAAGCCAATCAAGAGAATGAACGAATCCTCAATGAATAGTTGATCTGTGAAGCCATGGATGTAATGGATGTAAATGTAATCTCTGAATATGGCAAGATGGCTCTGCCCTTGAAAAAGATATGCCTATGTTTTTCGGGTGAAGAGCTTAGCAATTGGACCATCAAGGAGCTGCCTATAGTTTTTAGGACTCAATCAAAGTAATGCCCAGAATAACCCTATTGCTTTTGGCCCGAGAGTAATAGGAATCTTTTGTAATAGGGCTACTATGTCAATCTGTTTTTATTTTCAATGAAAATGATGCTTCCTATGTTTTTCAAATAGCAAACATAACACTCATTTCATTCATTATTCATTCAGTCATCACTTATTCTTTCATTACTTATTTATTTATTCATTTATAAGCTATTTCTATTCCCAATACATATTTCTAAACTCATACGGTCCCCAAATATCAACTATATGAATGATTCTGGGCCTAATCCCGGGATAGATTTTGAACAACCCTCGTGCTCGGCTGAAATAGATGAAGGGGATGATAAAGAGGAATATGAGGTCCCGGATGAATTGCTAAGACTGATGGCTGGTGAAGAGAAACAGATTCTGCCCCACCAAGAAGAATTAAAAGTTTTGGATCTAGGGACCGAAGAAGAAAAGAAAGAAGTGAAGATTGGTACCACTCTATCATTGAATGTGAGACAAAAGTTGGTCGAACTACTTTCAGAATTCAACGATATGTTTGCATGCACATACCAAGACATGCCGGGTTTAAACATGGATATAGTGGTGCACAAAATCCCAATAAAGCCAGAGTGCAAGCCAGTCCAGCAAAAGCTTCGAAGAATGAGACCCGATATACTGTTAAAGGTTAGGGAAGAAGTAAAGAAACGGTTTGAAGCTGGATTTTTAAAGGTTGCCAAATACCCAGAGTGGGTAGCCAACATAGTCCCCGTGCCTAAGAAGAATGGAAAAATAAATATGTGCGTAGACTATAAGGACCTTAATAGGGCAAGTCCTAAGGACAATTTTCCCCCGCCTCACATTGATACCCTAGTTGACAATGCTACGGGGTATTCTTGGTTTTCTTTCATGGACGGCTTTTCAGGGTATAATCAAATTAAAATGCACCCTGAAGACATGGAAAAGACCACTTTTGTAACCATGTGGGGCACATTTTGCTATAAAGTCATACTTTTTGGATTGAAGAATGCCGGAGCAACTTACCAAAGGGCCATGGTTACCTTGTTCCATGACTTGATGCACAGGGAGATTGAGGTGTATGTGGATGACATGATAGCCAAGTCCCGTACCGAAGAAGAACATATTGAGAATTTGCGAAAGCTGTTTCAAAGGCTAAGAAAATATCAATTGGAGCTCAACCCCTCCAAGTACACATTTGCAGTTACATCTGGAAAGCTCTTAGGTTTTATGGTTAGTCGTAAGGGGATTGAAATCGACCCCGACAAAGTGAAAGTAATTCAAGATTTGCCGACACCTCAAACCCAGAAAGAGGTCCGAGGATTCTTAGGGAGGCTCAATTACATTTCTCGGTTCATCTCCCAATTGACCAACAAGTGTGAACCTATTTTTAGATTAATCCGAAAGAATGATCCATGAAGATGGGATGAAGATTACCAAGAGGCTTTAGAAAAGATTAAGAAGTATTTGACCAATGCCCCAATCTTGGTAGCGCCAGTACCGGACAGGCCGTTAATTCTATACTTGACGGTATTTGATAACTCGATGGGATGTGTGCTAGGACAACATGATGAGTCGGGCAAAAAAGAAAAGGCCATTTACTATTTGAGTAAGAAGTTCACCGAATGTGAACCGGTATCCATTGATCCAAAAGTTGTGTTGTGCCCTAGTATGGGCTACTAAAAGACTCAGGCAATACATATTGTATCATACTACTTGTCTGATTTCCTAAATGGATCCACTAAATTTTTTGATGGAAGCACCAACACTGACCAGAAGAATGACCCGTTGGCAAATGTTGCTTTTCGAATTTGATATCATCTACGTGAGCTAGAAAGTAGTAAAAGAAAGTGTGGTAGCAGATCTTTTGGCAAGCCGCACCTTAGATGACTATGAGCCGCTCGATTTTAGTTTTCTGGATGAAGACTTGATTAGTGCTCTATTTGAGGAGAGCCCCACCAACGAATCTTGGAAGTTTTATTTTGATGGGGGCATCCAATGCCCTAGAAAGTGGGATAGGGGCAATATTAATTTCCCCTAAAGAGGTTTACTATCCCTTTACTAGTATGCTGGAATTCTTTTATACAAATAACATAGCCGAGTATGAGGCTTGCGTCATGAGACTCCGGGCAGCCATAGAAAGAAAAATCAAGGCACATCAGGTCTTCGGGGATTTGTCCTTGGTGATCTACCAGCTTCGAAAAGAATGGGAAATGAGAGATCAGAAGCTAGTCAAATACTTTGATTTAATCCAGGAGTTGGTTAAAAATTTTGAAGAAATCATCTCTGCGTATATACCAAGAGAAGATAATCAGATGGCTAACGCCTTAGCAACTCTGGCTGCCATGTTTGAGGCAAGCCCGACTTTCGAGATGAAACTATTTGAGATGTAGATTTTTGAGGTACTGACTCACTGTTATAATTTGGAGGAAGATGGTGGTACTACGACATCCTCCAATACATCAAGTTCCACGTTTACCCAAAGGATGCCAACAATAATGACAAGAGAACCATTAGGAGGTTGGCTTCGGGCTATGTCCTTGACGAAGAAGTTTTGTACAAGAGAAGTAAATATCAGGTTTTGTTGAGATGCGTCAACGTTCGAGAAGCTGAAACCATCATAGCCGAGGTACACGATGGTTTGTGTGGGACCTACGCCAATGGTTTCTCAATGGGTAGAAAGATCATGAGATATGGATATTTTTGGTCAACCATGGAGGGAGATTGTATCAAATATGCAAAGAAATGTCACAAGTGCCAGATTTATGCAGACAAGATACACGCTCTGTCAGTACCACTTCACACTATGAACTCACCATGGCCTTTTGGTACTTGGGGCATAGACGTTATCGGTCAAATACACCTAAAAGCTTCGAATGGGCATCGCTTCATCTTGGTGTCTATCGATTACTTTACCAAATGGGTGGAAGTTATATTTTATGCTAGCATCACAAGGGCAACCGTATGTAAATTCTTGAAGAAATAGATTATCTGTCGTTACGGTTTGCCAGAACAATCCTCACCGATAATGCTTCCAATTTAAACAACAAGATGATGACTGAAGTATGTGAACAGTTTAAAATTGTGCACCACAATTCTACCACTTATCGTCCTAAGATGAATGGGGCAATTGAGGCGGCAAACAAGAATATCAAGAAGATCATAGCTAAGACTACCAACACTTTCGAGGATTGGCATGAGAAGCTACCACTTGCACTTTTTGCCTACCGAACATCTGTAAGGACCTCGACAAGGGCAACGCCGTATTCGTTGGTCTATGGCACGGAGATGGTACTTCCTATCGAAGTGGAAATCTCATCACTAAGAATTCTGAATGAGAAAAAGTTAGATGATGTTGAATGGATGCAAGCAAGGATTTATCAGTTAAACCTCATTGATGAGAAAAGATTAATGGCCATCTGTCATGGCCAAATGTATCAGAAGAGGATGATGCGTGCCTACAACAAGAAAGTTTGACCGGGAGAGTTCCAAGAGGGGGACTTGGTGCTAAAAAAGATATTGCCAATCCAAAAAGACTTTCGGGGAAAGTGGATGCAGAATTGGGAATGGTATTATGTTGTTAAGAAAGCTTTCTCTAGGGGAGCATTAATTTTGGTAGAGATGGATGGAAAAGAGTTGAGCAATCTCGTGAATTTGGATTTCGTCAAGAAGTATTACGCTTGAAAAAGAAGAAAATATAGAGTAAAAACTTGAAAGAGTGCTTCGCAAATTGAAAAGTATGCGGTGAAAACCTGAAAGGGCGCCCCATGTTAAAAAGGTAAAAAATAACAGAAAAAGAAAAGAAAAAAGAGGGTTCAAGATAGAAACTCGAAAAAGGGCATCTTGAAACCAGAGGAGGATCTGAATTAAAAATCTGAAAAGGACGATTCAAATGAATTTTGAGGTTAGACATCCGACTGATAGTCTCTGATACAGTATAACTGCCCCATTTTGAGTTACGATGGAACTTCTTTTGGCTATTGGGAATTTCAGTCTGGGATAGGCAGTGAGAGATTTACCGCGGTCGATGGACTCTCGTATCATTCATACAGTTGATGTTCGGGAATGCTGCACCCTATATTACTTATATGTTTTCCTGTTTCTCATATTTGCCATGACTTTCAAACTGTCATAACATCTCTTATGTTAATAAATAAATATTTCATTTCCTCCATTCCTTTGTTTATTTCATGAGCATCCTCCAAATAGATTGACAAGATCATTGAAAACAAATGATTTCTCGACATTACTATGATTTAACCCTTTAAGTGTAGGTTGTTCCAAGACAAAAATTGATTCCGTTAGAAGAGAGTCTACCAAAGTCAAGACTAAAAGACATGATATGTAAAGTTGACAAGTTTTGCCTAGAAGACAACGAATGCCCTCCGTATTGAGGTTCAAGATAGAAGAGTTAATGGCGAAAACACGTAAGGGTGCCCCAAAAGAAAAAAAAAGAAAAAAAAGAAAAAGAACAAGGAAAAAAGAAAGGAAAAAGAAAAAGAAAAGAAACATTAGTCAAAGTGAAAACCTAAAATGGCGCTTTGAAAAAAGAAAAAATCTCTAAAGTGAAAACTCAAAAGAGCGCTTTAGAACAAAGTTTTGGAGAATACAAGGGTCAAACGAAAACTGAGCTTGGACATAAGGAGTGACAACAAATGTTCCAAGACAAGAAGAAAACAAAAGGAAGACGAGGCGAGAAAGAAGGCGTCCGAGCATTAATCATGCATCATGAATAGTTAGGCATCCTTAAGATCGGAGCATACTAACAAGCATCAACAAATCATTGTGTTTGGTTCTTTCAGGTATTTGAAAAGACAACAAGAAGCAAGTCCTAGGAGTCAAAAATCTTTTACTAACATTCCATGCCAAGACGATGAAGATCGAAGGCATTCTAGAAGACTCAAAGCGAGATGCTTGATGTCAAGACGACCAGAAAGCAAGACATCAGTTTCTGGGGTCCTCAAGACGAGGTATCACCCCATGCCAAGACGATGAAGATCGAAGGCATTCCAGAATACTCAAAGCGAGATGTTTGATGTCAAGATGACCAGAAAGCAAGACATCAATTTCTGGGGTCCTCAAGACGAGGTATCATCCCATGCCATGACGATGAAGATCGAAGGTATTCTAGAAGACTCAAAGCGAGATGTTTAGTGTTAAGACTATAGCGATATCCCTTCTACGCTAAAAACGAGGTTTTAAGAATGTTTGGGTCTTTTGGGTATTAAAATATTTATTCTGTGAGGTTTTAGAAAAACCGTATTTTATTTAAAAAATGGAGTCTCCACCAGCCACTAAGGTAGGCCGGGCACCATAAAAACCAGAGATTTAAAAAAAGGTTGGGTTCGGGAGTCGGTTATGGATGGGGAAGGATTAGCACCCCCACACCTCCCAAAATTGGTAATTTAATAATTACTGCTTTATTAATATTAAACTTTCCAGATTAAAGTGATGATTAAATTAAAATTTGGGTATAAGTGCGAGTAAATTTTAAGGGCCCCGTTATTCGAGAATAAACCGATAGATCACCATCACTGCGTTTGATACTGGCCGCGTTTACTCTCGAATAAAAGGGCACCACATTGACAATAATATATCCAAAATGAAACTTAAATCATGAAAAATATAAATAAATACAATGCGATAAAAATATAAATAAATACTAACATAATAGAATACTAATCTAACATAAATAAAATATTAATCTGAAACATACATAAATATTAATCTAACACATAAATAAAAACCAATCTAACATAAATAAAATACTAGTCTAAAACATTCATAAATATTAATCTCACACATAAATAAAAACAAATCTAAAATAAAACATTAATCTAAAAAATAAATAAAAAGCATAAAATACTAATGTAAAACATACCAAAAAAATATAAAAAATTAAACAACATTTTATTAAATCAAACAACATAAATAAAAATATACCTAACTAGGAACCCAAACCTCGACTGACTCCCACTTAAATCTACCACGACCCCTTCAAAAATTAACTAGATCGGATCCAAAATAAGACCCCGATCGAATGTTGGATCGAACCAACTAGGGCCGAAGGCACTGCCCCGACCCCGGCAAGCCTTGCGGCCGGCCTGACTCTCAATTGGGGAGCCGATTTGCTTGCCAATTTCATGGCATTTGTGATTTGTGGGCTGTCAATTGCAAGCCCCCAAGCCTTTATATAAGCTAAAAGGGTGGGTGGGGTAGAGACGTGGAGCTCTAGGCTTCACGTAATTTTTTTTTTTTTGCTTTTTTAATTAATTATTATTTTTTTACTTTTTATATTATATTATTATTATTATTTTGATTTTTTCATTAATTTTATATTAATCATATTACTATTAAAATAATACTAATAATACTAAAACCTGGACAAAAATGAGTGATTACAGTTGCCCCTCTTTGCTTGTTCTTGTGAAACGAGAAAAAGCAAAGATCAAAAGCACTCATTTTTGTCCTACTTCCTTGTCCTTGGCTTCAGAATCACATGTTCTTCTGGAATTTTCTGCTCTTCCTCGACCAACTCTTCAATCTTGTAAGTCCTTTTATATATAACTTTTTCGCCTTCTGATCTTGGAGCTACATGTCCTTCCTATATAGAACCTTTCGCTTGAAGTCTTGAGTTATGAGCCCTCCTATATAGAACTTTTTCACTCTGAGACGGTAAAACTTGGAGTCCTTCCTATATATAACTCTTCGCCTTCAACGCGGTAGGTTTTTCCTATATAAAACCTTCTGCGTCACGGATGAATTCTTCCGACTGGGAGTTCTTCCTATATAGAACTGTTAGTCTTCAAATCTTAGAGCTGCCAGTCTTTCCTATATAGAACTTTTAGCTCTTGAAATCTCTGAGTTACGGGTTCTTCCTATATAGAACCCCTTACTGCGATGACTCAAAAATATAGACCTTTCCTATATAGAACCTTTATCTTCGACTTAGGATTCACGCCAAAATGGCTACCGATCTTTTTAGACTCACGTTGCTAAGGCTGTCGAAATCTTTCTTCAAATTTGGGGATTCACGCCAAGAACGACTATCAATTTTTTCTGGCCTCACGCTACTAAGGCTACCAAAATCTTTCTTCAAATTTGGGGATTCACGCCGAAAGTGGCTACCAAACTTTCTGGACTCACGCTACTAAGGCTACCGAACTTTCTAGACTCGCGCTACTAAGGCTACTGATCTTTCTGGACTCACACTACTAAGGTTGCCGATCTTTCTGGACTCACGCTACTATGGCTACCGATCTTTCTAGACTCACGCTACTATGGCTGCCATCATCTGGCCTCATGCTACTATGGCTGCCACATCATGCCCGAAAGACTTATTGATAGCCCGAAGGACTTATCACCATGCTCGAAAGACTTATTGGTGGCCCGAAGGTCTTATCATCATGCCTGAAGGTCTTATTGATGGCCTGAAGAACTTAATATCCGGCTTTATGCTACTATGGCTACTGTCATCTAGCCTCACGCTACTATGGCTGCCGTCACCTGGCCTCACGCTACTATGGCTGTCACATAATGCCTGAAGGTCTTATTGATGGCTCGAAGGACTTATCACCATGCTCGAAAGACTTATTGGTGGCTCGAAGGTCTTATCATCATGCCCGAAGGTCTTATTGATGGCTTGAAAGACTTAATATCCGGCTTTACGCTACTATGGCTACCGTCATCTGGCCTCATGTTACTATGGCTGCCGTCACCTGGCCTCACGCTACTATGGCTGCCGCATCATGCCTGAAGGTCTTATTGATGGCCCGAAAGACTTATCACCATGCTCGAAAGACTTACTGGTGGCCCGAAGGATTTATCATCATGCCCGAAGGACTTATTGATAACCCGAAGGACTTAATATCCGGCTTTACGCTACTATGGCTACCGTCATCTGGCCTCACGCTACTATGGCTGCCGTCACTTGGCCTCACGCTACTATGGCTGCTGACATATTTCTTCAATAAAATCTACTTCTTCAAATTCTTTGACAATTCTTCAAATACTTGTTTAAAACAAGCAAAAATTGGCATGCCTCTATCTATATGATGCATGCAATGTAATGCTTTCTTTTTCTTCTTTTCTTATTCTTTTTTTTTCTCTCTCTTTTTTTCTCTTTTCATTTCTTTCTTTTTTCTCTTCTTTTTTCTCTCTTTTTTCCTTACTTCTCTCACTCTCTTCTCTGTTTTTTTCTTTTCTTTTTTCTTTCAATCTTTTTCTGTTCTAAAGTCTTACACCCTGAAAGGTCATTCCTCAAATTTCTTCATCTCTTTACTTCTTCACTGTATACTCTTAAATCCTTATTTGATCGATCACTTTGAATCTGAATTAACATGCTTTCAAATCTTTCGTGCGGAAGGCTTTCGTGTCTTCAGGGTTATCATCTGTCTTTATAAATGATCTTCTGGTCCTTATATTATTCTTATAAGAATCATTGTCATCTTCTTCGCTTGGCGTTGCCCCATTCAATCGCGGGCTCCACTGCTTCGAATTTCCTGACCCATCATATAGAGCCTTGATCTATTTCTAATCACTAGGGTGAGAAAAAATGTTTCCATCCCCTAAGCTCATCCTTGATCTTCTCGTAGTATTTCGACGGGAACTAAATCTCGGTCCCTATGCTTTTAATCTCATCATCATTCATTTTTAAAGTAATACAAAAGGCAATTTACTTGTGTATATTTCAAAAAATAATGATTGTTTGAAAAGATAACAGTCGTTTTTTTAAAAATGACAACTTGGAGGGAATACTAAACATTTTAAAATATTGTTTGGATCAAATGGTAAACTTTTTTTTTAAAAAGCCAAACATTTTTGAAAATTAATGTTTGGAAAATGGTAAACAAAATTTGAAGTATATTGCCAAACATTTTAAAAACTAATATTTAAGGGAAATGGTAAACATCAAAACTTTGGGAGAAAATGTCAAACCTTTTAAAACATGTTTGCCCCCAAAATATCAAACACCATAGCACATCTGCTTTGAATTGCCAAAGATCAACTCTAATGAAGCGTATATTTAGAAGATCTTGACTATTGTGGAGATATATGCAAATGTATAGTTTATTCTATTCTATTTGGCTTTCAAGTGGATCAATCTCATACCTAATTTCTAACCCATTTAAGGTGGCTCTCTTAATCTCACTAACTCACCATGCCTCATTCTTCCCTTATTTGGGTGTCGATCAAGCAGTTCAAAGTTAGACGTTCCTTGAAGCAAGGTTAACCATTATATGCAGAATGAAACCTGAAGACATTCTCATTCAACTTGGATATCTATGGATGATCGGAATGGTCTTTAAAGGCTTGTAATGTAGGCCTTTGGTTCATGGTTAGACGAAGTTGTATCTCTGTGCTTGTATGATCTGGATATGCTCACATGAAGTATTCTTTTTTCCATTTTCGGGATCACTCTAGATTGCTCGTTTTACAGTTTTCACCCTAGAGTTCATTTCTTCACTTTCTTTCTTTTGGTCCACCTTGCATTCTGGCTGTGTATTGATGCTTGTTTTCCGTAAAAAAATGATTGATCCTCCAAAGTTCTTTGAATGAAGGATTATGTACATTTCTGGAATTCTTGTGATTGGTATGCCCAGATGAAGTGTTCCTCTTTCTTTCTTTCTCTTTCTTTTTTTTCTTTGGATTGCTCTAGACTGCCCACCTTTGAGTTTTCACCCTAGAGTATGCGGTCGGCCTGGCTCCCAGTTGGGGAGCCGGTTTGCTTGCCAATTTCATGGCATTTGTGATTTGTGGGCTGTCAATTGCAAGCCCCCCTAAGCCTTTATATAGGCTAAAGGGGTGGGTGGGGTGGAGATGTGGAGATCTAGGCTCCACGCAATTTTCCTTTTTTTGCCTTTTTAATTAATTATTATTTTTTTACTTTTTATATTATATTTTTATTATTATTTAATTTTTCATTAATTTTATATTAATAATATTACTATTAAAATAATACTAATAATACTAAAACCCGGACAAAAATGAGTGATTGCAAAGACGACCAGCAATCGGGGCATCATCATACGAGATCCTCCAGGTGAGACATCACCCTATGCCAAGACAAGGAAGATCGAGGGCATTTTAGAAGACTCAAAGAGAGATGTTTGGTGTCAAGACGACCATCAATCGGGACATCATCAAATGGGATCCTCAAGGCGAGGCATCACCCCATGCCAACACGAGGAAGATCGAGGGTATTTTAGAAGACTCAAAGGGAGATATTTGGTGTCAAGACGACCAGCAATCGGGGCATCATCAAACGATCCTCAAGGCGAGGCATCACCCCATGCCAAGACAAGGAAGATCAAAGGTATTTCAGAAGACTCAAAGCGAGATATTTGGTGTCAAGACGACCAGCAATCGGTGCATCATCAAACGGGATCTCAAGGCGAGGCATCACCCCATGCCAAGACGAGGAGGATCGAAGGCATGCTAGAGGGCTCAAAGCGAGATGTCATTTGGTGTAAGGCGATCGAGGATCGAGGCATCATTTTAAGGACTTCACTTCTTCAAGCCTTATATAGGAAGAATTTGGAGTTTTAGAATTTCTGGAAGAGGAAGGGCGAACAATTCTATGTAGGAAAGACTTGCAGCTCAGAATCTTCAGACAGAGAAGTCAGATACATTTAGTGCTTATGGTCTTTGCTTTATTCTTGTTTCACAAGGATAAGAAAAGAGGGGCAGCTGTAATCACTAATTTTATCCAGGGCTCAGCCCACTTTTATTTTTTGTTCTAATGGGCTCTAGGTATAACGTATTGGTATTATATTCGCTATATCTAGTTATTTAGTATTATTTTATTTTACTTTGAAAAGAAAAAACACAAAAATATATTATTAGGTTTATTTTAATTCGTACTATATTAGTGTTGAATTATTTAGTCCAGTTTATTATTATTATTATTATAATATATTATTACATTATGTTATATTCATAATATTAATATTAATGGAAAAAGGAAAAAATAAAACAGATTAAATAAAGCCCAATTAAATAGTAAATAACAAGCCCAAGTTTTTATAACAATCCAAATTATACAATAAAATAAAACAAAAAATAATATTACACAGACGGCCCACTTGGAGCCCTAAAACGCAAAAACCCTAAAATCACATCTGCCCTAATGATCTTTTCTTTCTGCTCAACCCATCCACAGCCATTAGATCCATATTGGATCTAACGGTCCATGACCATGGCGATTGAGCATTCCAGAACGTTCAAGTGCCAATACGCTAGGCTGTCGAGCTTCTTCACACGCTCGTGTGTGACATGTGTGACTCTTCTGCTCCTCGTGACTGTCCAGCTCCTTTCTTGTCACGACCAGACCAGCAACTATTGCTATCCTCTGTATCTGAGTCGTCCATCCATCCTTGATCCAACGATCGTGATAGAGCCTTGCTCCCCAAGATGGTTCTCCCTCTGGTCCCCTCATCTTCTCGCGCAGCCACATCATCATGCAAGCAAAAGAGAGCAAGCGTTAGCAATGGACATCAAAAAGTAAATCAAGCCAAAAATAACAAATTTTCAGTGAATATCGGTGGATTTCATAACCAATTGTAACGATTTTTAATTTTATGATTTCCACATGTAAACCCACTTCGAATATATAAGACCGAAGATAAACATTGTAATAGAGTTTTTTTGAAGAGAAAATACAAAAGAAAAACAGAACCTTCAAGAGGTATTCCTCATCTTCTTACATGTATGCATCTCGTATAATAGAAATAGCTTAGAAAAGAGAGTCTTATTTTACCTTTGTTTTAAGGTCGTCCGATTCGTTGTCTGCGTCCGTTCACCGGCGATAAGCCCTCTGCCTTCAGGCTTAAGGGGCGAGTCGGTAGCATTTTCTAAGATTCCCTTCATGTTTCCTCACCGGTGACAAACCCTATGGCCTCTGGTCGATAAGGGTGAACCGGATGGGGTGAGGCCTTTCATTTCCAGAGGTGTAGAACCTAGATCTAGGAGTGTAGGGAGTAGATCTTTGGGATCTGGTTTTGGTTTTAAGTTTTGGGAGGCGATGAGAGTTATTTGGTGTGTCAGTTTAGATCTCAGGCGCCGATGTACAGCGGCCGGAGAGGTTTCAAGGCGGCCGGTTTCTGGACTTTGCCCCGATGAACGGCGTCGTTCATCAGGATTGAGATAGAGAACAGAGAGTTTTAGTTTGTTTTTTTTAAATGAGCCAAATATTTCTATTTTCAGCAAAAAGATATCTTTTATACATGTTTTAAAAAAAAGTAAACGGTTTATTTTTTTAAACCCTCTGCACTCTGGTAATTACGCCCGCGACCATTTCGTCTTTTAAAACTACAACCCCAGTCCTCCAAACCTTTTTAATGTTTGCAATTTTGTCCCTATTTTTAGCCCATATCAATTTTAAAATTGGTTTATTCCCCTTTTTGGTCCTTCCGTCCTTTTAGAGTTTTTTAGGGGTTTTCGTCTTTTGAAATTACACTCTAGGTCCCTTTAGTTGTCACCCGTGTCTAATCTAGTCACTGCCTTTAATTAAATTTGTCTTAAAGTTTTTTTTTCAGTTTGGTCCTCCCAGTTTTGGTTTTTTGTTCAATTGGGTCCTAAATCTAGTCCTTTTTCCCTTGTTACCCCTAGCATGCATATTTAATTTTTGGTCCTGCAATTTTATTTTCTTTAATTTTCTGTTCCTAATTTCAAATGTTAGACGATGTTGCTTTATTTATAATGGTGTGTGGTATGTAACTTGTAATATATATGTTTTTAAATTTTTAGTGTATAATATATGTGTATACATTGTCCTCTTGTATGGTATATGATAATAATGTATATATATAATTTTTTACAATATATAAAATATAGTTTTAACATGTACATAAGCATTGTATGTTTTGTATGTAATATATATGTATCTTGTTTGTTTCCTTTTTTTAAATGTTTTATGCATAATTTAAATGTTTCTTAGGTTATAACACATATAATATTAGTCATGACTTTGTTAATATGAGAATAATGTTTTTTTTTTATTTTCATTATGCTTTCATGTTTTGCCATGCCTTATGTAAATGTTGCATATCGAATAAATTATGTTAATGCGGGGTCCTTTTATTCGACGGTAAACGCGGCCAGTATCAAACGTAGTGATGGTGGTCTTGTCGTTTACTTTCGAATAACGGGACCCTTAAAATAGACTCGTATGTATAACCGAATTTTAAATTAATCGTCACTTTAATTCACAAAGTTCAATATTAACAAAGCGGTAATTATTATTTTCTTTTTACGGTACCAATTTTTGGGCGGTACGGGTGCCAAAACCTTCTATATCCGTAACCGACTTCCGAACCCCGTTTTTTATAGAATCTCTGATTTTATGGTGTCCGGCCTACCTTAGTGGCAGTGGCGACTCCAAGTTTTATTGTTTTTCAAAAACACTAATTTTTTAAAGAATCTCCCATTTCTTAGATATTTTCCTAAAAACCCAAAGGAAACCTATTATTCCTTTTCTAGCGATCCTATTTATTTGAAAATTAAATTTTTAAATTTCAGAAAAGGTCGCTACAAGATGATACCATTTTGTTCTTGAAAGTGAAAGAGGAGTATGTATCTAACATGAAATTGATACGCAGATGCTTCCAAGTGTGTTATGGTTTGAGAATCAATTTCAAAAACTCTTGCCTAGTTGGGTTTGACATGAAAGAGGGAAGATATGGCCCTAGCATATGGTTGTCTAAAGGAGAGGCTGCCCTCTAAATATCTTGGAACTGCCTTGGGTGCTGATCTGAGAAAAGTCATAACTTGGGATCCGATAGTGGAGAGGTTTCGAGATAAATTAACATGATGAAAATGTCGTTTGTTGTCTTTTACGGGCAGAATAGTGCTCATAAACTCAGTCTTGGCAGTTCTATCCATGTACTGTATGTCGTTATTTTGAGGTGCCGAAAATGATTATTTCTACGATTGAGAAAATTAGGTGGTTTTTATGGGGTCATTCGAATGGAACGAAGAAAATAGTTCGAATCAAGTGGAGGAAAATCTGCTTACCAAAGGAAAAAGGTGAAGCAGGGGTGTTCGTGGTTAACCATAAAAAAAGAGTCATTAATTTTTTATGCATTCGTAGGTATATTTTATATTCATTTCCCTTTAATTGTACTAATAATATATAATTTTTGCACTAAGACATAATTTACAAGTTAACCGTTATAGTATTTTGGTTAACTGTGAACATACTTAAGGGTGAGTAATTTCCAATTGAAAAATCGTGCATTGCTAGCAAAGTGGGGTGAAGATTTGCTAAAGAAAAAATGCATTGTGAAGTAGGTCTACACGGTATTTATAAATGTTTCACTAATTTTATTAGAAATAAAATTTGTGAATTAAATAGTATTATCAAAATAATATCTAAATTAAAGGAGTCATTTATGCTAAAGCACCAATAGTCCCCCCATAAAACTCTACCAATCATTAACTTAAATCATTCAAAATGTATAAAGTTGGGTCTTTTATATAAATATATCTCATACTTGGTACCTCACTCATGTGGGATATAAGCTTCTATTTTATCTTTAACACAATTCACATGCAGCCTACTTTGAGCATCAATTTCTCAATGATCACTCACCCTTTTGAGCGTATGAGATATTATTATAAAAATCTCATGAGTCGAATATAAAACTATAATTTTATTATTTAAATCTCCATCTTTACTCATAGAAAAACAAGTCTCAAAATTTCCAATTTATCATATTTTTTCAACAGGATCATCGGTGGTTATAGATTCTAGTCCTTGAGTTTCTTGAGAAACTTCGGACACTGTCAAAATGGATTCTTGAAGTTGATACGATTCTTTAACGGGTGTCTCATTTTTGCTTATCGTGTTGGATTCTTGCATTTGATTCGGGTCTTGAGTGGAAGGAACGAAAGAAAAAAACGTTGGGGTCGAGGGACAAATAGATAAGGTCATTGTAGGCGACACTGAGGGATTGAAGGGGAGTGACAGGTGATGGCCCACAATGGCCGAATCTGGGCTTAGGCCTATCCTGGCCATGGCCCAGATCATGCTCAAATAATATCCTTTATATAAATAGAGAGTTTCGGGTAAGTAAAAATATTACCCAATATAAAAGTTTGGTTTAATTTTTAAGCCTTGAATTAGCTCAAAAAATAAAATCCAAGTACAATTAATGGTAAAAAAGGTTTTTTTTATAATTTCATTATACTTTATAAACAATATATAATTATTTTTAATAAACATAATTTGAACATATTTATTCTACTTATTAATTAAATATTCTTTTAAAAAATTGAATTCCCCAAACATGGCTGAGGTTTCACTTTAGTATATAATGATCATAAAATACAAACAATACAATAAAATTAGAATTAAGATCAAAATAAAAATAAAATAACTTTTTTTAGTAAAATTCTGTAACTCATCTTCAATGTCTTTAGAAAAAGAAAACTTAAAAGAAGATAAAAACCTAATATATTTCTCTTTTTTTGTTGAAACTTGAGAGATAAATTAATATTAAAAATCAATTTAAATTCATATTTTTATGGCTTATATTTTTGACAAAATAACTAAGTTATAGGTAAAATTTTAAAAAAAAATTAGGAAATACTTCAATTTTATTTAAACTAATATGTAGATAATATTTTTTTTTAATTATTGGAGAATTAAATTTTAAAATTTTGAAACTATGAGATCCACTATTTGACTTAGTGACTAATGATGCTCATATTGCCCCATTTTATATGAGTTTGAATCCTGACCTAGAATGCAATATTTTTCTATTTAATAAAAAAAATTAAACCTGTATATATGAATTATGTTAGATAAATTTTTATTTCTATTTATATTGACTCGGCCTATAATATTTTTCTAGATTCGTCGTTGATGGCGCATGAAGCATATCCTTGGTGATAAACAAAAAGTGGATTGAAGATGGAGAAAGAGAAGGTCATGGAAGGGAAAAGAAAATGGTTTGTTGGAGTTTAGGGAAAGAACAAAGAGATTAAAATTGGAGTCTTTGGGTTTCTTTGGATTCATAATTTCGGTCTCAAGTCCATGGTGACGTACTCTAGAGTGCACGCACGTAAAAGAATTCACCCACTTTATATAATTTAGTATGGACGAGGGCCATAATAATTATTTATTCTTATTTTGAAAATTAATTGTTGTTATTTTATCTTAAAAAATGTGAAGGCTAAAGGAAAAAAATATTTATATTACATGAAATTTGAACTTGAGAACTCAAGCATTTCAAGAATGTAATCCTGTTGTTTGAATTATTTTTTAGAAATTCTAAGTAATAGAGTTTTTTCTTATTTAAATATTAACTCACATCATTTTATATATTGTAATAATGATGATGTCAACTGAATTAAGATTTAATAAATATATAATGTAATAAACTTAAATGATAAATTAACCTTATAATATTTTTTAATAATTTATAAAAAAAATTGTTTTATGTGAACATCCAATTGAATTGGTATCTAATTAACTCATAATATCAATTTAATCAAATATTTTTTACTCCATATACTAGATAAAAGTACACCCGACAAATAGGTATAAAAATACATAGAATGAGAACTAAACTTGGGTCTCTAAGAATCTTATTTTTACCATTTAAGCCAAGGTTTCTTTTGAGTTTCAAGTAATAGGGTTATTTTTAAATGATTTCCATAATAAACTTAAATGATTAACATTAAAATATTTTTGAATAATTTATAGAAAATTATTTGTGTGTAAATCTGTAGTTGTGTTGTTCTTCGATTAATTCTTGACATCAATTTAGTCAAAATTTCATATATAGTATAGATTATACTTTGCTACACCAACAAGTTGCTCGGTTAATTAAGACTAACTTAATCAAAAACTTCATATATGATCTCAAGAAGTGATCCCAGTAGAAAAGTAGATGATAAAACTCGGGTTTAATTGTTTTATCTGCAAATTGTGTGTACATTGTCAAATAGTAAAAAATATGTATGAATAAATACTAATTTGGATTTTTTTTAAACAATTCCCTCCTTTGTAAATACAACAAACAAATCTATCTCCACAAAATCAAACACCAACATGTTGCAACAAATGACTAACCAACAAAGTACAAAACTCCAAAACTAACAACACACGCAATACATGACCACGAACCAATTACAAATAACAACTCGAAAGAGTCGTTAGCCTCGTGCAAAAATTTACCACGTAAAATGACAATACAAAAAACTCAACAACTCTAACCAACCACACTCCCATAACATCTCCTGGCTCCTGAAAAAATTTCCCTCAAAGAGTCCTAAACTGAATTATAACCAACAAACAAAGCACCAAGATAGTAAACAATCACCAAAACTAGTTGCAGATCCCATATAATCCTACTAAAACAATAAAAGAGATGCAACATGCACCCTTTACACTATACAGAACACACAACCCTTAGAAAGAATTTAACTCAATTAAATCTCTCTGACAAGCTTAACCAATCCAGTAACTGCTAACCAGCACAGAAGTAACTCTGTCCATAACCACTTATTATTAAGTGGAACGAAACCATCACAACTCCAAACTTAACCTTTTAAACTACTAACCTCTAAGATAGCAAGATCTTTAATTATTTCATTTTCGTTGCCCTCAAATCGGATCCCTAAAAATTTTCTTAACTCGATAGCCTTCTTTGCTTTCAAAGTTGCAACATTCCGCCAAGCTAAGTTTGAAAATACATGGTTTTGGAACTCAACCGGTTGGTTGGATTGAAATCTATTGTTCGGTCGGTTTGAATTAATAAGGTAAAATTGGGAATTATATTGTCCAATTAGAAAAATCGATGGTTCAATTGATTAAATCAAGTTTAAAATGTTTTTGTAATTGTATAAGATTATTTAAAAATTTTATTTAATTATTGTAGAATCGATAGAACAAAAAATAGATGATTTGATTGGTTTGATCACCAACCCGACTAATTACAACATTATAAAAAGGAGGGCTGGAGGGAAAAACATGTATTGAATTCATGTAATCTTATATTCTCTAACCAAACATTGTAGTCTTACATTTTTTTAATGTAATATTTCGAATAATGTGTTAAGTAATATTACATTTTGATAATCTTATTTTCGAAGATAATCTTATATTTTGTGTACCAGTGGAACTCTTTTATGTGTATTAAGTTGGGTCTAACTCTACAACAACAAGGGAAAGATCATACATTTATAGTTACTCATGATTTGACTTTAAATAAATTGTGATGCCATTGGCTGAGGCTAGTTAAGCAGTCCATCAATTTTCACTGCAGTAGTAAATCGAGTACTTCCTCAATAATCTCATCCATGATCGTATCTCCTAACTCGGACCCCATCTTTCTCTGCAGTTTCGAGTACTGCCATTCTTCAAATGTGTAAGAACAACCCATACTTGACATGTCGCTGGTTTGGTTTCCCATATTTTTCAGACAAATGAGCCACTGAATGTAGTTGTACTTGTTTCCGACATTCGATGCATCATTGTTTCTCGTGGATTTCCTCGCTGAGAGGTTCAATAGAGGCTTCTTTTGATTCCCAAGATGTTGGTTTCGACGGCAGTATCGGAGAGTGTGAGGTTCGTTTATTATGGTCCCCCTTTCTTCTTTGAAACCGATGAGTGTGTACCTCTCCATTAGTGATTTTCCTAGCAACTTCCAAGTTGCGAATACAAAGTTTCCTGTAACATTTTCTGTCGGACCAATGGAGTTCCTATTTGATGGGCTTTCCTGTCTTGTTATGATGTGATGCACTGCATGATAGAAACACAAATGATTCACGTTTGCGAGTGGTAAGATCAGTTTCAGGTCTGGTCAATATGACTTAGGTTAATACGTAGTTTATAATTTTTATAAAGGGTTAATATTATAGTTTTAAAAAATTAATGTCATTTAGGTTAAGATAATTTCAGATTCAGTCAAATGTCGGGTTAGATTCAGTCAACTTTAAATTCAATCAATTTAAAATTTGGGTTAGAAGAGTTCAAATTATAATTTTTTTATGAATAGATTAGAATAAATAAAATTTAAAATCGAGTTAATTCGATTAGATTTCAATTTCGAATCAAATCATAAACGAGAAAAGAAAAAAAAGAAGAAGAAGATAGTTAACCTTTGTCGGTTGATAATTTATCTAACATGGACATAAGGTCAATTTGCTTATCTTCAATGCATTTCCTTTGACAGGTTCCATTTGTAAGAATCTGCAAGCAAAGTTCAACATTTCAAGTGTTTAATACCGAAAAAATCTGACAGGAAAAGCTAAAAATACAGTTTTTTACTTACCTTTTCTGGTTCCACATTACCAAATGGTGTTATTTCTGCAATCTGAAACTCATCATCTTCATCGCCTTTATTATCACCGCAACAAGAAAGCTGTAAGGCGTCATCAGTAGCAGAAACAAGTTTACTCAGTATGGACTTAACGACCCTCGTGGAAACCAAAGCCATTTTCTTGCCATAACCGCGAGGTCTCCAAATGTAGTTGAACAAATTCATCTGACTGCTGCAGCAACCGTTTCGACCATTAGAACTCAAGCATTTGACCAAACACCCTCTTTCGGCGAGGTAAATACTCAAAATGAAAGGCTCTTGTTCCTCTTGGAGATGCTCTTTGAGCTGTTTTGGAGGAGAAGCCATTGGAATTTGGCAAAGTTCAGCTGCAGGGAAATTTGAGCAGACAAGGACTTTTTGGAAATGGATAGAGGAGAAGAAGGTAGAAAAGGGTGGTTTTGGACTTTGTTGGAGTGGAAGGCAAGCATATAGGCGCCATGGCAATCATTTTATGGTAATGGGGACAACCGGGAAACTTTTAAACAGTGCAATCTTCTTATTGATTGATGACCCCTACAATTCTGAAAGCTTGTGAATATAATATCATATCATTAAAGGCATGCTGTACAATATTATATAATTGAATGGCTAGTTATTTGGCATTATTGTCTCAATATTCCCTTTTGGGAAAAATATCTAATAACCACCTCCTTTAAACTACATTTGGAAAAATACCTCTCATTCTGCACACATAAGCAGGGTTTGCGTTTTGCACAACGCGAATTGGGAATTCGCGTTCAACGAAATGCGAATTTTGGTTTATGTGGCGCCGCCTTTCGTATAATCGTTTATTTTAATTGGTTAACATAAATTGTGTTTACCGAAACGCGAGTTCTGCGATAAATTCACACGAAATAGCATGAAGATATCGTGACAGATAATCAAGGAACTCGCGTTCAATGGAACGCGAATTCATCGTGTAATTGCTGAATATGCATGGATTGATAGACATGTTGTAGGTGAATTTGCACTGTGTTGGGTGATACTTTTTCTTGTTATTGAACATCGACGTCTTACCATGAATTCATCTCTGTAAAACGGTGTAAAAATAATCAAGTATAAGATATTGGAACGTTGGTAAAAAGTGCGTTAAAAACGCTATATAGCCTTGTTTTTGTGCATTGAGTAACATCAAAACAAGTGTCGGTAGGCATATTTTAGGTGAATTTGCATTGTGTTGGGGGATAATTTTTCTTGTTATTGAACATTGACGTCGAACTATGGATTCATCTCTGTAAAACTGTGTAAAAATAATCTAGTATAAGGTATTGGAACGTTGCTAGAAATTGCGTTAAAAACGTTATATAGCCTTATTTTTGTGCATTGAGTAACATCAAAACAAGTGTCGGTAGGTGTGTTTAATTTGATTTTGGGCAATGACGTGTGATAATTTCTCTAGTTATAGAACTTTTACGTCGTAGTACGACAACATAATTTAACAAAAGTCCAGAAATCAGGGAGTCTATTTTATCTGAGCAGGTTTAAATATCGCGTTGAAAATGCCATGTTGCCATTTTTTTATCATGAAGAACATGGAAACAAATGGTAGACAGACATGTGTAATTCTATTTTTTTTATATTTTATCGGATCCTCTCGCCATTGTTTAAAGTTAGAAGACAATAAAGTGCTATGGAACCATATCCTAGGGTTCCTACATTTTCTCATGTCGCTATTTTTTATCGGATCCTCTCGCCATTTTTTTACATTTTCTCCTGTCGTGTCCAGGGTTCCTACATTTTGTACACATCCTATGTTTCCATGTTCGTTCTTTTGGAACCATATCCTCGGCACAATGAATCCTAGTTGAGCACGAGCGACCTTTTTTCTTGCGTCTCAAGGAAGGATCTGACCGTATATTAGGTTCATCGTCGACTAATGCATGATCGTGTTCATTTTCGATAGGAGGAAACTCATTGCGGTATACCTTGAAAACATTTTCAAGTCGGTATACCAGATCAACGAGTGTTATTGTGTCAAAATGAACAGATGCACATGCAGCAAATGCGTGCGCACACGGGTACTTGAAAGTCTGAAAGCGTTCGCAGTCACATGTTCTTCATCGTAGGTTAACAACGTAATTGTTCTGCATGATGCCTTCAAGCGGGCGCGAATATTCAGTAACTTGAAAGCTGTGTTTATGACGAGAGAAACATATAGCACCCATCGTGTTTGCGTGCGACATGGAAATCTGAAATGTTTGCTGGAGATCTAGTTGGAACTTGTGGCCACCTTCCATCTAGTTTATTGCTTGTTTTCCCAAGGTTGCAAAAAGGGTAACCAGTCAATAATATGTCACCTTGACAACGGATGTGATAGGTAAATGACGTGTTCGCTTCAGAGACGAATTGATTGCCTCAGCCAAGTTCGTTGTCATTTGACCATATTGATGCCCCTCATCATAACATCATAGCCATTTCTCCCTCGGGATATCAACGATATAATTATATCCATCTATATTCTTTAATCGCAACTCCTCAAACTCATCAGCTCGGTGAGCGTTTTCTATTAAATAAAAGATTGAATAAGAAATAAGAAATAATACTAAATGGCATGACAATGGATATAATTTTGATAGTGAAAGGCTTACCCATACGAAGAACCATTATACGCTCATCATCATTCTTGTATCGCTGGTAGTAGTTGGGAGCAATGTGTCGCAAACAGAACCTATGATGAATAAATGGAGGTTCCCAAGACAGGCCCAATTGCACGATGGATCCCCAAATCCATGTGCCTCTGTCTGAAATAATGCATATCCCGTCTGGTTTTTCTCGTAGAACACGGCGCAGGACATGACTGCGCAGATTGGTGAGAAAAAACGTCCACGATGGGATATCTTTCTTTTCAACAATAACGAATGCGACCGGAATACATTTTCTATTTCCATCTTGTGCAACTGCCAGTAGTCAAATCTGTGTGTACCTGCCATACAAGAAAGTTCCGTCGATCTGTACCATCGTCTTACAGTGGCGGAAAGCTTTAACGCATTGCGGAAATGTCCAAAAAGGGCAAAAAATTTGCCGTTCCCCAGGAACAACCCGATCGTTGTAGTAAGATGGCACTGTCTCAAGTTCCACGACTGTTCCAGGGTTGTATTTTTGCATCAACTTCAGCCATGTTCGCAACTCGTATGATTCTTCCCACTGGCCACATAGTTGTTGGATGGCGCGATATATTTCCCTCCACTAAGCAATCCACTGTACGTGCCTCACGAACCAATCCACCTACCACGCAATGTTAAAAAAATATTTCTCTTTGTATCAATATAAACTTCGTTCAAATTGATAAAAATATTAAACCAATTAAATTTATTATACCTCGAGCTTTCCTTGTCGAGTTAGCCTATGTAATTCGTCAAAATATGGAAGGTTCGACGAGATTCTTTGGATGCAACCAAACTAGCGTAAGACGCAATCGGTCGAATGCCACTCAACTGTTGAGTAGAAGATGAGTGGTATTGTCGCCGTCCAAGCACTCTTCGTCCCCTCTGAAAATTTCGGGAGGCATTCGTGGATACTCGGATCCGCATATGGTGTCCACAAAAACTGTAAAATTTACAATTATAACTTAAATTGATAAATTTTATTTTAAATTTTTACATCAAATTCAATATTAAATTCAAACTCCAAATATTTACCTCATTCCTAGATTCATTTTCAATGTCCTGCCTGATAGCCTTCAGACCTTTCGCCAGACCATCATGGCTTAAATTACCACTCCACCTACAAAACAACCAACATAACTTTAATATTAAAAAAGGCTACCAAAAATTATTAGTTTTTTAAAAAATTTATTTATTTTCTTACCTTCGGCATAGTGAAAAAATGTAAGGACTTGGCACGCTCAATTCAGGGCGTAAAAATGGCATTCTGAATCACGCCCAAGATTGCAACAAAAGAAGACGACCTCTAATGTCGTGCTTCTCGGGATTTGTGGTCTTGCACAACTCTCTAAACAGAAATGCTAGTATCGCCGATCCCCATCTCAGTCTACTGGATTCATCAAAATCTCGCAAATGCCGCAACCACAACATGTGTACTTTGTTGCGAGATTTGTCCAGCACCAATATCCCGCCAATTATTTGTAAAATATGCGCGCGAGCATATGCCTACAATAAAAAAATTATATTCAAATATTGAAATTTAATTTTTTCAGTAATATTCAGAAAAAATATTATTTACCATCCTCATATCCGCGCTCGCGCCCTCCGGAAAATGGCTATAATTTTCCCTCAGCCACCGAAGAAACATAGTGCCACCATCCATCCTATCTGGCGCAGCCCCTAGCAACTCAAAACAGAGCCCACGCCAGTCACCACTATTGTGACCGGTAATAGCCTCTCCGTCTACCGGCAGACCCAGAATATGCGACACGTCCTCCAAGGTTATCGTCGCCTCACCGCACGGAAGGTGGAATGTGCGTGTCTCCGGCCTCCACCTTTTTACAAGGGCGTTGATCAAATCAACATCCAATTTTGCACCGCCAATAATTTTGGATACATACAAAAATCCAGCCCTCGAAATATATTCTTCTAGACGCGCGCCGGGTCCATTCGTCATTCGATTGATAAAGACTTCGAGACGACGTTCCATCCCATCCTAAAAAAATTAAACATTCACACCTTAATTTCAATTCTAAACTACCGTAATTTTTTAAATTTAAATAAACCAAAATTGAAAAATTAAATTTAAAATAAATAAATAAAGCTTACATTTTTTCGCCAAAAATCGAAGGCGTGTTTATGATCTAACCTTATCAGGGAGCCCTCCATTATAATGAATCTGAAATATTATAGGAAGGGATTGAGAGAATTTTTTTTGTTTCGTTCGGTGCGATTTTTGTGTGGGGGAGGGGGTATTTATACACGAACCCGCGTCCGTTCAAATGCGTATTTAACTGAATTCGCGTTGTGTCAGAAGTGAATTCACTGAATATACAGAAATACGCGTTTCGTACAACGCGAAATTAGGGCGGTAATTAATTTTCAACCGTCTCGTTTGACTATGATAAATACTAGACAGTTTATCTCGTTGAATTCGCGTTCTACCAAACGCGAATTCAGTTTACACCATTTTAAAATAAAGTTAACGGATATGACATGCCACATTGGACAGAATACGCGTTTCGTTAAACACGTATCTTGAACTCGCGTTTTGCAGAACTAGAATCGTGCTTATGTGTGCAGAAATGGGGTATTTTTCTAAATGTACTTTGAAGAGGGTAGTTATCCTATTCTTTTCCCAAAAGGGAATATTGAACCAATAAAGCCTAGTTATTTATTGAGATGAAACATTAAATCCTTTTACGTAGTGTACGGGGTTTTAATTTTGACGGTATGAATAAGGCAAATTGGATTGAAATGATCACTTTCATAATGAGCCTCTGTGATTTGATTTGGATATTGGTGGTTATAAAAAATTAACAACAACAATTGAGTTGTTAAAATTTGTGGTCATCATCTACTCCAAATATGGGCCAACATAACTCAAATGATTAGTCATTGAGTTCGCTCTACTAGAAACCTTAGAAAGTAAAAAAAAATGAATAAAACATTAATGTAAGTGGATCGTTCCATATATATGGTTTATATTTGATACATGAACAATATATAATTTTATATATTATTGGTACATCTAAACATTATATATCATAAAAATAAAATTATTTATATATTTTTTTCATGATATATCATTCTTCAATTCATTAACAATATATAATAAATCATGCACTATCATGTATCAAATATAAATATGGGTAAACTACTTGGGTGGCCACCCAACTATTGGGTGTGACCTGTTTTGGCCACCGAACTAAAAAATTTAAAATTCGATCACTCAACTATTTAATTAGATCTATTTTGGCCACCGCCATTAAAAAATTGACAGAGGGGTGATAGATGGGTGACGTGGCAGTCAGCGAAAATTTGTAAAATTATACTGTTGGTCCTTGTTATTTATTTAATATATCAATTTGGTCCGAAGTTTAATTTAATTAAATAAAATTAATCAACCAATTAAATATCAACACGTGTCATCACCCGATTGGATGAATTTATTTTAATTTTTAATTTATTTTATTTAATATATTTTTCCCTCCAATCTAATGGTGACACGTGTCACCTTCGGGTGAAAAAAAAATTAAAGAACAAAGAAAATGATTAGCATGTGGTTTGAAGCCACAACCTCATGGGTAAAAACCCATGATTTTACCACTGCACTAACCCATCCCTTGTAAAATAAATTGCACCATGTCATATATATTTTAAAATGAAGTAAATGTCATGGAATAAAGAAGTAAAAAATAGTTGAAAGGAGACTCAAATATTTAATATTTTAAATCGAATATTAAATCAAACATTTTAAATATTTGAATATTTAAATCGATTTAAATATTTGATTTAATATTCAATTTAAATCAATTTAATGTTTGATTTAAATATTCAATTTAATATTTGATTTAAATATTCAAATATTTGATTTAAATATTTGAATATTCGATTTAAATATTTGAATACTCAACTTAATATTCAATTTAAATATTCGAATATTCGATTTAAATATTTGATTTAAATATTTAATTTAATAATTCGAATCGAATATTTAAATTGAATATTAAACTCAAATATTTGAATATTTAAATCAAATATTAAATTGAATATTTAAATCAAATATTCGATTATAAAATATTCAATTTTAAAAATATTTGATTTAAAATATTCAAATATTTAAAATATTTGATTTAATATTCGATTTAAAATATTAAATATTTGAGTCTCCTTTCAACTATTTTTACTTTTTTATTCTATAGCATTTACTTTATTATAAGATATATATGACATGGTGCAATTTATTTCACATGGGACAAGATAGTGTAGTGGTAAAATCATTGGTTTTCACCCATGAGGTTGTGGGTTCAAACCCCCATGGTGACCACCACTGGAGGAAAAAATATATTAAATAAAATAAATTAAAATAAATTCATTCAATCGGGTGATGACAAATGATTTAAAAATCGGACCAAATTTGATATATTAGATAAATAATAAGGACCTAAAGTATAATTTTACAAATTTTTGTTGACTGCTACGTCACCCATCTGACACCCCTCCGTCAATTTTTTAACGGCGGTGGCCAAAATAAGTCTAATTAAATAGTTTAGTGGTCAAATTTTAAATTTTTTTAGCTCGGTGGCCGAAACAAGTCACACCCAATAGTTGGGTGGCCACCCAAGTAGTTTACCCTATAAATATATACTACTCGAAATATAACATCTTACTTTTTATTGATTAACTAGTTTAAAAAATCAAGAAAAACAATATTATGCTAAACACGAGCAATCGTGTTAATGTTAACGATGACACTAATTAGAACGTAATTAAGCAAGACAAAACTATGAGATTGATCAATTTTGTTTTTTTCAATATATTTCATTGGCTGATTATAATTAATAGAAATGATCATAATATGGCATGTGGGTAGGTCCCATCAGAAGAATACAACTTGTTTCTTTAAGCAAAGTAGGTGCGAGTCAAATTTGGAATGAAATTCAATGTTTCGTGACAAACATGCTTATTGCAATTCAGCAAGAAGCGTCCAAGGATACTGGCCTGCAAATTAATATATTATGTGTATATATATAGTGAAGTTCATTGTATAGATGCATGTTAATGATCTACGTTCAACAACCCTGATTTCCTCATTATCTTAATTCATTCCCTTGCTAAAATTTAGCAATTACAATAATATATATGAAATGAGAGTTTTCTTCGGTGATGTGAGTATTTTTTTTCGAGTTTGAATTAAAATTTTTTGAGTTTGTCAAGGTTGACGAGTCATATTTTATAACTCAAACTTTGTTTGAAATTTTTTTGAGTCGAGTTTATAAAATTCGAGTCAAGCCGCATCGAGTTGTTCGAGTTTCTATTCAAATTTAATCATAAACATTTATAGTGTTATACTAATTAATTATAAATTAAAAGACTTTCTATAACTATATGCAATATTACACATAATTTTTTGTATGTGATATATATAATCCGGTTACACAATGTAAAAGATTTTAAGTTTTATACGTTTTTTGGATCGTTAGATGGGTGAAATGAATGGCTGAGGTTAACAACCGAATATGTGAAGATTATCACTTGGAAAAAAACAAGGAGTTAATCTCATCTATCTATTCCCCCATCCAACGATTCAAAAAACGTGTAACTCTTAGAAACTTTTACGTTGTGTAAGTGGATCCTAACCCATATATATATCAAGCATAATTGAGGGACTCGACTCAAGCTTAAAAATCGATCCACTAATTACTAAACAATCGAGTTATTCGAATTTCCATTTTACAACTTAAACTTCATTTGAAGTTTTTTTGAGTCAAATTTTTTTATTGAATAATTTAATTTTTTTTTTAGCCGAATCAAGTTTTATACACCTTTAACTATAGCTATAATGAATAAGACCAAGTGACCAACTTTTGTGTGGTTATTATTTGGTTTTGCCAGTTATAAAGAGCAACAATATATCTCCAAAAAGTTACCCCAAACCGTTGAATGGTATCCGAATATATTATTTCTTAATACAAATACATAACACCCATGATACATTGGGCGATTTTGATAAAAAAAAATGATACATTGGGCGATGGCATTTTGGTTACTGATCGAGGGTGAATCTTAGCTGCCATGCACCCATTAATCATCATGTCTGGTCCAAACACGTGAAGTAATTGAAATGAATCGGTGGTAAGAAATGGGGCCATATGCAATGGAAGTCCTTTAGCAATTGTTGAGATTATATATACATATATATCTACGTTAGACGTACATCATTTACTATCTAACGTTATGAATGATCTTTAATCATTATTTTATTCTTTAATGGGAACATTTACTTATCGAAACTTTTTCCCCTCATTATACCAATTCCCATGCCATACCCTAGTCCCTAGCCCTAGGTGACCAGTTCATCATTTTCACTCTACTCGAATAAACTTTAAATAATTCTGAAGATATATTTATTTTAAAAAATAATTCTCAAGATATAAGTGTTATTTCATAAAATATATATTTTTAATATATTATCCAAATATATGAAACAATACCGAACATAAACCGCACGTCTAAGTATAGCCACCTAGAATTTTGTATACGATAATATTAGCGTTTGCATGAACAATTTTAATATAACATGCAATCAAGGATGAACGTAAAAAGTTTTGTTAGGGGTGTGAATTTTATATTTAGTAAAATTATATGAAAATTTTAAAATTTCAGTAATAAGAGATTAGATCACCAATATAAAATATAAAAACTTTAAAATATATGAAAATATGAAATTTCAAGATATACAACTGGCCTTAGTGGCCAGCGTCGTCACTGGGCATGGACGAGAGGGGCACCCGTTTAGGGCCCAATTGTTTTTATATAATATTACTATTATGGTTTAATTTTTTAATACTTATTATTAGGCATTTACTCTTAAAAATCATTTTTTATCGATATTTGTTATTAGGGGAACTCTTAAAAATCATTTTTTTCAAACATTTGTTATTAGGGTCCAATTTTTCCCTAATACTTACATTAAAGGTCTAATTTTTTTAACAATTGTTATTAGAGTCCTAATTTTTTTAATACTTGTTATTAGAGACTCGATTTTTTCTCAATATTTGTTATTTGGGATCTACTCTTAAAATTTATTTTCCTAATATTTATTATTCGGTGTTCAATTTTTCCCAATACTTGTTATTAGGGGCCTAATTTTTCTAATATTTGTTATTAGGCATATACTCTTAAAATTTAATTTTTTTCCAATATTTGTTATTAGAGAGCTAATTTTTCTCTAATACTTGTTATTAGAGGCCCAATTTTTTCTCGATATTGTTATTAGGATCAACTCTTAAAATTCATTTTATCTGATATTTGTTATTAGGAGTCGAGTTTTTTCTCAGTACTTGTTATTAGGGGCATGTTTTTAATAAATATTTGTTATTAGATACTCATTTTTCTAATACTTGATATTAGGGACCCCACTTTTAAAATTCAGTTTTTTCAATACTTATTATTAGGGGCCTAATTTTTAGGTTCGCCTTAGGGCCATTAAAATCTCAAGAACGTCTTTGTCAGTGGCGGATCCAGAAATATTTTTGAGGGTGTGCACACACATAAAATCTTAGGGGGCACAACTCATAAAGATTAAAAAAATTAAGGACACCCGCGGTAAGAGGATTAGTCACTACTATCGGCGGTGGATATCTTGGCTCAAACAAAAAATAAGGACTAATTCTTAAAAATTAAGAAAATTGAAGTCAAATGTGTGAAATTTAGAAAGTTTAGGGTGAGAATTTTACCCGATCCGATCAAGTCGGATTTTTTGTAAAATAATAGGGTTCGGGTTTAGGGTGAAAAATATCTGACCCAAGACTAATAGTGTAATTTTCCCTATATATTTTTAGAGTTATTTGTAATAATGCCCCACTTTATATTTTTATAATTAGGTCCTTAATATTAACTTTTTATTTACAATTTGATCTCTATAATTATTTTTTTATAATTAGGTCCTTAAAATCATTATTTTTTACAATTAGGTCCCTAAAATGAATTTTTTATATAGATCAGATCGGGTCAAGTTCAAATTCAGTATAATTATTTCCGGGTCGAATTTGAATTGGCCAAAAACCCGACCCAACCCAACTCGTGCTTATTCCTACCTAGGATACATTTGGATCTGCCACTAACTGGGCTCTACACCCCTCGATACCTCATACATCTGCATGCAAATGTAAACAGATGACGTCCAACAGCAAATTGTAGGAGAGATAACAATACCCAACAACAATTGTCGTTGCAAGACGAGGCTCGTGAAAGATTAAAAAAAAAAACAAAGTGGATTTGGATAGTGACCTAACTCAACCCTAAATTGCCATATCCAAGCAAACCTCACATTGCAAAAAAAAAAAGCTTATTTCTTTTTCAATTGTCATGCATGCTTAGATATGTTCTTACTTTTCATCTTTATTTTTACTCATTTAAACATTTAAAAGCAATCCACCCCTAGTTCCCAACCCTACCTAACTCGTCCAAGTGAAAAAAGATTGGTCCACTCTCTTTTATTTTCCAAAAAAAATATCATTACATGTTCCACTTTTTTTCTTTAATAATTTTATGCTTTAATTATTGCAACTTTGGGTGGGAACAAGTTAATAAGGATGGTGTATGGCATAAGCCACTATAATTTTGCATTACACGGTTGTTCCTTGAATTTGATGGACCTCATTATTTAATTTCTCCGAATATAATTTTAAACATAAGATCTTTTAAAAGGTAACAATTAAATCAAGACTCGATCGACATGTTTCTTATAATTGTTAAAGTCAAGTGTTTGACCTTTTTATAAGATTTTAAAATGTATATTAAATTTCATAAACAAATGAAAAAATGGTTTTCATAACTTAAACCAAGGATTAATTAAGATGATTATATATATATATATTACATAGTTCCTAATCTTAAAACCTTGCAGGGTTTAGCGCTAATTAATTTAAAATAAAATAACTGTGATCCCACATACTTCACACGTGTAATGATAAGTAAGCAAAGGCAGATGTTTTGGTCACACACTTACCATACCAATAATTATGCGTTGACAATGCTAAAGCATGCATGTTTATATAGGTTGGATATAGGGGTGTGCAAAATCGGGTTCAGTTAACTATTAGTAAATTATTTCGGTTAACCGGTAAATTCGGGTCACCCAATCCTCAACCATAAAACGGAACCATTCAGCCGGTTAACTGAATAATCGGTTACCTGAAATATTCGGTTCGGTTCAATTCGGGTAATGGTTAACCGAATAATCGGGCAATGTTTAACATTTAACAATACGTGCAATCAATGTTTGCACTATACAGATAAGAGGCATTCCCAAATCTGAAAAAATATACCATGATGCTCCTGTAATTAAAATTATTTGAGAAATGAGATGATTGTTGCATTCCTTAGGCAACAAATCAATGTGTCGTCCATTTAGGAGTAACAAAAACAATGAGGGTTCAATTTCAAGTTTATAGACTCAAATCCCAAATCAACAGAAACAATATCGAATTGAAAAATAACAAAATCATTGCAAACCAAAAAGAATCGAATTGAATATAACCCAAATCTCAAATCGAACAGAAATAATATCAATTAAGAAAACAAACATTAAAACGAAGTGAAAATTGAAAATACCTAAATTTTTTAGAACAACTGGTACCGATGGTGAGTGATTGAGTCACTTGAGATGCAAACTGATGGATGTTTAAGAATCTAAGGTTTTATTTTTGTGTGAAAATTTTGAGAGAGAGTCAGAGAGAGATAGAAATAGGAAGAAAATAAGAAGAAGAAAAACAGTCGCGTACTAGACCACTGATATATGAGGCTAGGGTTTTTACTTTTGGGGAAAATAAAATAATAAATTTAAATATTAAATGAGTAAATGACAGCATAATATAATATATAATATTATATAACCGGTCGGTTCGGTTACCCGAACTTTTTCAAAATCTAAAACCATAAAAATAACTCAGAACCGAAAGCGAATTTTTCGGTTCGGTTAACCAAGATTTCGATTCGGTTTTTCAAATACGGGTTCAGTTTTCGGTTTTTTGCATACCCCTAGTTGGATAGGTAGGTGTATACAATCAAGTTCAGTAAATTTTTGGAGTGAATCCATAGTTCTTCGGTTAATATAAATTTTAAAAATTTATATTTTATTTTGACAAAATAATTTTATTTTACGATTTTTAAACATTATTTGGTAAAGATTTAGTGTTTTTATATATATTTATTTAAAAATATTTTTCAAGAAAATAAAATATAATTAATTCATATGTAATATTTTCACTAAATTATGTGTAAAATAAAATATTTAAATTTAATAATAAATTAAATAAAAATTCAGCTCAAATAACTATACTTTTTAAATTTATAAATTATACACCGTCTAAATACTATAATTTAAATTTATTTTCGATTTTTCGAGTTGAGATACTTAGCCCTATTGATGGGCCCCGTAGATTCTAGACACTTTTAATAGCACCTGGCTTAATGTATCAAGTGTTTATACTTGATAAGAAATGAAAAGAAAATTCCACTTTCTAGAACTACCTTTAGCAAAATTTTCAAGAATACATAAATTCAACTAACTAAAAATTGGGCAAGGTTCAATTTTTTCATTAATATTTAATTATATTTAAAGAAGAACAGACGAGAACATTTAATACCTTAATTTAAACATTACCTTACATCTTTAAATTTACATTTTGGCCCCTCGAATCATGACAACCTCTATAAATTGAACCCCGCCAGCATCATCATTTCCTCAACCCATCTCTTAATAATTTGTCAAACACTGAAACAAAGAAGAAGCAGAAAGATGTGTTCTAAGGTCAGCTTCTTTTGCATGATCATGTTCCTCTTCCTCTTCTTCTTCTTCTTCTTCTTCATATCATCTTCTCCCGCGGTTGCTCGCCCGCTGCAGGTTTCTTCGGTTCAACATGCTAATCCCCAGCTGGTATGTATATATATACTTATCATTGAATTTGCTTTAATTATCATGATTTAAGAAACTTGGTAATTAGGGACTTATTTTGATTGAAAATGTTATTTCAGTGTGTTATTGGTGAAGGGAATGATGAGAAGGTTGAGTTGGAGGATAGCTGCGAGGGAATTGTAGAAGAAGAATGCTTGATGAGAAGAACACTTGCAGCTCACACTGATTACATCTATACCCAGAAAACCAAGCCTTGAATTTGAAGGCATCTCACTTCATAGGTTTCTTTTCATTTATTTACAGTTTGTTGTTAATAAATATAGTTTTGTCGAGTTTGGCAGTGTTTTTATCTTCAGATTCAGGAGATTTTAGTGGATATATATATATATATGTACTGTTTAATTCGTCTACTCATGTATGTCTTAGTGAAATAAATATTAAAGTTTCAAGAGTTTATATAATTTCCGAACGTTACCCGAGCTCATTTGTTTTTAGTATAATCATAGGCATTCTTGTTCGTTTTATGGTTTAAAAATACTAGGACCGAATTTTTTTGATATTGTAAAAGTTCTATAATTGTATGGTTTAAAACACAAAGTTTCTGAATTTGATAAGTTTAGTCAAATTGATCCCTAATTTTTTTAAGGATTAAATTGATCTCTAAAATTGACAATTTTTGATCAAATTGACCTAACTTTTATAGTAATTTATAAGTTTGAGATAGTTTGACCAAATTTATCAAGTTTAAAGGTCAATTCAACCCACAAAATTCATATATAATTTTCATCAAACATGTCAATTTTTTTTTAAGGGAAGGGCCTCATTAAAAATCCCCTCTAGACTAAAATAGGGAGAAAAAAGTGCCCAACTTTATATATTAAAGAAAATACACGATAACACGATTGAGAGTGAACTGTTACAATGAGATACAGACCACTTTCCCCAATCTATATCCAACAACAACGATAAAAAACACACATGCACCCAAGCGAACAGAACCGTACAATTATTGGATCGATTTTTAAGTTCGAATCGAGTTTCTTAACTCTGCCTATTATATGTATATCACATATAAAAAAATAAAAAGAAATATACATATATATGATATATGGTTACAGAAAGATATTTAAATTGAAATAAATTAGTATCATAATCAGGGATTTAAATAGCGCTCGCGATAGCGGCCGCGAAATTGCGGTCACACCGCCGTCCAAAATCGCAATCGGAGAAAATCACGGTGTGAAACGGAATCACATCGATAACGGTCCGTCGCGGATGCAATATAACGGTATAGCGGTCCGTAGCGGTGATAACGGGACGCTATCCCCGTTTTCAGACCAATCGCGGATGGTTCGTCGAAGGTTTTTTGGCTCGAATCTCGTTAACGACCGACGGGGAGGAGAAATGGTTGATAAGGATTTGCTCGGGACGGGACGAGGAGTTGAATGGTGCGTGTGGTGCATTTCACGGACAGTGAATAGTTGGTGGCCGGAGATGAAAATGGGGAGGAGGAGAATGTTGCAGAGAATGGGCGGGAGAGAAAGCGAGGGAGATGAAGTTAAAACATTAAAAAGGGTAAATGGCGGCAAGGAGGGTTCAAGTTTTAGTGAATTTTCAAAGAGGCTTAAAGATTTTAATATCCTTACAATTTAGTCCTTTAAGGCAGTTTTTTAGTTTAATTAAGATGTTTTGTTTTATTCCATTTTCATTTAAGTCCTGAAATCCATAATGAAACTTCCAATTGAGTCTCTAAGTCTTATTTCCTTTCAATTAAATCTTTAGTGTTGGAAAACACTCTAAAAATTATTAAAAGTAATTTTTTATATTTATAATTAAATTCTCCTATTGTTGATATTTACCTTGATCATTTTTTTAAATTTAAGTATTGATTGGTAGAACAAATATGTATATATATATATTATTCTTGAGTTTGCCGGTGGAAAAGAACTCTTTGATAAAATCGTAAGGAATTTAATCTTCTATATCACAATTATAATAGATATTTTTTAATACATTTTAATTTATTTATGTTCATTTTTGTTTAGAAAATACTCTAAATATCATTAAAAATAACTTTTTATAATTACAATTATTATTATTATTATTATTATGTTTTACAATAAGTTGTGCAAATTTAAAAAAAAATTACGGCCGCGACACCCGCAATGACTGCAATAGCTTCCGTTATGTCCGCAACCGCGATAACCGCGACGCGACCGCGAACGCTATTTAAATCCCTGATCATAACATTATAAATATTTGTAATTAAATTTAAACAACAACTCAAAAAAATTTCAAATAAAAATTGAGTTATAACATAGGATACATCAACCTGACTAACTCAATTTTTTAATTAAACTCGACTCAATCGTATATTCACCTTAGTAAAGATGTTTTTTTTTCACTATAAAACACAAAGAAAAAGGCAAATTAAAGAAATAAATAAGGGAATGTAAAAGGACAAAGGACTGCGTGTTAAGTATTAAGTATTAAGGGTGATATATCAACTACGAAAATAGCCATTTTAATTGCCGGGAAAGAGAACTTATCTGCCATAATTAAGACCCCGTGAATGAACATTATACAAAACGCTTTATAACATTTTTTACCTGTCAGTAGAATTGAGAAATGTTTGAGATTGAAGTTGTTAAGTATACCCAGATCTAAGACTATCTGAATTAATATGAACCGTCAATCTCATAACTAAAAGACGAGGTGAACAACCATCATAACATATTTTATAGTTTATAATCGTTTATTTAATTTAATATAAAATATTATGACGCGTTCAGTGTCGATTAAGATCAAACACGCGCCTCGAATTTAAACGAAAATTTGTATTACATTTACAAATCGCTCATCAAGAAAGGATTAATAGCTAAAATGAAGTTAAATTCTTACAAAATATAGTCTAAAGTTTCTCATCATCCCAACCAACCCCAGAATGTATTTTAATTTTGGTACAAGACATTGTCCTCGTAATATAATATGATACAATACAATACAAAAAAATATAAGTATAACACAAAAAATGTCCCTAATGTTTAATTGAATATTTGAGCTCATATTTTTTAAGCAATTTAATCATCAATATTTTATTTTGTGTTAAAATGACCCCTCTATTAATGAAAATTGTTAGTCAACTTACGATAAATAACTTGGCAGAGTGACACATTTGAAGAAAAAAATATTTTATATTTTATAAATTATTTTTTAAACTTATGTGTCATTCTGTAAAGTCAGCTTATTTGTCTATATGACACTGCTATTGTGACGTACACTGTCATGTATGTTTATCACGTCATTTTAAGTCATATATCGTCAGTTGATTAACATTTTTCATTCTCGAAGGGGCCATTTTGGCCCAAAATAAAGCGTTAAGGATTAAATTGCTTCAAAAATAGAGACTAAAATGACTATTCAGTCAAATATTAGGGATATTTTTAACATTATGCCTATACTATAATATAATAATAGATTTTCTTGATCCAAGTACCTCCACGATGGCATTTTCAAGGGCTCCACGAGAATAAAGACTACACCATGTATATACTTTATTATTATTATATATATACGACCAACCTCTATGTGAACTCATGGCGTAAATCTTGTTCTATTAACCAAACCAATAAATGCAGTCGATAGATCGATGTTCGGGGGCGTTGTACATTTATGGTGACCCATCAAACCTTCCAGTCCTGGTATGTTTCATGCCTCTCGGCTCTCTGCTGCACATCTATTACATAGTATTAAATCACGACCGTATCATAATGTAATTATCGCATCGTAACGTTTTTTGAGGTCACCGTAATACTGTAACCTTATTTAAAATTATAATTATTTTTTGAAAAAATATCGCACAACAGCCGCGACCACAATGTTGTAACTGCGATCGCAAACCGCAATTTAATACAATGGTATGTTATATCTCAATATCTTTGGGTTGAAAACGAAGGCAGATAGATATCTGACATCTATGAGACGGCAGTGCCGTACAGCTGAAACCATGCTAGCTTTTCTGCTTCAACCATGGCCTCAGGTTTTCCAAAGATTTGTGTCTGTCCATGTGATGAATTGGACAGCCAAATTAATTTAGAATTGAGACGTCACATGAATCGTGAAGTAATTCTAATCTTGTTTTTGCATGGTTTGAGAAAATCTCATTTCTAGGAAGTAACGACAGTCGTGTTGATGTCACAACTTGATTTAAACCACTCATACGGTGATATGGGTACATCGTCCCAAGTTATTTCATTTTGGTGATCTCTTAGATTTGAATCAATATTTTTCACAAAAGATTAAATTTATATTTTATATAATGATATATTTAAGTCATACACTCATGATAATATGCTAGGAGATCTTAGCAATAGTCCTAGGGAATTGTCGAGGCCAGTTCATATTGGCATCATACATTTTTTGAAAGGTAAAAAAGGGGTTCGTTAAAAATCTCCAAAACAAACCAACAGTAAGCTTGAACCATAATGTTGGTTGTAGAGGGGAAAAGAGTGCCTCAAATCTTATTGCATAATAAAAAATACAATAGGGTGGACCTGATCAGACATGGTTTAAAATTAGTACCCAATGGGTGATTTCAGTGAAAAAGATGATGATATTCATCTTGAGAGACCCAAGTTCAAGCATTTGTGTGTGTAAAATGTGCGTGTATTGTCAAATGATTAAGAAAAAATATGCACATATACTACCATGTAGTCATACTAATATATTAGATTTTTTTACAAAATTAACATGTAATTTTTTTGAAAAGATAACGTATTAATTATTAATAAACATGTTTGACAAAGAAATGTTAAGAAGGTCAATAATTAATCTAAATATTATAGAACGAGAATTTTTTTTAATTTGAGTGCGTTAGTTTTATTAAAAGAGGAAAAATCCAAAATACAATAAGAGCTTATAATTCATGTAAACAAACTTGATTCGGACATATTCTTAAAAATACGAAAACTAACGTCTTTAGATCATAAACAAGACCATACAAAGAAAGGGTAAAACCCTAACTCAAAGACTCGAAACAAAATAGATACAAACATCACCAACGCTTGACGATAAAGGTAAAATCAACAACAAACGACATTAAAAAAAGCAAATTATAATAATAAGGCACATTGACAACACAGTTATTACCGCAACTCAATCGCAAACAAGAATGGTGATTGTGAGCTCGTATCCGAATCCAGTTTGAGGTCCAAAACAGGGAGATCAATAGGACAATTAAATAACACCATCTTAATCAGTCGTGGCGACGTCAAATCTAACCCTGATAGAAAATTAAAAGAAAAAAGAAACGGTCAAATGACCGAATAAAAAAATAAAAACGTGCCAAAAAATAGAAGATACGTACCAAAAGATAGAGAAAAAACATGTCACAAGAACAGAGTTATTAAAATTTAAAATTAAAACATAAAAAGAAAAATAAAAAAAAATTATTGACGGTCGACAACCAGCATCAAGACTAGTACCGCCATCAGTCTCTTGAAAAAGAATGAAATGACAACAGTATTCAGGATAATATAGAAAGAGAAAGTTAAATTTACAGTTATATAAAATATGATATTTACTATGGCTTATCTTATTTTTTTTTGGGGGGGGGATAAAATCTTATTTCTAAAGTCATTAATTATCCCTCCAAACCAATGAAAAACTCAAAAAGAAACGGACCAAACGAAGATCGACCACAATTGACAATGTATTACTTATCAAATTGAACCAGACAATGAAGTAGCGAAAGCTCAATTTATTATGATTGTGATATTGAGCCAAATGGTGGTTGTTTCTTGGTTGTCCATGTCCTAATCCATCACTTAAATTGAAAATTTAAGACCCCAACAATCAAATAGGAGGAATGTCAAAACTCATTGATTAAATTAAAAAAATAAATTTAATTGATCAAAATAGGAACGGAAAGAAATTTTAGTAGGAAAATAAAGTAGTTTACCCTAGCTAAATTTATCTCTTTACCTATGTTATTTTAACAAATGACTGCTATACATTATGGTCCATTAATAATAAGTTAATTTTACTAACGATAAGTTGATTTAGAGAGATAAGATGCTAGATCTTTTAAACAAGGTCAGAAGTTCGAATTATGACTTTATGAATGGAGAAAATTAGATTGAGAGAGTTGTCTCATATGAGCCTTTGCAAAACCCATTAACAATAAACGAATTTTACCTATAACCAGTTGATCTAGTGAGACGAGACATTAGATCTCTTAAGCAAGATTAAAAGTTCGAATACTGACTTATTGAAAGAAAAAATTAGATATTGATGATTAAATAAAAATAATAATAAATAAATTATTACATCATCAATACATCAAATATAAATCCATAAAATACAATATAAAACACGATTCCTTAAACTAAATATTGTAATTTTATGAATCTAAATTTTAATTAATTAATATATGTAATCATTCTTAAAAAGGATTACATCCGATTGATCTAAAATTCAATTCTCTATATTTATATCTTCCATTCTTGTTGTTTCAAGCTATAACCAGCAGCCTAAATATCTTCATGGCCAGGTGACTCTGACTTTGGATACGATAAATTTTACACTAGATTAATCAGAATTTAAATTAAATAATAAAAATTATTTAAATTTACATGTAAAATATAAAATCATTTTAAATATTTTATAATATTTTTTATTTATTTTTAAGAAAACGAGATGTTTAATTAGATTCAACTGAATCCGAACACGAGTCCAAACACAAATTTCTTTTAAAGGTTAGATCATCACCTAAACACGATTAACTCACGGATAAATCTATTCTTTTAGATAAAAAAAAATTCAAAATTATGTAACTTTTATGAAAAACAGAAAATTGTTATTTTTCTAGGGTTCAATATTTAATCGAGCTGGGTCAAAAAATTTTGAGTTGGTCAAATAGACGAGACATATTTTATAACTAAAATTTTATTTGAAAATTGTCAAATTGAAATTCGAGTAGAGTCAAGTTGTTAGAATTTCTATTCAAATTTGATTGTAATTATAATGTTATGATACTAATTGTTTTCGATTTAAACAGCTTTCTATAATCATATACGATATACATATATATTTCTTCATATGTGTTATACATATATCAAAGTTTAAGAACTCGAATCCAACTTGAATATTTATCCACTAATTACTAAAAATTTTGAGTTCTTTGAATTATTTTATAACCTAAATTTCATTTAAAATGTTTCGAGTCGAATCAAATTTTACGTCACCTATAGCTTTTTCAACTCTTATATTCTTTTGGGTTGGGCCTTTCGGGCTTTGATTCATCGTTATGAAGGTACTTGCAAATCTTGAACTATTACTATAAAACCAATAGCCCGTACAAACCGTATATGGCGCCAAGCATTTCCAGCCAATATATCCTCCACAACAAGTATACAAACCCTTAATCCACAAAGAAATCGCGACAGACCCAAATTGAGGGTGGGGGGTTTCAAGAAATGGTGAAAGGGAAGCAATATTGGCTGCTGAAAACGGAACCGGGAGAGTGGTCATGGGAAGACCAAACAGCAAACGGAGGCGTATCCAAATGGGACGGTGTAAAGAACAAGCAAGCCCAGAAACATCTCAAGGCAATGGAGCTGGGCGATTTCTGTTTCTTCTACCACTCGGGCGCCACCGCTCGCCGTGTGGTGGGCGTGGTCAGCGTCGTAAAGGAATGGTACGCAGATGATGAAAACAGTGAGGCGGTCGTGGATGTAAAAGCGGTTGGGGAAATGAGGAGGCGAGTGGACTTAAGGGACATGAAACAGGATGGGGAGTTGAAAGGGTTTGTCATGTTTAGACAGCCGAGGTTGTCGGTTTTGCCGGTGCCGGAGAAGATCTGGAAGAGGATTTGTGAATTGGGGAATGGGTTCGAAGGGGATGGGATTGACATTGGGGAGGATGGTGGGGATGAGGCAAAGGTTTAGGAATCAAGAATATGCGTGTTTTGGGGGGTAAAAGGAAGCGCCATTGTTGCTGGTATAGAATCCCTTTTGTTGGGTTTTGTGAATTGTATTTTATTAGAGTGAAAAAAGGGGTATTTAGCTACCTTGTTGGATTTGATGGTGAAGGAATTCAAGATTGGATTGGTGTTTTCTGTATGTTACTCCTTGGTTTTTCATATGATGGTTTTTTTGTGGCATTTTAGTGAACACTTACCGTGCATTGCCTGAACCCTCATGCTTATGAGAAAGAAATTAAAAATAAAAATAAAATTTTCACATCTGTATTAATTTTTTAACAACAAAGTAGCTAAATAGTAAATTGTAATATTAAATACTAATTTACCAAAAATAATAGTTTACTGACCAAAACAAAAACACAAAAATATATGAGATACCAAATATGCAATTTACCCTTTCAATTTTTGTAGGTTGTTTTTTCATCGATATCTTACTTAAAATGCTGATGTGATTTTATTAATCACCATAAAAGATAATATAATACAATGCATCAAAGAGAGAAAAAATGGTCAAGTCCACTAAAATCTCTTACAATAGTGCAAAGAAAATCAGACACTTCCATCGAGATTAGCATACTAAAATCCAGAAACCTTTTTAAATCTCTTTGTCTCTATCCAAACTAAACCCTTTATGAGGTGAAAAAGGAGTGGTGAACGAACCAAACTATCAGGAAGATTGCTCCGCTACCCAGGTCTGATTACATCGGCAACCAACCATCAACCGAGTGGGGATCCATCTTTCTAAGACCACCGACAGAACCATAATCAAAGATTAGTGTCGTAAAAATTTCTGTACGAGCACCAACCGACCACTAACGTATGCTAAAATCATGCATACAAAGGAAGAAAACGCGTGCAACAAAGGCATAGATTCTTATTAAAATATAAAAAATAAGATATTCATGCATACATATATCGGAAGAAGAAACAATCCATATATTCATTTCTCTGTAGATAGTGTTGAAGTTGATCAGAGAAGGAAAAAATGAATATTTTGTATTGTATATTGGATGGAGATTTGATAGAAATTTTTTAGGCAAATCAGGTAAAAAAATTATAATGAACCAATCATACATCAAAAATCTTAGATAATATTTCATTTGATAAAGATGAGATTTTCTTTGAACGCTTATGACATTATAGTAAATGCGCATCCAACTCTAGATATTATAACATATATATACATGGAAATCAATATTTATCAAAATCTTTACCTATCATCATCAATATTCTTTTGAAACAACTTTTAATTCTTGGTCAATGGTTTTTACATGCCAAAAAATATTTATCAAAATTTAATCAATAATTGATAATAAATAGAGTGGTAAAATATTATTGTTGTATATAGTTGAAGTTTAAATCTATGTATTTATAAAAAAAATTAATTCAAGTAACGATTTTAGTTGTTTTATTTAAACATTTTATATAAAAGTATAATAATATTAATTATCATTTGAACCTAACAAGTGGTCACAGTAGAAAAGACGATGGTGTTCGTCCTAGGAGATTCGAGTTCAATCAGCTTTGTCTGTAAGGTGTGTGCCTTATCAAATGTTAAGAAAAATATGAGCATATACTATATTGTAATCTCCATTTATAATGAGAGTATTTCGAACATTTTCTATGTTAAAACATACAAACTTAGCAAACAGATTATACATAATATTTATAAATACATTAAACATAGAAATAAATATTTTATGTAAACAATATTTTAAAAATAAGGGTAAAACAGACAAAGAGAGTCACGAATCTCTTTGAAGCAGCCCCGAAGAAGAGATCGACGGAGCCGGATTTGAAGGAGGAGGAGGTGACGAAAGATGAATGCGGCACAAGAGAAATAATTATTATTGAAGGAGACAAAATGCAAAAATAATAAGAAAATCATGCTTCACTTAGTATTATTGTTATTATTTATTTTCCAATATATAGAAGGTTTTTATTTCGAGTCTTCTGTTCTGAAATTAAACAGATTTTCAGGTACAGTTAACAATTACAATCATGGATTTTGTAATTCGGTGGACAAATACTTGCACAATCACGGTCACTTTTGCATGAAGCTTCCACGATCGGTACGACCTTAGCAGCAAACTTCGGAGGTTGGCACGTACAGTTTCCGGCTTTGTCACATATGCACAAGTCCACACCATTACAGTCCGCGAGATCGAAACATTTTTCTCCTTCTTGTGCTACTGAATTCGATACACCTGTAAATTAGATTAGAACAATTTTCCATCATCTAAATGTTTCGTTTAAACAATTTGTTAAAGCATTAAAATAGAGAGAGATGATATGTGTATATACTGACAATAAGCTACAATCAAGATGATAAAAAAGAAAGCAATGCCGAAAGAACCCATCTTCATTTCTATGTAGACGGTGTTGAAGCTGGTTAGAGAAGAAAACAAGATTAAATTCTTATATTTTATGATATGTTGAGGATGAGATGATATACAAAAGTGTTTTTGTACTGAGGATTTTATAAAAAAAAATTAGGCAAAGTCGTATAAAAAGTTAATGAATCATACTTCCTAACTATTCATTATAAATCTTAGCTAATATTTCATTAGGTAGAGATAGAGATTATGATAATCAATAATTATAATAAATGCACATCCAAATGTAGATTTTGTAACATGTTTGCATGGAAAATCAAACAATAATTAAATATCTTACCTTTTACCTATGATCATAATATCTTCTTAAACAGCCGCTAATTATTGGTGAAAAGGCAACAAATATCCTCAAATTACGATTTTCATTTCTCCAAATGAGAAATTATATCATAGGTCCTTCTATCACGTAGGATATAGGCCCAACCACTAAAATTTTTACATGTCATTATTTTTTTTACACGTCATATTTTACATGTAAACATTTTATCCTAATCATTTTTTAATTTTTTTAGCCCTAAATATTAAATAAAAAATAGAAAAAGGAAACATTAATCGTCGTCTCTGTCCAAATTTCCCAACAGACTTCACGACACCTACAGAAGAAAAAGAACCAAAATCTCTTATTTTGACTTTCAAATAAAATTTGTTTCACTTTCACCAATCGACTTCTCTTCTCGCATGATCTGATGGCTCAAGGTTCGTTTCTCTTTCTCTCGTTCTTACAAAAGTTCTCATGGTTATTGATTTACTTTTTACTTGATTTCACGACATTTGATTTTCCTTTAATATATCATTTTTATTGGATCGATTCGATTTAGGTTTTTTGATTCTGTGCTATTGATTTTATGATCGAATCCTTCACGGTAATAATTAACAAGCTGCAGCTTTAATTGTGCTCTGTTGATTTAGGCTCTCTTTTAGGTGCGCGCTAATGTTGTGATACTGTATTTTGTTTGTTAGATTTGTAGTTGTTGCGATGCAAAATTATATTTGTTTTATACAACCTTTATATTAGATTTAGCCAGACCTTTCACCAAATTACAAGTGTTATATTTGTTTATTTGCTGGGTATGCTTTCGTTGGATTTAACATTTTTTGACAACTTTGTAATTGGATTTGACAACTATTTTTGACAAACTCTAAGTAAATATTACATATATGTTTATTTATATGTCTCTATACATATTGATCGTTGCTAAATTATAAATTTTTATTACAAGTTTTTATATATTTAATAAAAACTAATGTTATATATTTTTTTGTAGAGATGATCCCTGATAATGGTGATGGAAATTTAGAAAATTTAAATTGCGTAGGAAAAAAAGAAAATGAAAGTGTTAGTCTAATGGGAGTTGCGGTGGATAGTGAAGATGCAGCTTATGATTTGTATAAAAATTACGCTCATGGTATAGGTTTTAGTGTCCAAAGAGGAAAAAACAGGTATGTTTCTAGCACCAAGGATATTCGTTGCAAAGATTTTTACTGTTCTAAAGAAGGTTTCAAAGAATTTGGAGAGGGTATCAATATGAAACAATATAATAAATTAGAAACAAGAACCGGATGCCCAACGATGATTCGTTTTACGGTACAAGATAACCATTGGACAATCACTCGTTTTATTTCAGAGCATAATCATGAGTTGGCAACTCCTTCTAAAAGACATTTACTTAGGTCATCTAGAACTCTTTCGACAGCCAAAGCTGGTGTGATTAGTTCAATGATTAGTGCTGGGATACGTCCTATAGATGTTTATTCTTACTTGTCAAAGGAAGCATGTGGGTTTGAAAATATTGGGTTTACAAGGAGAGATTGCTATAATTATGTAAATGAACAAAAAATGATGGTTATTGGAGCGGGAGATGGTCAAAGCTTACTTAATCACTTCAAGGTTAGAGCAACTGAAGATCCAATGTTCTTTTACACAGTTCAAGTGGATCAAGAAAATCGAATGACAAATTTCTTTTAGAGAGATGATAGATCAAGATTTGATTATGACTCTTTTGGTGATGTTGTGGTTTTTGATACAACTTATCGTACCAATAGATATAACCTGATATATGCTCCCTTTGTAGGGATTAATCATCACCGACAGACTATAATGTTTGGTTGTGCTTTTCTATTAGATGAGACAGCTGCATCTTTTGTATGGTTATTCAAGTCCTTCTTGCAGTCAATGGGAAATCAATCACCAAAGATTATAATGACAGATCAGGATCATGCAATTAGTAAAGCGATTGAGGAAGTATTTCTTGATTCACGTCATAGGTTATGTCTATGACATATTTCTAAGAATGCTCATTCACATCTTGGTAGTCTTAATGCAAGTGCACAATTTCATGCTTTATTTTATAAATGCATGCAAGGTTGTGAATCATAGGCAGAATTTGAGGAAAACTAGACAAAAATGATAAATGACCATAAGCTTCATGATCATCGATGGTTGAAAGGTTTGTATAAATGTCGTGAAAATGGAGTATTGCTTTTAGCATTGATATCTTTTGTAATCACCCAAATCCATCCGGCGCTCTTTTTTATTCGGTTTTAAATTTTTTTTTTTGATTATTTATTTTTATTTGGAAAAAACCCTGCCCAGTTTTGGAATTAAAAAATATAGGGTCGTCGCCGATCATTTAAAAATGGTAGACTAGACACCAAAATAAAACCAGAGATAAAAAAAATTGGGTTCGGGAGTCGGTTACGGATAAAGAAGGATTAACACTCCCATACCGCCCAAAATTAGTACATAGTCGATTATTTAATGTCTTGGTGTTGGAAATTACGAATTCGATTAAAATCTAAAATATGATTCTTGAATGCATGAAAATGTTCTAAATATTTAAAGAAATGTTCTGTTATTTAGAATAACCGAGAAATTCACTTCCCTTTACTCTCAGGAAATGGTTTCGATTTTCTAAATAAAAGAAAATTCCCTTAAATATTGTATCCTAAAATGGTAAGGATATATTTTTTTATTTAGAGATATCGAGAAGGTCGCATCCCTTTACGCCCGGGACACTAATTCTCAAACTCCCTAAATAAAATAATATACCTTAATCCTTAATTTATCTAAATATTATGATGCCATTTATAATGTGTCATATAAAATTATATATACTTAAAAATATATTACTTATGAAAAAATATATTCAATATATATATTTATTAAAAAATACTATATATATATAAAGTTGGCAAATTTTATATATGTATATTTACAAAAACGAGTATTTACTTTTATTCTATATACATACTTAAAATAAAATATTTATGGAAAATATATATACCTATTATTTATTAAAAATATACTTATATATATTTAGTTAATAGTTTATATATATATATATATATACTTACAAAAATAAATTTTTATTATCATATTATACACATAGTGTTTAAACAAAAAAATATTATACAATATGTTACAATTATAAATATATAAAGTATTAATTAAAATATACAAAAACTATTGTTCTTGAAAAATATAAGTCATAGGTAAAAATTTATATACACATATTTTATATATTATACTCATATATAATATTTGTACAAAATATTATACTTTATGTAATAATAATAATGATGATGATGATGATGATAATGCATGATTTAAACTAAAACATAAAACAACATGAATATAAACATTAAGGGCTAAAATGCAACAATATTAAATTTCATGGCATGAAACAACATAAAGGGACTAAAATAAACAACATATAAAACATGAGGAAATAAACTAAAATTAACAAAAATAAAATGCTGGAAATTAATTACTAAGACATGGTGACTAAATTAAAATAAAGCATAAATTAAAAGCCACAAAAAATATATTAAACACACATGAAAACAATAAGGACCAAAAGAGTGATTATTCCATGGAAATAACGAAAATAAGAAAGAAAATGAGGGACTACTTGTGCAATTAGACCATAACCCATAATGTGCAATAATAAACGGGTTTTTTTGCTTTCGAAACAGTTTAAACAAAACAAACCCTAAATTAAAACACTCAGCCTCCCATCTTTCTCCCCAAATCTCGACGGCGCCGCTCCCTCAGTTTTCAGGGGGCCGTTCATCGGTGATAGCCTCACGGCGAGGAGCGGCGACACTGACGACCACAACGGCAGGTAAGAAACGAAATCTTCCCCCATTTGTTTCAGTTCGAGTAAAAAAATTTAGATTTCAAACAAAAACGAAAATGTTAAAAAGATCTTGTTTCAGAAAAAAAATGAAATTTATTGATTTTGTTTTTGTTTACAAAGTTTTTGATCTCCAACTCTCTCCCCTTACCATTTTTCTCGAATGAAATCCCCCTCTCTGATTTTTTTGAACTTGAACCCCATTAAAAACTATCTTTTGGAACTGAGAAACCCCCATTTTATACAAGTTTTTAATTCGGATTTATATCCGATTTTTACACAATAAAATAACCACTCCCTATATTTTAATTCTTCAAATCTGATGATGGTATGGCTTGCCCGGATTTATTGGGTGTCAGGGTATGGTGGCTTAGATTTGGGACAGAGGGTAGTTGAATTTAGGGTTTTTATTTTGGTAGGTTAGATTTAGGGGTAATAGGTTGGATCAAGGTTAATTAAATCTGTTTAGGGATTGGGTTTAATTTTAGGGTTTGGTTCGAAATGGTTTCGGGTTGGTTGCCGGAGATGGACGGCAGAAACGACGACTTAATTTATAGTTAGGTTATTAGTTTTTTTTAGGTTTAGGGTTTTGGGTCGGGTCGGGCCGAGTTGGATCTGGGTCAGGTTTGATATTAGGTTTGGGTATAAACGGGTTATTACAGCTGCCCCTCTTTGCTCATTGTTGTATAACGACAATAGAGCAAAGACTAAAATGACCTGTTTCATCTGGCTGAGCTTCTTCTTTCTTGACCCTTGTCTTCTTTCTTCGGCATATATTTTTTCTTGACTTGAATGATCTATTTTGTCACTCTTGGGGAAGTAAAATCCTTAAAATGGGGGTTGGGGAAACAAAATGAGTTCAGTTTGCTGCTTCTTTTCCTTGGGCGCCGATCTTCTATCTTCGGTCTTCAGTAGGTCTTCGATCTTCGCACTTCGAGGATGTTAAGTTCTTCTATCAATCCACTCATCTGCTTCCTAGGTTGAGACTTACCAAGGTACAATGATGCTTGGTCAAAAACATATGCTTCCTTGCTCGCCACTTTCTTTTTTCTTTTTTCTCCCTCTTTTTTTCTTTTTTTTTCTTTTTTCTTTTTTTGTTTCTTTTGTTTTTTTGTTGTTTTTTATAGCTTCATCTTTTGTTGAATGGGTGACCCGCTCCATTGGAACTTCAAGGAGATAGGGTCAGTGATCTGCTCCATTGGAATGAGTAAAGATCTGAGGTTGTAGTTCATCTTCTATTGGATGGGTGACCTGCTCCATTGGTAGTTCAAGGAGATAGGGTCGGGTGATCTGCTCTATTAGAATGAGTAAAGATCTGAGGTTGTAGTTCCTCTGCTCCACGGACTTGTATTGGTACTCATTCCGCTGCCACTCTAGGGAGATGAACGGCTATGGCTTCAATCTTTTCGCTGCAACTTCAGGGGTATAAAATTGATGCTGGATTCGTTCCACTGCCACTTCAATGAGACGATGTTGGTGTTGTGTCCATTCTACTGCAACTCTAGGGAGATGGACAGCTGTAGCTTCAATCTTTCCGCTCAACTTCAGGGGTATAAGATTGACGCTGGATTTGTTCCACTGCCACTTTAGGGAGACGATTCTGGTATTGTGTCCATTCCACTACCACTCTAAGGAAATAAGACCGATATATCTTCATTTTGAATGTCTAAGGCCTCCTTACGGGTTTTTGCCTTATAGATGTTTTGAAAAAGGTCTTTTTCAAGGCGCCTGTTTGGGTTTTCACCTTGTTGTTGTTTTTTCTTTTCCCATCTTTTTTTTCTTTTTTTCTTCTCTTTTTTCATTTTTTATTTTGTTCATTTTTCCTTTTTTATTTCTTCTTTTCTTTCTTCTCTTTTTTTTTTATTTTTTTTCATTTTTTTCTTCAAACAAAATATTTCTTGATTACATCTGAAGTTTTCTCCACTACAGCTCTAAGGAGATAAACTAGGTCAGGTCCATTCCGCTGCCTCTTCAGGGATATAAACTCGTCTTGGTTCTCATTCTGCTGCCACTCTAGGGAGATGAGATAAATGTGGTGAAGTTGGTTCCACTGCTGTTCTAGGGAAATAAACTTTATGTCGGGTCTATTCCGCTGCCTCTTCAGAGAGATGAACTCGTCTTGGCTCTCAGTCCGCTGCCACTTTAGGGATATGAGACAAATGTGATAAAGTTTTGTTCTACTGCTCCTTCAGGGAAACAAGCTTTGTGCCGGGTCCATTCCACTGCCTCTTCAGGGATATGAACTTGACTTGGTTCTCATTCCACTGCCACTTCAGGGAGATGAGACAAATGTGATTAACTTTTGAATGTCTCAGGCCTCATTTTGGGTTTGTGCTAGGATGTTCTGAAAATGTCTCTCTTCTTTTTTAAGGTGCATTTTCGGGTTTTCACCTTGTTTTTTTATCATTTTTTTGTCTCTCTTTCACTCTCTTTTTTTGAATTTTTTTCTTTTTTTCTTTTTTTTGTTTTTGATTTTTTAAAAAAATTTTTGGTTTTTTCTCTCTCCTTAAGTAAGGATGGAAATAGGAATTTTATTTTGTCAAAAAGATATCATTATGAAAGGATAAAGTTTGAAAAAAAAATGTCCTTATAAAATGACTGGGTTATGAAACTCAGTTTTGGAAATTATCTAGAAGTTTGAAAAAACATCCTTTTGGAATGATTGGTTATGGAACTCAGTTTAGAAATTATCCAGAAGTTATGGAACTCAGTTTTGAAAATTATCCAGTAGTTTGGAAAGTATCCTTATGAAAGGATTGAGTTATCGAGTATACCTACAATTATTCGAATATGGTTTCCTTAATTATACTAATTTTTGTTCTGAATATAGCTAGAATTATTCAAATATGTTCCCTTAATTATACTAATTCGAATATGGTTCTCTTAATTATACTAATTTTTGTTCTCGAATATACTTACAATTATTCGAATATGGTTCCCTTAATTATACTATTTTTTGTTCTCGAATATACCTACAATTATTCGAATATGGTTCCCTTAATTATAGAATATATATATACATGTATCAAATAATTTATAAAACAATAAAATATATATAATATACCCTAGAAAAATATTTAAACTCTACATAGCTATATAGCTACATTAATAAAAATTCAAATTCAATGCTCAACTTAATATTAATATCCTAAAACCATATAATTCTATAATTAATTATTATTATTACCCTAAAATAAGATCTTACATGTCTACAATATCTACATTTAATTTATATAAATTAAAAAAATAAGTATCTAATCAACGAAAATGTGCTCCAAATGCTTTCCTTAAAATCTCTTCACCTTCTGCAACAAAATAAATAAATAACATTAATAAATATATAATAATCAAATAATTTATAAATTAACTAAAATTTATATACCCAAATTTGATAACTCAAATATCCCTAAACTCTCTACACAAAATAAACATTTCCCTCACTCAATTTTTTACCCACACCTCTCTCACTCAATTTTTTCCTCTCCCACAACTCCTCACTCAATTTTCTTTCTCTCCCACAACTCGTTCTTCCGTTGCAATTTATAGGCACATTTTTACCGCTGCCCAAGTTAATGCTGCAGTAATTGGCTGGATTTACCGGCTCAACAGCCACTCTTTAATGAAGACGCCACCAGCAGGTAGCGTCTTCAAGTCATTGTGGACTTTGCCTTCATACTTGTATGGATGATCCAGATGATCGAGAGGGAGTTCAAACAAGGCATTGTGGACTTTGCCGAGCGGCCGGACACACGGGAGATAAATGTCCGAATCGTCCTAACTATCATGTCGGGCCGTCACAGCAATTTTGAATGAGTTTGTAAACTTTCATTAATGAAGTAACGTAACAATTTTAAATTAAGTGTGTTTCCATAATAATAAAACAAAATAAATTCAAATTAGAAAAAGTTTAAACAACTTTAATATAAATCGCAAATATAAAAAAAGTTTAAACAATTAATATAAATCTCATATAATATATATAAAAAATGAAAAATATTAACAACTGCAATCGTTCCAAATAAAACTTTAAAAATTAATATGAAAATTCCAAATAGAAAAAAATATCTTATCTTCTCCTCTTCCTCGGCAGCTCTTGTCTATGCAGGGAATATGTTTGGTCATACCGTTGCGGGGGTTGAGCCATCCTCCATGGCGATTAGGGGTCCTCCAAATCCTGCTCGTATTTGCCTGTCTGGTCATCCAAAATCCGCATAGAAGGTGGTGTCGCGTACATATCTTCAGCACATAACGGAGTGGAAAAGGGCGGAGTAGACAAGTATGGAGCTGGTTGTTGAAACGCAATCACTCCGGATGATCCAACATCAGTGTGCTGCGAATGACACATCTGGGATCTTTGCAGTAATATATCCCATGGATCATCATAATCGTATGTTCCTTCTACATGCCCTGAGGATATACCTGAACTCCATGATGACCACTCCGCGAGATTAATTGGTGGTGGCTGCAGGTCCTCCATATGCGCAGACGAACCAACTTCATACTGATATGAGCACCTATGCTCTGTATGCCACCTCTGACTCACTTCCATGGGTGCGAGGAATGGTTTTCCGTTGTTATAAAACCATACCGTGTAAGCCAATCGTCACGGAAATTATCTTCCTGGAGTGGAGTCACATTAGTTGGCACATATAAGTTCCGGTTGTTCCAACGAGTAATGAAACTATCTTGCATGCGCCTCTAATTATCATCAACCCTAATTTTTTGTTCACCTATGCGAATATCGTTGAGATCAATCGGAGGACCAGGAATGGGTTGATGATACCAGAACTGTCGAATGACTCTATCAGCGCACTAGAACTTAACCACCAAAAATTGGATCAACGGCACAACTGCACCCCAAAATGTAGCATCTTCTCACACATATTAGGGTACGCAAGACTATACATTCGCATCATCGTACGATATCCAAATGAACTGTCAAAAAAATTAATATTAACATCAACAAACATTTGGGTATGTAAGACTGTACTTTAAACCAACTTTAATACCTGATTTTTTCCTTCAAATTCGATCTTTAGTCTCACGTCAACAACGTTGTTGTGCACCACCCACGCATTTCTCAAATCATGTCGCCACCTGCACGAAAAAGAAAATTTTTTATTTACTAATTCGAAATAATTTTAGTAAAAAATACACATACATTTTGATTTTAGTATTACCTTTCAGCAAGTGGAAACTCAACTGGGTTATTGACTATAGGTGTCAAATATGGCAGTCGATACCACGCCCAAGACTGAAGTAAGAAAATGCATCCACCAATATCGGATATCTTGTTCCCATTTCTAACAATAACAGCATTGCACATTTCATGGTATAAGATAGCCAATATCGCAGAGCCCCAGCTATACGAACGAGCTTCGCGAAAATTTTCCAGCAGTGGAAAATACTGCATGTGCACAAGATTACCGGATTTATCCAGCATCAATACCCCACCAATGAGCTGCAAGATATAAGCACGTGTTGCACATGCAACTTCTTCATTGGTTGAGTCCTCGGTTACCCTGAATGCATTCTCCAACCTGGTTACCTTCACACGTAACCCTTTTGTGCCGGTTCGTGAAGGGATTTTCTCGAGGAACTGGTTGCACATCGCATATACGTTGTAGTTATTCTGCCCCACGACCGCATTTCCACTTATGGGGACACCGAGCTGTAAAGCTACATCTTGTAGGGTTATCGTGCATTCCCCGAATGGAAAATGAAACGTGTGAGTCTATGGTCTTCAGCGTTCAATTAACGCAGTTATCAATGACGGGACCACCTTATAGCCAGGCAGAAATGTCGCATTATAAAATCCTGCATACTGCAAGTGACGATCAATTCGAGCAGATGGCTCCTCCGTCATCGTCCCTCGACGACGAAAGCAATGTTGATCGTCCTGCATTTAATAAATTAAATTAAATTAATAACATTGTACAACTAATATACATTTCTTACTCGAAGATAAATAAATAAGTTACAAATTACTTACGCCGTCATAAGATGAAATAAGCATATGGTCCAACTGCAACAACTGATCAGACGCCAATCTCAAATTTATCTGCACACTAACTACTTTAACTAAAAATATTTATTATTTTATTCGAATATACAAATTATATAACTAAAAAATGCCTTCATTTCATTTCTTCCCTTAATTTTCCTAGAATTATTCGAATATGGTTCCCTTAATTTTCCTTGAATTATTCGAATACGATTCCCTTAATTATACAAATTTTTGTTCTAGAATTATTCAAATATGGTTCCCTTAATTTTCTTAGAATTATTCGAATATGTTCTCGAATATACCTAGAATTATATATGTTCCCTTAATTATATTAATTTTTTTCTCGAATATAACTAGAATTATTATTCGAATATGGTTCTCTTAATTATACTAATTTTTGTTCTCGAATATACCTAGAATTATTCGAATATGGTTCCCTTAATTATACTAATTTTTGTTCTCGAATATACCTAGAATTATTCGAATATGTTCCCTTAATTATACTAATTTTTTTCTCGAATATACCTAGAATTATTCGAATATGGTTCCCTTAATTATAATAATTTTTGTTCTCGAATATACCTACAATTATTCGAATATGATTTCCTTAATTATACTAATTTTTGTTCTGAATATACCTAGAATTATTCAAATATGTTCCCTTAATTATACTAATTCGAATATGGTTCTCTTAATTATACTAATTTTTGTTCTCGAATATACCTACAATTATTCGAATATGGTTCCCTTAATTATACTATTTTTTGTTCTCGAATATACTTAGAATTACTCGAATATGGTTCCCTTAATTATATAATTTTTGTTCTCGAATATACCTAGAATTATTCGAATATAGTTCCCTTAATTATACTAATTTTTGTTCTCGAATATATACCTACAATTATTCGAATATGGTTCCCTTAATTATAGAATATATATATATACATGTATCAAATAATTTATAAAACAATAAAATATATATAATATACCCTAGAAAAATATTTAAACTCTACATAGCTATATAGCTACATTAATAAAAATTCAAATTCAATGCTCAACTTAATATTAATATCCTAAAACCATATAATTCTATAATTATTTATTATTATTATCCTAAAATAAAATCTTACATGTCTACAATATCTACATTTAATTTATATAAATTAAAAAAATAAGTACCTAATCAATGAAAATGTGTTCCAAATGCTTTCCTTAAAATCTCTTCACCTTCTGCAACAAAATAAATAAATAACATTAATAAATATATAATAATCAAATAATTTATAAATTAACTAAAATTTACATACCCAAATTTGATAACTCAAATATCCCTAAACTCTCTACACAAAATAAACATTTTCCTCACTCAATTTTTTACCCACACCTCTCTCACTCAATTTTTTCCTCTCCCACAACTCCTCACTCAATTTTCTTTCTCTCCCACAACTCGTTCTTCCGTTGCAATTTATAGGCACATTTTTACCGCTGCCCAAGTCAATGATGCAGTAATTGGCTGGGGCGTCTTCAAGTCACTGTAGTTTTTGCCGTAGATCCCCAATTATAGAACAACATGCCCAAAATATTAAACCAAAAACCAATATTCCCTTACAATGTCGACCGATGGCGTCACCTGCCTAATCCATTGAAAAGAAAAATTTATTAAAAATTTTCTTAAAAACTTAAGCGGATAGGGTTTTTCAATAAATCAATTCCGACCTTAAATTACTATGTACATTTGAAAAAGAAAATTATATTATGGGTCCTTTTCACCACGACATCAATGAGACTAACTAATAAAATGCATCAATTTTATTAATTTTTTCATGTCATCCTTTTACCAAGTGAATCTTCATTTGGTAAAAATATTTTTAAATTTAATTTACAGTAAATATGAGTGAAGATTCACTTGGTAAAAATATGAGATGAAAAAAATTAAAGAAATTGATGCATTTTATTGGTTAGTCCCATGAATGACGTGGTGGGAAGAACCCATAATATAATTTCTCATACAATTGCTTTATTTTTATATATTACACCATATATCACCTAAGTTAATATATAAAATAATATACTAATAACTAATTAGTCAAATGGGACGAGACATTAGATCTCTTAAGTAATATTAGGGGTTCAAATTTTGACGTTATGAATAGACCTAACTGGATTGGGAGGATTGCTCAATAATGAACTTTCACAATATCTAATTCGAATTATTCAATCAATACATTAAATATCAATTTGCTAATTGAAATAAGCACCTTAAACACTGTACTACAACAAGTTTATTAACATATGTTTCTTTTCTGCATATTGAATAAATGTTTATAATATTCTCTTTTACATTGAGACATTCTATTATTAGTGTTTAAATACCTCACTTTTTAGGATGATATTAATAATATTCTCTTATATTTTATCTCGTGCATACTAAAAAGTTAGTATTTTATAGTATCCAATAATAAAATATAATTATTTAAAAAATATAAGAACTTAAGGAGTGGTTTCAATAAGTATAAGACGATTTATCTTTTTAAATAATTTAAATTCGAATAACATTATTTTCAAGGAATAAAAAAGATTAGGACGCTAAAAACAAGTAGAAGCTAACAAATTTACAAAAATATATTTAACAGATTACGTATTTATAAACTTTTTTTTTCAAATGGTAAAAGACTTTTTAGGTCTTTTAATTTTAAAATTGAACAAATTGATCTCTCAAAAAAGATGATCAATTTAGTTCGTATCAACTCTGAAAGTGGACAATTAAGGATAATCAATCACAACTTTGATGTTTCTGTCAATTTTACATGTTTTATTGAGATAATAACAAATTTAGTCTATAAATTATGTGTATTTGATTTTAGTTCTAAAACATTAACCCACAATTTAGATATTTTGTAAACGTTGAGGGCTAAAATTAACGAAATTTTTAGAATCGGAACTAAATTTACATAGTGTATAAACGTTGAGAGGTGAATTTGTTACTATACCAATCACAATTATATAACAATACAATTATACAAAATTGATGAGAAATGTTAATATCGTGATTAATTGTCCTTAATTGTTAACGTTTTGAAATTAAAATAAATTAAATTATTTTGTTATATGGATCAATTTATCCAATTTCAAAATTAAAAGTGACCTAAGAAATGTTTTTACATTTTTCAATTTCACTTGCTAGTAATATGGTTCTAGTAACACTTGCGCCAAAATTAGACAACAAACGATGTAAACGGCATTTTCAAAGTTCAACTTTTTAAAACAAACGGCATTTTTTCCGGTAACCAAGAACCGCCTAAAAAGAAAACAATGGGAGCGGGAACTCCACCGCCGTCGTCCAAACCCGAAGACAATCTGGATCTATCAAATCAGACCGCTACAATCCCCAACCAACCCCCCACTTTCACCGGCCTAGTTCATCGGAAAAAAGGCACGACTGTCCGTTCATGGCTTGTACTGGACTCGACGGCCCAGACCATGAGGGTGGAGGCCGGAAAGCATTCCATCATGCGACGCACTGGTATACCCGGTCGGGATCTTCGGATCCTGGACCCGCTACTTTCGTACCCGTCAACGGTGTTGGGTCGAGAAAGGGCCATCGTGATTAACTTGGAGCACATAAAGGCAATCATCACGGCTCAAGAGGATCTGCTGTTGAATTCCAAGGATCCTTCCATCACGCCGTTTGTTAATGAGTTGCAGAGAAGGATTCAGCTGCATTATCAAGCAAACCAATCCGAGGTCCTTTCTTTTCCATTTCATTTTTTATTATAATCCCAACAATATCGTCGGCGAGGGTTATGGACAAGCGCGATAAGGACTGCATAGGCCCCTAGAGACAATGGCTTAAAAATAGAGAACTTAAGTTAAATAGTTGTAAAAAATTATAAATTTGTATATATAATTATGTGTATATATATAACAATTATCTAAAATTTTAAACATACAAAAAGAATGACACGTTTTAAGTAAAAAAATTTGATTTTTAGATGTTTATAAATTAATTTTTTGTTGCTCAAAAAGATAATATAATAATATTAAAAGGATAATATAATAATATTTTTTATTAAGGTAATTTTTTGGAAGAAAAAAAATTCTCTCTCTTACTGATTATAAATTAAGGGATGCATTTAAAAAATTATACAGGATCCCCAAAATCTTCGAACCGCCCCTCAATATCGTCTTCAAGTTTCAAACACAATTCTCTCGTTTATGCTGTGTTTGGGACTGAATTTAGAAAATTTTCAAACTGGATTTTACTTGCTGGAAATGCAAATGAGATTTGAATTTGAATTGGGGTTCAGGAGAGTGCAATTGATGATACCAACTGCATCATTCGTACAACATCCCAGAATCTGTTGCCGAGGATTTCACAGCTTCTGAATCAAAATGAGGAAGGCAAGGCAGAGGAGAAACGGGTGGTGAGAACCAGGAAGGAACAAAGATTCTCCCGTTTGAGTTCGTTGCATTGGAGGCCTGCCTTGAAGATGCTAAGCATTCTTTCTTCTCCTTTTCTCTATTTTCTTTTTGTTGTATCTTCGTCTTCAAATCTACTGGTGTCACTTCTTCGCTGCCACACTTTCGTATGTAGGGTTTTTTAGCTCGTCCAAAAATAATTTTGCCTTCAACAATTTTGCACTTCATATTGTCAATTTTGGCCTGAAAACAAAAGTATAAATGAAGAAAGATGAAATTATGTCAAATAAAAATAGATGTATTAAATTAGACCTATTTGTTGTTTTGACTTGCCAAAGCAGACAAGAACACTGGAGCAATAGGCTCATCCAGCCTTAGATAGATTGACCTCGAAGATTAGTACTCTCAATTTGGAGCGTGTTCGCCAAATTAAAAGCCGGCTTGTAGCAATAACCGGCCGTGTTCAAAAGGTTGGGTATTTTTAACCTTATGCACATTTTCATTAATTTCAGTTAAAAATATGCTCATAGTCCCTATACTTTCACATAACTTGAGATTGATTTCATATAATTTGAGATTCAAAAGTTTAAGTCTTAATTGTTGAAACCTTAGTGTTTTCAATTAAATATTTACTTACCATTTGGTTACTTAGTGAGTTATATAAAGGTTTGCTTAAAAAATAGTAGGATTCTATAGGTGTGTTGATGATAAATTTTGAGTTTAAATATGTCAAAGGTCTTTGTATTATTTTAAAATTTAAAATTTAGTCCCCACTTTGATTTTACCGTCCATCTACTATTCTTTATTTGAAAATCTTGATCCCTTCACTAACTTTTGTTCATTTTTATCGTTCATTGTTGACCTAACAACTACAAAAAAAGGTAAGGGATGAGTTAGAACACTTGCTAGACGACGATGGCGACATGGCCGAGATGTATTTAACAGCGAAATAACAAATCGAGAACTCTTCAACTCCTTCTCTGGATGAAAGAGATGAATTAGATGAACAAGAAGAAGTTGTTGAACCAGACAAGGATGACAGGCACCAAACAATTTCCCACATTTTTCATTACAGATTTCCCATTTATTATTTGCTTATAAAATTGTGCATTATGTCAGCACACCTGCTGAAGCCCCTTTGACACCCTGCTACGAAGGTGAAGATACCCAAGATTCCGACAGACCCCGTGACCATTCGTACGATGCTGCTATCGGCAGAGGCAGCGATGGAAGTCGTTCGAGTTCCGATCATAGTTTTATCGGCAAACACTTTAATGTACAGGAGTTAGAAATGCTATTGGAAGCTTACTTTGTACAAGTTGATGGTACACTCAACAAGCTCTCCACGGTATGTCTACTTCGACTCGAATCAAACTCGAATGCGAATAATTGATTATTTACTAGTTCTTGATGGTTTTCCTCTTCCATGAAAGCTGAGGGAATATGTGGATGACACAGAGGACTACATAAACATAATGCTGGATGACAAACAGAACCATCTTCTACGGATGGGAGTGATGCTATCGACAGCAACTCTTGTGATCAGTGCTTTCGTTGTCGTCGCCGGTGTATTTGGCATGAACATTCATATCGATCTGTTTGATGAAGATAAAGCAGGGATGCCGGAGTTTCTTTGGACGATCGGTGGTAGCACCGCCGGGACGGTATTCCTCTATGTGATTGCTATTGCATGGTGTAAATACAAGTGCTTGTTAGGGTAGTCGGAGCTCAATCTGTATATCTTCCTAAGCATGAGGTGAAGGATTTATTTAAGATTCGGATAATTACATTTATGCTATGTTTAATTAGTTGGATAAAATGAAATAATTATTCGGATGACAGTGCTTTAGTGTTTAGACTAATAAAAAAAATGGTGTAACCACGGGTATCCGATTCATTAGTTGACTAATTCGGATTAGATTTTGTGAAAGTCTAATATGGGACGATCATCCCATCCTAATTTTATCCATTCACAATGTCAGAATTTAAACCTCTGACATTGCGATTGAACTCGAGTCTCCTAAGATAAACATCATCCGCTTTTTCACTTGGACCACTTGTTGGGTTCTCAATTTTATTATAAATCATAAATATTATCATACCCATATATTCGTATTTATTTAATTTTTTTGACAAATTACCACTTTCTCAAAAATTAATGATTGAAACATATCTATAATTCATTTTGTAATTTATAAACGTCATAATGTCAAAAAAATGTCTCTAACGCTTGATTAGGTTATCGCTTTGGTTACTATTTTTTTTTTGGAAATACTTTAACCCTCAACATTTTATTTCATGTTAAAATAGCTTATACGTGGATGAAAACTGTTAATCAATTAATAATAAACAACTATAGATAATTTTATAATTTAATGCATTAATACATTAAATATTAAAAAATATCGGTCAACTAACAATAAATAACTTAAAATAATATCATCGTTTATTCTATCAATACATCAAATATTAATCTTATTATCGTTATTATATAATAGTTGATTGAATTTATCTCTATCTTTGCATCTCTCTTTTTCTTTTTCTTTTTCTTTTTTGAATTTGACTAACATTGAGAACTCCCCAAATACTGAAGAATATTAAAATATATGGAAATAACGCATGTGGGTCTAAGATTAGATCACAACTTTTGACATCCTAAATTCCCCCCTAAACTTTCAATATTTTCTTTATCAACATTTTTCAATGGGACCCAAATTATATAATCTTATTAGGGTTGATGAATAAAGAAATCAGATTTAGAGACATAATTGTGGATGACAGCTGCAAAGCAGACATGGTTGGAGGGAGCAAAGAGGCATTAATAAAATCCAAAAAGCAAGTGCAAACTATTAAATATAATGGGGCATGTTCTTTAGGGTTAGGAAAATCACAGGCAGGATCTTCGGAGGGGAATTTTTTAAAAAAGAAAAAAAATTATATAAAAAATTTATTACAAGAGTGACCTTCTCAATTTATTTTACTCGGTTTACAAAATTAAAATTCAATTCGTGAACGTTACTTAAGGTTGCGAATGTCTCGTCTCGCTAGACTAACTAATTATTGATACGTGAAACTAGTTTTTTTTTTTATTTGCTTACCATCATCTCTAAGCTTTGGGAATGAATGTCCATCCCCCATTTTTAACACTTTCCATCATCTTTGTGACTCCTCATCATGTGCATGTTTAGGGGCCAAAAACTTGATGAGTTATGATGAGAAATGGAACTTATCAAGGGTGTATATGGACCCTTGTCTGGACACTTTGAGACATGGGTTCTTGTCTTTATTCATAACCAAGCTTTTTTCCATGATTGATTCGTAGAGGCCGAAAAAAAAAGTGACTTTTTTTATTATAATATTGGGTGAAAATAGAAGTGCCAATTAAAATTTTTTACGTAAAGTTTGAATCAGATTATATTACATTATCAATAGAAATATAAGATTTTATCATCATATTTGTAGCATTACGAATAATGCCAAAATGTAACCATATATATATATATATGAAGAATCTTGATATCACAAGTTTCTTTAATATAGGAGGGAAATTAAAATCCCCATCCCCACCTAATAAAATCAAGATTATGACTCATCTATTTGTCCTGTTTTGTTGAAAAGATGAATGTTAGAGTTTAAGCAACCTTGTTATTCAGGCCAATAAACGGTGTCGGCCGGTTTTAGGTTCAAATTTTCACCAAACAAAACAAAAGATTAAAATAACACCCCTGCACATGCATGCAACAGTCAACAGTATTTAGTTTCTTCATATATTTGCTCTTACAAGTTACAATAGCCTTTTTTTTTGTCTTTTATGTAATTGTTCGTGTTCAGAATTCATAATTCTCCTTTCTGACGATATAGATTTTAAAATTTGAAGTTGGATTTTATATAAGAACTAAATTTTAGCTTTTTTATACTTGTATTGCAGAGGAAACATTTGCTATCTAAAGCAAGGGTATACCGATCTGTAGCTTTCCAAATAGGTTTCTGTATAAAGTACTCACTTCTCAGTTTTAGTTTTGCTACAGGGCTGAAGCTAAAAGTACTTAATGTGGGAAAATATAGTACTTTCCAAATTGCTTGATAACAGGGCCATTTTGAGATTTTAGTGACCCTAGGGCGAATTTAAAAATTATGCCTTAAATTAGAAATTTAAATTGCGGTTGCGATCGTATATCTGGTCATGTTGCGTTTATCACGGTTGTAGATATAACAAATGTTATTTCTATCACTACGGTATCGTAGTTGTGAAAAATTTTAATATCATATGCTATTGTGGACATAACGGTTGCAGGTATTGTGGTTTTGGATAGTGTCTTTACCGCTATATAACGATCTCTGTTGCGGTTACATACCCCTATTTAAATACATGTCTATAATATAAAGTATTAAAAACAATAAATTTAAGAGTACGCCTATAATAACAAATATTAAAAAATAAATTTTAAGAGTATGCTCATGATAATAAATAGTGAAAAAAATAAATCCCCCAATAACAAGTACTAAAAAAATAATTTTATATTTATTATTACGAGCATACTCTTAAAAATTAAATTATTTTTAATACTTATTATTAAGGGCCCCATTTTCTCCAATATTTATTAATATGAGCATACTCTTACTATTTAATTTTTTTTAATACTTATTATTGGGGCCCTCAAAACTTATCCAGCTATATATATATATATATTCATCACTAAATTATTTTTACATCCACGCATAAGAGCTAATAATTATACTTTAAATTTTTGGGGGTGTGGGCTCTGGATAGGGTGGGGGCCTGGGCGGGCGCCCCTATTGCCCTGACCCAGGAACGGCCCTGCTTGATAACCGTTAATATATATATATATTGAACTATTTTTGGAATAGAAAGAATGATGAACTGCAGATATAAAGAGGAAAGCATGACAGAACAAAAATTAAAAACAAAGAGAAATTTATTTCCAAGTTTTGCAATGGCCACCAGTACAAAGGAGATTGGAAATGAAATGAGATGAAAAATTAAAATTAAAAAATAAATAAAAAGGGAAAAGGATCTTATTCCTTTGACTTATGGAAACCCCTTTGTTCCATTGCTTTTTATCTCATTTTCCAACTCCACATCCCCTTTGGTTTTCTCCTTAAAACCACCTGTAAATTTTGGAACATCCCATGAGTTTGGTCATGGTACATTGTAATAAAATCAAAGGAAAATAATAGAATTAATTCTTGAATTTGACTTAACTGATTGCTTTGTATCTGGTTTGCAGACGGAGAAGAAGACTGCAAAAACCCAAAATGGCCTTGAAAATTTGATCCTATTCCTCCCTGGTAAATTATCAACCTATAAGCTGAAAAAAAAAAAAGAAACTTGAATTGGGAAGTAAGAATATTGGACAAATACCTCAAACTGTGTTGCAGAGAAACCAATTGGAGCTTGATTATTGTTGTCCTGGGGAAAATCATCAAGAATTAAGACCACTGAAAACAACATGATTACTGACAGAAGATATTCAAAACTCGGACATATTCTTATTACCTTGGAGTAATTGATGAAAGGAGAGCTTGCAGTGTCATCGTCTTCATGTACCTGCAGGCGACTTCTTTGTTCCCTGTTCCTGTGTATTTGGCCACCATTTTTATTCAATGCCACACCTTGGGGTGCCGCATATTCATGAAATGCTAATTGATTACCGCCATTGACGTCTTCATAGAAATGTGGAGGCCCTGAAGATGCATCAGAAACCATGGAAAGGTCTTCTTCTTCTTCAACCTTTTGTTTACCTCTATTCTCTCTATTTACATCACGAAAACCACTCTTTTTAACATTGAAACCATTCTTTTTCTTTGAAGGATTTGCAGATAGAAAAGATTGTTCCAAGTAATTAGTCCAACCAGATTCACACCCACTACTACACTCGGAGGCCATAAAATTCATGTTTCTTCCTTCTCTTTGGAAAAGAAAACCCTACACTGACTCAGTGTGTTTTCCATCCCCTATATCTAAGGCTCCTTTTTATCGAGAACTGAAATAAGTTGGTCTAATTATGATTTTAGTCCCTTTACTATGTTGATATTGATAGTTAATCTATCTTCTCTAATTTGACATGACTCGATCATCCTACTTCAATAATGTTAATAGTAAGTTCCAAACAAATATCTCCATTATTTTATTAAGTAGAGATGTAGTTACATCTTCAAGACAAGTATCAAGATTCGATCGCACACAAAATAGATATTTTTTTATCACTCAAACAATTAATATATCTCAAATATCACCATTATTTGTTGAACCGTTAGACAATAGCGTAGAATTATTAGTAATCCATCACACAATTTAGAATCAGTTTAACCAAAGTAACTAACTGTATCATCTACTTGTGTAAGCCCCACAGCCCCATTTTCAAAAAGAGAAACCCTAAAAAGGGGCAGGTAATGGCAACACAGGAGATGGTGAGGTTAGATGTGTCCCTATAAAAGGGTGTTGTATCAAGTAAGAAAGAAACGACGGGCAAAGGAAATGTTGGGGGAAAGGACACTCAAATCCTAGACTAATTTTGTCGCCATCTTCCCCATTCGGCACCGAATGTGAATGAATCAGAAAGTGGCAGTTGGGGTGCATGGAAGTGAGAAAAGGAAAGAGAGAGAGAGAAAGAAGGGGAAAGCCACAGTAGCTTCACATGCTAGACAACCAGGCACTGCGTAGTGCGTACTCTCTTGACAAAAACCGGGCACACCTCCTTGGGCACTAGTATTCTTGCTCGTCCTACCGCCACATTTTCATAGAGATTTATTCATATTTTCTCTTCTAAACACTGAAAACAACCATTTATACATCAGTCAATTCCATCAACAATTAGTAGACATATATATTTAACATATTTTTGGTGTATAAATATATATATGTATCCATACTCCAAAAGCTTCATAGATTTGATAGGATAAAAGCGTGTGAACAGGGACGGAACTAGGAATAAAGATTGAGAAGGGTCGATGGTTAAAGTCTAATTTGATTAATATTTAAATTAAGAGGACCTAGAGTGTCATTAGACCAAAATCTGAAGGGATATCAATCCCCATTTGAGGGCTGCTAATGGTAGGTTAGGAAATATTGAAAAAATGGGGTTTGAATGTTTATCTTAATTTGTTTTCACGTGTTTTTAAACTTTTGAAATGTTTAATTATCTTTATTTATTTTTAAGGGTTTTATCTATAGTCGATTAAGTTTATTTTAATTAACATCATTATTAATGTAGCATACAGGTGAAGTAAGATAAGACATGCTTAAACGTTTTATAACCTCTCATTTTTTTTAAATAGTCTAAATATTGTATAAAAAATAAATGATCAATATGTGATCTATTATGTGTATATAAATTTAAATCTAACAATGTAGTAAATATAAACAAGATGGATATATATTTATATTTAGTTTTCTCTTTCATGCATGGTACTTGGAAAGAACACGGTATATCATATATTTTAACAGTTAATTTCAGCTTCTGGGTACACAGAATTTTCCCATGAAATTATGCTACTTCTAAAGACAAATTTGTACTTAACCTATATACTCCTTTTTCTTACTTTCCCTATCTTATATTTATTTCCACGTGTAATGTTTAGTCAATTTTTGTAGGTAAATGTTTTTTTAAAAGTAGTACTCCTAAATATATCGATTCAAAGTTTTTTTTCATTGAAAAAGAGTTGGTATATTTGATTTAATTTAGTTCAATAGACATATATAAGAAAATATATAATTGAACATATTTAAATGTTTAATAACTTTCATTTGTGGCCAAGAAAAGATAAAAAAAATTATAAACATCATATTAACCTGTATTATTAAGAAAAGTAGTATAATATAATAATCAATAAAAAAAAGTAATTTCCTTTTGCCAGTAAATATGTCCTTCATTTTTTATTCTAACAAGGATAAGCCATTGTCTAGCTTTGATCTTGAAGTAAACCTAAATCAATAATGGTATTTTTACTTTTTAATTATATTAATTTTACTCATGAAGTCAATTAATTGTAACAATTTTGCCTCGGAGTAATTTAATTGTATCAATTTTGTTCCTAAAGTAAACTTAAATTATCAAAATTAAATGACTTCAAGAGCAAAATTGATGTAATTAAATAACTTCGATGGTAAACTTGATGCAATTAAAAAGTAAGGGCAAAATTATTGATTTGGATTTACTTGGGACAAGCTTACCCTTCAGCCTTCTTTTTACATTAGTAATTGAATATTTTTTGGTTCACATTACTATTTGAATTTGTTTATTTTCTCACGTTGATACATGTTTAGTAACGATGTTAAAGGAATGATGTGATATTTTTAAATTGTGTCACATAATCATTGAAAATAAAAATAATAATACCAACAATTGTCTCTCTCTCTAAACCCTAATTTTTCTCTTCTTTCTCTCTTATATCTCAACCCTAGTTTTTCTCTTCAACGACGGTTAAATAGTTGAGTGGTCATCTGAGTAGTTTATCCAAATATTTATTAAGATCAAGCATGGAATCAAATGGAATTTTTAATTTTATTTTATTTTACCCATTGCTAAAAACTAAATATACTGAAATTTAACCCGTCTTTTTCTTTTCTCAACCTCTGGTTTTTTAAGAACTAACATACAAGTACATGTGACCACGTGTGTTTATATATACACACAAACTTTCACTTGTACTTTTCTCCAACATTTGAACCCATCTGCGTGTGTGATTCAACTGTACTTTCCTTTATAAATTGTCACACTCATGTTTGCACATGCACACGAGTTTCGACCTAAACTTTCCTTTATAAATTGTCACTTTGGCTTTGCTACAACTTCCAATGCTAAGTTTTTTTCCTCTTTGTTTCTTTGTTAACTGGATTAATATTTAGATGGATTCGGAATGATGAATTGATGGTGTATACTTGTACATATTATTAATAAATAAGATGATGGTATAATAATAAAATATTTTAAAATTAGATGATAAATATAAATAAATATCACTATCGTGATGATGTAACAATTTTTTTTCTTATAGTATTATGTACACTGCCTATGTTGTTGATATGATTTCTAAATAAGGACAGAAAAGAAAAGACTGGAGTGGAGTGGAGTGGAGTGGAGTGGTAAGGAGTAAGGACCCTAAGCCTAGCTAAAAGGTTGAAAATAAATATGCAGTAACAAATACAAATCTTAGTGCATGGTCAGAAGAAGACCACATGGTTCACCTAGGTAAAAACTATCAAAATTCAATCATGTGTCCTACTCCTACTAATTGTTTCACTGTCCTATAGTTATATAGAATATAAATATTCTCCTACATTTTAGTGTTTCTATTTATACCGGACATTAAAAAATTAAATTTAGAGTTTAAGGTTAATATTTAAGGTTAAGTATTAAGGTTATGATTTAAGGAACGGTATGATATGTTTTTTAAGATTTAAGATTTAAAATTTAAGGTTATGTCTTAAAATTTAATTTTTTAATGTTAGAATATAGACACTAAAAAGACAGATGATTTTTGTCCAGCTATATATATAACTTTCATGGTATTATTGTTTTGAATACAAAATTAATTAGAAAGTGTTTGTTTTCCTTCAAAAGATTCTAATAGTTATTTGATAAAAAAATAATAGTAGTCAAGATTTTTCTTTAAAAGTGTTTTTCTAATATTTTGGAGTGATGTCGGTCGGCTTTTTTTTCGTTCTCTACTTATTTTCCTTGATTTTTAGTTTGGAATAAAATACTTTTTGTTTTGAATTCTTTCACGTATTTTATTGTATTTGTTGTTTGTTTCTATGGTATGTTTTTGTCTGCAGTATAGCACGTTTTTTTTTATTTTTGTGTTAATTTAACGATTGTCTAGCGATCATCAAGAAACACCTTCTAATTTGAGAATGCGTGATTTAGTATGTTTAAATCCTCATTTGTGGTAGTTTGTTGATGCAATCAGAATCATTAGTGAAAAAATCTGCAATGCTGATTTTCTCGATCACCTCTCCTACACTAATACTTTTACGTCTAGTTAAATAAAAATAATGAATATTTAGTAATAATTATTGGATTTCTATAAAAGATTAATTACATGTTCAAGAAAAGATATTATTTTTTGTCCTCCACGCCATTTGAATTTTCATGTTTTAATTTTTTTATCTACATAAATTTCTTGGTGGACATGGTTCTCAAAATTCCCTTTATGATTGAATGTGTTTTCTTCGTGGTTAATTAAATCCAACTTTTTGTTTAAGAAAAAAAGTAAATGAATTCCTTTATTGTTTGAAGATATATATGCAAGGACAAATGAAAACAGATTTTTTTATAATATATAACATGTGTCCAATTAGTTGAAATTAAAAAAAAATAAAGAATATATATAATACTAAAAAATGGATTCACACGTTTACTCCCTAGGCATTGTGTTAATATAAATCATGTTATTTTGTTTGTTCAAATAATCAAAGTATAAGTTATCAATTAATTTTTTCAAATACTTTTATACAATCAGCTAATACAATCCGCTAATCAAATCAGCTAATATAATCAACTATCTGCTATCAGCTAATGTAATCCGCTTTCGGCTAATTGCTAAACGGGCCTTTAATTTTCAATACAATTGTGTATTGTAATACTTAATTTTTATAATTAACAAATATACTATTTATAATTTGAATTTATAATAATTATCAGTTATATTTTTTATGATTTATATTTGTAATTGTATATGTAATTTTTTTAATATTAGAAAAAAGTTAATAAGATGACTATTGTGCATTTTATAATGGATTTATATTAAATACACTGGCGGTGAAAATTGAAAGTTTTCACGAGCGCCTTAGTTCTAGTGTTTAGGGTCTTAATTTAGGGCGTAGGGTTTAAGGGTTTAGGTGTAGGGGTTTATAATTTAAGGATAGTAGTTAAAATTTTTATAGTTTAGAATTAGAATTTAGAGTTTAAAGATTAGAGTTTAATTTTTAAGATAATATGGTTAAGATTTAAGTTTTAACTTATGACGATATTTTTTAGTCTCATTTTGTTGCGACATCCTATAAGAGTAGCATTTTAACAAGAGAGACACGTGGAAACCTGTGTAGTGGGTGGCGCGTGGCATGAGTAACAGTCAGGCAGGGCGAGAGGCAAATTGGAGAGGCCTAGGGGTGATAACAAGCCGAGTGGAGCTTTAGCTTACCCAGACTCGGCTCGAAAATAGTATTATTAAGTTTGGCTCGGGTTTGAAACTCGTCGATATCAAAATTTTAGATTCGAGTTTGATTTTGAATTGGACAGTTTAAGTTCGGATCGCTCGAGCTCAGCTTGTTGCTTTCTTTAAATTGTTTTTAAAATATTATTTTTAAAGTTTAAAAAAATAACATGTAAAAAATTGTTTGAAAAAGATAATATTTATTTTTAAAGTCCGCAAGTAACCATAGTACATTTTCTAAATTATACAAGTCCACAAAGAGAAAGGGATTTAAAGTATTTAACCATGATAACAAATTAACAACACTGAAACATACAAGTGTATATGGAGTACAATATTATATATATTATATTATATATAATTATTTCGAATATGTTCACGAGCTTTTAGAGTTGTGCTTGGGTCGGCTCGGCTTGTTAAGGTCTTGAGCTAAGCTTTGATCGAGCCGAGCCTTGAGTAGCTTGCGAGCCGGTTAGACTCATTATCACCCTAGAGAGGCCCAATGAGGAGGAATTATTTTATGAAACCGGCTCACCACTTCATTCATTGTCTCCTCCATTAAAAATCATCCAACTAGTCATTTTTTCATGTCACTAATCCATTCATAATCAATTTTAATGTAACAACCCAATCCCTACTTACATGGCATAAAAATATGAAGATTCATATTTCGAAAAAATAACATGAAAAAAATAATTGGCTATTTTTTACTGAACATGACCGTGGATGATGTAATGAGCCGGACCCAGGTGCGTATCTACCATAGGTCATGGTAGGTGTCATGGTAGGTCTAATAAAATTGTATCCTTAATAACCGGTATTTGAGGAAGAGTCGGGATAGAAGGAGATACTCAGCTAGATCCCCCTAATGTCACCTTTGAAACAACCTGGCCACCTGATTGACCTTGATTTAGGGGATTTAAATTGGGCCTGATGTTCTCTTTCATCTTCAATGAGGCAGAGATTATGAGAGGAAATCGGGATCTTTCCATACCTTCCTCTATCAGCCATTTACATGGTGTCGAAGCAGCACGGCGAGACGGAGCCCAGAGAAAAATGTCCCAACCTGTAACCAGATCCATACCACCTTCAGCGAAGCAGAGAGGGCAGAAACTCTCCCCATGGCCTAAGATGCCACGTAAAAAATAGAATAGTGTTAATTTCTCGTATTCAAATCTAACATATTGGAATGTACCATTGGCCAGAATTAGCTTCTTTCGTCTTTTCAATGGTTCTCGGATATCAACGCGTGTTCGAATCTTCATTATACGTTTGTCGCCTGACGAAATAGATTTTGAATTGTACAATAAAAATGAACCAATGAAGTCACCAAGGACTTTCGCAACCATTTCAAACATAAAACCCAACGGGACATCATGAACATAGATCCAATAATCCACATAGTGGAGGGGAACAAGCAATGGATCTTCACCCTCTTGCAGGCGATGGAGGACTAGAAGGTGATTATTGAAAAACCAAGGGCCACCACCTTCAATTCTTTCCACGTCAAGAACATGGTATAGTCGAAAGAGAATTTACAATGTAAGAATTTAAATTTTTAACCGTATTTAAATGATTTAATATTTTATTTCGTTAGACCAATCAATAATCGGTAATTTTACTGCCTTAGACACCTTTCACACAACTGGCATCTCACACTAAATATCATAGCCAGCTAATAAAAACGAAAAAAAAAGTTTTACAGAAAGAGTACTAATTTTATAAGACATACATTTACATCCTACACATTTAATACAAGTAAACATAACTTGTGCCCTACATCAAACCCCCTATGTTTCAACCATAATCAACTTGAAGCTAGGAGGGATACGAACAAAAATCATCTGTCTTTTTCAGTGCCAATTTCTATGCCCCAACACTAAAAATTTAAATTTTAAACATTAACACTAAATTTTAAATTTTAAACTTTAAACCTTAAACCCTAAAAAATACACTCTACCTTTAATTTTTTAAATCATAATCTTAAACCCTAATTTTAAACCTTGATCCTTTTTTTTAATGTGAGACATAAATAAAAACACAAAAAAACTGGAGAATTTTTATTCGGAGGGACACTCCTAGCTGTTACAATAGGAAATTGGTCGTTTGAATTGAACTGTTTCGATGTTTCCCATGTCTATGGGACTTAATTGTGATCTCATATTTTAAGGCTGTGAGTTCGTGACAGATGGCCGACATAAATTAAAGATGTTAAACACATAGGGGGCTTCCAAATGGGGTCGCCATTTACTGAAATAAATTTTTATATATATTGGTCTTATTTTATAATTAAATGATAGTTGATAGTGGATAATTGATTTAACTAATAGATTGTATTAGTTGATTGTATAATTTTTTTGGTAAAATTAACTGATAGCTGTTTGATTATTTAAACAAACAAAATAACATATAAGGACACGATTATATTCAATACTTGTTCGAATAATTTATTAGTAGTTATTATTATTTTGTTTGGATTAATATTAATTATATTATGAAAAATTATTTTTAATGTCGTTATTAAACATATATGAAGGATGTATATACTATTTTTTATTTGTAAATTATTTTTTTAATATAATTTTAATAATTATTAAATTTATATGTATATATTAATTTTTTATTTAAAAAATTATATCTTAAATATAATTTTATTAATTATTAAATTTATATGTATATATTAATTTTTTATTTATAAAATTATTTATAAATTTTTTTATTTATTTAAATTTTTTATTTTTTGAGAGGTCGTTATTCAAATTTATTTTATGTCAAAAAATTATAAAATTATCAAGGACAAAAAAGTCTTTACAAGTCTTTTAATTAAATCTTTAATTCAAAAAGCTCCTAAATAAGCTTCTTCAAAATAATAGGCTTCACTTCAATCTGCTATTACAGTTATCTATTTATCAAACATCTAAATTAGTGAATTTGACTAGTCAAATCTCTAAACATACTTTAAATTTTTAATTTTGACACAAAATTATTTACCAAACATGGTGATTATCAATGTTCAAAGCCTTACATCCCTGCATGCCTCACTGATTCCATACACTTGGAAAATTATCTATATATATTTTCAAATTTATTATTTTTGTTGTTTAATGCTCCGTCCTTTTCAACTCGACTCTTCTTGGCTTGTTTTCCAGTGTTATTTGCCATCTTGTACCTTTCCAATTAATAACACATCATTTCTCAATATTTTAACCAGGGAAAAAAAGCATCGCCAATACCATTGATTCTTTAGTTTTAAAGATGAACAAAACAATATGTACCAAAAAAATAACTGTAAATGAGTTTGAGTTAGCAATTTACAAAACATAGACATATTTAGACAAAATTTGAGATTCCTATGATAAATTCGATCGGACTTGAACAAACATATATGATGCTCATATCATACACGAATTTAACCTGAGTTTGACCCGGTCCGGTCATGGACATATCTAGATGGCAATAGGGGCATTTCACCAGGGCGGAAGGTGGGTTGTAAATGCTGTTTTGTCTCACGTATTGGCTCCTTTCCAAAGGTTCCAAATGAGACATTGTGGTAAAGAAGGGGAGTCTGAGTCAAAGCATTTTCCCCTAAAAGCCTGCGCCCATCACTGCATTACGTAGACCCACCATTCCCAGGGTTCACATGTACACGGATGCCTTGTTTGTGTAATGTAGCTACGTTTGATCCATATGCCTGCCGCTCCTGCAGTGAAGAAAATTTGGTGAAAGATGATGATGGGGTCCTACTCCGACGTCCCTCCTTTTTGCAAACAGCCTGGATTTTTTTTATCTTGGGAAATGGGAAAATGGCAGCCACGTGTTGTTGGGGATACCGTCAATACAATTATTTCTATTCTTTTTTGAGCAAGGGCTGGCTGTACGTGAAGAAAACATGGGAGAACACAGAGGGGTGGGAGTACCCTGTACCAGAGAAATCAGTTTCAAGTTGGAAGATGAACTGATCGAGATGAAGTTACATGATTTAAACCGATTCACTTGATTCATATCGATCTATTTCGATAGATACTCGTTGATGTCTAAAAGTGGTACACGCCAAATAATAGAAGGGGAAAAAAGACCAAGATAATTACCGGCGGTTTCAAATGATTCGCTCCGGTTGATTTGGGACGGAGAGCCGCGAACAAATAGTGATTGGAAAAGTCGGGAGAAGAGAGAAGATGAGAGAGGTAATTTCCCTTTTCTAGCCTTGGGTATTTATTATAGGATGTAGTCAAGTTTAGTGATAACTATTGATAGGCTAACAGGGTTTGATTCAGTTCCCAAATAATAGGCTTTGCTGTCCGATCACATGAGTTAACAGTAGTTCTGTGAGGCACTATAGGTCCGGAGGAGTTGTCACTATGGAATCCTTTCCGAAGTTGTCAAGCTTAAAGACAATATTGAGAGTCAATTACGAAACTCTTAAGAACGAAAAATACCAAAGATATAACAATACATATTGTATTATATATTATTAGTTACATATTTTAAATAGTAAAATGAAAATATGACATTTATAGACCCCCCCACCAATCTTTCTTCTCTCTACAACTTGTCTCACTTATTCAACTTTATAGGTTCAAATTCCCCACCAATGTTATTTGTTTGATATATATAATCCCATTTTAAGAGCCAACACGTGTGTGTGCATATCTCACTCTATATAAATACTTATATCTATAAATGTAGATCTAGTTTTAGAGGTGGATTAATAAATTTAAATTTAGAAATTTACCGACCAATTATAAATACAATTGCATACGCGGTGCTGGAAATGAGAACTAAGGGAAAAGAAGCCAAAGTTTAAGAAAAGGGTGAATTGAAAAGGTAAACTGAAAATACATGACCTTTTTAATAATAAGTCATGTGACCTAAAAGACACAATATTAGATTCATCCCTTAATATAGAATACATGCATATAGTAGGGTTAAATATACACTGATAAACATATTCAATACATCCAATGAAGAGAATTGGAGAAAACACACGCATCGAAATGTCAGCAATTGAACAACGTTAAACATGTTTTTCAACAATGTGAATTAGAATAAATAGGAAACAAAATTACATGGGCGGATTAGTTTTAAAGTATTCTTTGAGAAGTATTTCTGTAATTTTTAAAATATATAATATTATTTTTTGAAAGAAAATTTAAACTATTAAAATTTCCATGACAATTGACAAGAACAAAATAATACATCAATTGAAAGGGCAAGATAATATTTTATGGGTAATTATTCTGTATATTGGTGGGCAAAAATGTTTTCACAAATACCTTAATTTTAGGTTTATATATTTAATTTATAGTTTAGGGTTTATGAATTTAAAAGTTAGGGGTTGTGATTAGAATTGAGGGTTTAAGATTAGAATTTAAAGTTTATAGGTTAAAACTTAAATCCTTAACTATATTACCCTATAACCTAAACCCTAACATCTAAATTTTAAATTTTAATCCTAAATTCTAACTACGACCCTTAAACCCTAAACTCTTAAACTATAAATCTTAAATTCCAACCATGACCCTAAATTCAACCCCATAAACTTTAAAACCTAAACTAAATCTTTAAACTCTAATACTAGAACACATGTGGAAAAAAAAATCACTGTCAATATATTGATAAAACATTACGAAGCAACAAAAAAAAGAAGACTAGTTTTATGATTTTCTTCCATAACATTATATCATTTAATTATATCTATAAAATGTTGATTAAATTTTAATTCATTTAATACCTTTTGAATATAATAACTACATCATGTTATATCTAGTACCTCCACACTCAAAAATGACTTCGGCGTCTCCGTATTCAGTAACTTTGAATGTGGCTTTCGGACAATTCCTCTGAAACCTTGCAATATCAGAGACGATGAAATCGGAGACTTATACGGTCTTGAAGATATATTGTCAGATGCTACAATACTTCACCCACGTAATCGAACTGCAGAATTGACACTTAAAAGTTGGGTCTTATCAAACTAGACAAATGGTGGTACTGCTCTTCCTTTAGCATCAAAAAATTTAAGAGAACAAAGAGTGTTTAGAAAGAAAGAAAAAGAAATTTTTTTTTCAGATAATGAGAAATGCTGAAATGATCAGCTATTTATAGGTAAAACTCGGGGTTTAAAACTTCTAAAACACAATCGTAAATCATAGATTTAATTTTGAAAAAAAAAAACTGCCTAATAATTGCTACAATTCCTCTGTTGTGACTACTTGAACAAAACCACAAAATTTATCATACGAATTAGCTGTTAAACAGCTAATTAACAACAACAATGAACTTTTGTAACAGCTGTGTAAATTGATGTAATAAACAGCTATAACAATTGTGTAAATTGTTGTAAAACAGCCTCTCGATATGCCAGACAGCTTCAAGCAATTACTCTGTCAATTAAGGCAATTAAACAGTTTTCAAAATTATATTTTCAGTCTATAAAATCCGAAGATGAAATCTTTCACAGTTTTAGAAAATTCAAAGAAATTCTTATGATTCTTTTCCAAAAGGAATAGAACATGTGTACGAGGGAGTTATCTTACCACATTCAACCCGAGCCGGACAGCGGCAACGACGACGCACATGTGCAAAGGAATTGTCTTTACCACATTCAACGTGGGAGAAAAGGGATAACCCTTTAAATACCCTTCTAAAAGTATTTTCCTACCCAATGTGAGATATATACCTCAACACTCTTGAGCATTACCAACAATTATTAATTGAATAAAAATTTATATAAATATGTTTTCTTACATAAAATATTTTCCTTACCATGCATGGCATAGGCTGGTGCATGACGGTATTTGAACACAAGTGATGAATTGCGCGATGAGTGAATGGGATCGTATACCAAATAAAAGAAGAGATTATGCATTTGAACATTCATATGCCCATAACAGATTAATGTACCCTTATCATCAATTTGTAATGTATGACACAATAGATGTAAGGTATTGTCTATCTGTTGTAGATGTTCCTATTTTATTTTCTGGGGTCTTTATATACGTTTCACACTAAAAAAAATTGAATTTAAAGTTTAGCATTAAAGTTTAAGATGTATGGTGTAGGCTACAAATTGTAAGGTTTAGAATCTAAAATTAAGGCTTAAGATTTAAATTTTTTAGCGTTGAATCATTCATAGAGACATCAAAAAGGACATATAGTTTTTGTTCTTTGTACGTTAAGCTTGTAGAAGATGGTTGGGTTTTGGGCCTCAGAGGTTAAGCGGTGGTTTATAGATGTGGGTCAAATGAGCCTTAACAAAAACAGAAAAGATTCTTAGGAAAAGCGTAGGGTTGAATTTGACCCAAGAAATCCAAAATTCAAGACTGGATTACAAAATGTTTAACTCATCTAATTGAACAAAAAGTTAGATAACAAACTAAGTTTAAATACCTAACTGAGCCAAGAAATTAAGTTTAAATATCTAATTGAACAAAAAAATAGATAACAAACTAAATATTATGATTAAAGTTGAGGGGCTAAATTGCAAAAGAATAAAATTTATTTTTAAAAATATGAATTAAAGTTAAATAGGTATTCTACATTGGTTTAGGAACGTGTGGTTCAAATTTAGTCAAAATTGACTTAAATGAATGAGAAATTGAAGAAAAATGAAATCAGAGACTAAATCGCAAGAACTATAAAATTTAGTTTTTAGTTTTTCGAGTTAGGCAAAGTTCAACTCGAACTCGAAATCGAAATTTTTTCGAGTTACTCAAGTTAACTAGAAATTAAAAAAAAAATCATTTTTTGAGCCGAATTTTGCTTATCCCTATCCACATAGGTGAACAATTGGCACGAGATACTGTTTTCGGACACAAAGTCACCAATTTATATTTTTGTCGCAGCAAGCGAAGCCACAACGCATCCAGCCTGGTAACCAGAGAGTAGTCAATTTTCAGGACGAAAGCCATGCTAAAGTCATATATGCACCTAAAGCCGAGCCCACCACATTCTAAGGGTTGGTAAAGAGCCTCCCAATTAATAAGAAACATCTTGGTAGTTGTAGCATTGGTCCCCATATGAGTTGCCTCAACAATTTTTCAATATCGTTACAAACCTTCCAAGGGAGGATTGAGGTTTGCATGAAGTACACCGAAATAGCTGCTAACACTGATTTTGCCAGAGTGATTCTACCGGCCATAGAAAGAGACCTCGCCGCCCAACCACAAAGACGACTTCGCATTTTATTCAGAATGAAATCATAATCAGAGCATTTGGGTCTACCCTGTAGAATCGGTACACCAATATATTTTCCTAGCGAATCCACAGCTTGAAAAACCAAGAAAGTATTAATTCAACTTATTTTTTTAAATAGTTTTAGGTAATAACAAGGTGATATCTATTCACATTTTTTTAACAATTTGATAAGACACACATTATTCACAAAATAATGTTTGTCGGGACGAATTTCAAATATAACTAATTCAATTAATTGAATGAATGGCACGTGTGTATTCATTTTACTATTTATATTTAAAACTCAATTAATTTTTTTAACAATTTTACATTTTAACTATATAAATAATTCAATTGATTGATTGAATGAATAGATTGAAGATTTGTTTACGTTAGTATTCATTTTACTATTTATATTTGAAATTCGTCCCGACAAACATCATTTTTACTTGTAATTTTGATTTTTTTAGGTTTTATCGTTAGCTTTAAAACTTTAGCTTCGTTTTTTTAAGATTTATAACGTGTAATTTTACTGCAAAATTACTGAATTTTTCATTTTGATTTCTGTAACTTAATTTCTCTTTCATTTTACCACAGACCCAACAATGTCACAATTTAAAAAAGAACGAAGTTAAAGATTTAAAATTATTGATAAATATCAAAATATTTAAAATTACACACCCGATTTTAAACTTTCTTATTTTTTCAGTGTAGTTTTAATTTCCTATATTTATAGTTCAGACATCAATATAACTTGATTGCACCAAAAATGCAACTTTTAAGCAATTTTCAAGTTTGGTCTTTATACTTTAATTTCTTTCAATTTGGTCTTGAAATTGAAAAAACGGAACAAAATCGCTGACACGCGCCACCTCCCGACCTAGTTCGTGCTAACATTTAACGTGTGCGTTTGTTCTTTTTGGACAAAATTTGTTCTTTTTTCATAGTTTTGCCCTTTCTTTTTATGCAATTTTTTACAAAATTTTGACAATGGTGCCATCACGTAGTCACATATGTACCATGTAAACGCGTTTGACGTGACACATTTTGTTTGCATGTAAAAATGATACTATTTTATAAATAAATTTTAGTATCATTTTAATAAACAATTAGAAAAGGATATTATTATTTAGATAATAATACTTAATTTAAACCTAAATTATTCTTCTAACAAAAAAAAAGCTAAAGTACTCATAAAAGTACTATACACCGTACTATGAGATACAATACTTCTTGATAATTTTTCCAAGGCTTAATAGCTAAATAAGTGCCCAAATTATACATGTGGCTCACTTCTGGTGCTTAAACTATTTTTTTGTTCTAAATAAGCGCCTAAACTTTCATTTAGGTAATTTTAAGTGACAGGCTGTGAAAAAAAATCGTTAGCCAATTAAAATATGACACGTGACATATTTTAATTTTTAATTTATTTTAATTAATTTTTAAATAAAATTTATTTTTCTAAAAAGTATCAATTTTAAATGTTTACAAAATAGTCCCTAATCCCAAACCCAAAATCCCCAAATTGTCATCATTGTCACCGTTGACTACCTCGCCGAAGACCACCAATACCGCCGTCGGACCACCACGATCATTTTCTCCAACCACTCATCACTGGTAATCGACGGTAGGTGTGACGATCGACTTCTTTTTTGCGAGTTTGGCTTCCGTCGATGTTAAGAAGCCGATCGGCAAACCTACCGTAGTTACCGGCGATGGGTGGTTGGGGGAATAGTCATGGTGGTCCGAGGACGAATATGGTGGGCAGCGACGTGTCCATCGGTGGCGGAATCGGATGAGGAAGTTAGGGATTTTGAATTTGGGGGCCATTTTGTGAGTTTTCGAAATTTTAGTGTTTTTTAAAAATTAAGTTAAAAATAAATTAAATTTTAAAAATAAATAATTATTTTAAAAAAGAACGATAGTTAACGGTTAAGCACCTAAAATGACATAAATGAAAGTTAAGGCACTTATTTAGAACAAAAAATAATTTAAACGGCTATTAAGCCTTTTCTTAAATAGTCTAAATGTAATTATGAAATAATATTTGTTCGTATAAAATGTTAATCCTTTGATAATACACAAATTATAAACAAAACAAATTAAACTCAATTTTCATATCATTATTTTTTCCACTAAAATCAATCATTATATTCACAATACTCGTTGATATTCGAGATTAATTTCAACTTTCTATCACTTCGTTCTTCGATTTACAAGTATATTAAGTATACTCATTTACTAAAAGCCAAGTAATAATTTTTCTAAAAGGAAAAAGTTGAACAGGAGTTCCTACAAAGGATCGGACTAATGATACAATACTTGAATTCTCGATGTAGATGCTACATAGTTGGTTCTCATCCTTCAGAGACTACGAGTGTAATAGGAGCATCCGTCGACAAAAGGATCACCCTAAGATGATAATCTCATGGCTATTGAGAACGAATCAAATCAGATGGTTCTATTTCTCAATCTTTCTGACTTGCTCCTACGGAACCAAGGTCGAAAAGATTGAGAAAAATCAGTCATTCACAACCACTGATGAAGGATTCCTCGAAAAGTTAAGGATTAGTAATCCGTTTTAGAAATCGAATGGGTTCAATCTTATACATACGCGAGGAAGGTAATCAAAAAAAAGAAAGAAGATAAGTTCTTCTTTACTTTTATCACAGGTGGGGAAAGAAACATCGTATGCTCCAGAAGATAGATTATTACGGGCCATACTTGGGATTCAGGTATCCACTTCAAAGGAAACTTGTCTAAAATTACCTATAGGTGGGAGGGGTCGAGTCATCGATGTGAGATGGATCCAGAAAAATGGGGGTTCTAGTTATAATTTGGAAACGATTCGTGTATATATTTCACAGAAACGCGAAATCAAAGTAGGCCCATAAAAACCAAAGCAATAACAAACCAAATTCCACCACCAATTGTTGGATTAAAATTCAATAAAAGTGGGCACATATGTATAATGTACGTTGTTATTATAAAGTTTAACACGTAATTAGGTGACCAATTATGTTACACGTGTTATAGGTACTAAATTGTCATGGAATTAAAAGTGTAGATACCATAAGTCAGATTTATAACTCAATGAAGGGCAGAGTTGTAAATATTAATAAACTGTTTTAATTCAGTTTATATAAAGGGTAGTGGTCCCCGAGATATAGGTTAACTTGCATATCTCTTTTCCCCGTCTGAGAGTTGTGTGCCAATAGGTAATTTATCATCTCGGAAGATCAAACTCTCTCTAAAAAATCTTCATCGATGGATTCAGGTACGCTTCCACAAATTTAGTTTTGTTCTTAATGATTTGACATATATATAGATCTTGGGTTTATATTCGTTTCGAATATATTTTGGTTCTCACAAGTGGCATAAGTGCCAGGGTATGCCGAATCATTGAGAATCAATTATGTATTTCGGTGTGGTTTTGATTTCTATGGCGTTAATTCTTGTGCGATGAAGATCTTATAATTTTGTTTATTCGCATATGTTAGGGTTTGATATTTCGCATGTTCTGTAACTTTTCGATAGCCCTTATGTTGCGTGAGTAATCGGTAATTAACAATGGAATTTTCAATTGAGAATATTCTTCGTGGTTTCGATTGAATTTGCGATTGGTTTTCCAATTTTAATTACTTACGTGTTGTGAACTGTTTGGTATTTTGATGTGGATTAATTAATATTATTCATAAATTACAGTTTTAATTTTGTCCATTATTATCATGTTAACCGTATGCCTATTTATAATGGATTAGGTTTAGCATTCTAATGGGCATATAACATATTTAAGAGATAAGTTGCACGCATTTTGATTGGTTTTATAAATAAAATATATATTTAATTCGGTTGGATCAAAATTTTAGTTTTGATCATTAGGTATTAAGATAAATCTTTAGAAACAAATAAATTCATATTTTGGCTATGTCTAATATTTTAGTAGGTTAATTGAAACACATTGTCACCAAAGTGACCACTTATGCGTAGATTAACTTATTTAAAATATTACGATGTTTGTATTTTTGTAATTCATGTGTTTATTAATTGGCCCAAAGGAAAATTAATATTTGGCCGAATTTCAAATAACACATGTGGTAATAAATGTGTGACAATTATAAGGTAATTTACGTGTGCAATACGTTAGTCCAAAGATTAACCTGTTGTTCGACATAGTTTATTGTCAATGTTTGATTGCTACAATAAGAGTACCGTTACAGTTAATATTACTGTCCAAAGACTTGATATTAATGTTTTGTTTGATATCTTGAGGGGAATTAGTCATTATTTTGAATTTATTTGTTTACTTATGAATTATTGGTGTGGGCATATTTATTTATTTATTTATTATTCTTTTGTTATATATTCAGCTAGTTCTTCTACTGCCACAATATCTGCTAATGTCAATTCTATACTCATGCTTAATGGGACGAATTTCAAGGAATGGAAAAGGCACTTACTGATAGTGCTTGGCTGTATGGACATAGACCTTGCGTTAAGGGAAGAACAACCTGCACCTCTCACTGCGGCAAGCACCCCTGATGCAAAAAGGGATTTTGAGAGGTGGGAACGTTCTAATCGCATGAGTCTGATGATCATGAAACACAGCATTCCGGAAACCTTTAGGGGTGCAGAATCTGAAGAAATTATTCAGGCTAAGGATTTCCTTGATAATATTGAGCAACGTTTTGTTAAAAACGATAAGGTTGATATGATATCACTTCTGAATTCCTTGATGTTTATAAAGTACAAGGGTCAAGGAAATATAAGGGAGTACATTATGGAAATGTCTCATATTGCTTCAAAACTTAAAGCACTTAAGATCGAGTTTTCTGATGATTTACTCGTCCTTATGGTTTTGGTATCGCTTTCTGCACAGTTTAACCAATTTAAAATTAGTTATAACTGTCAAAGGGGGAAGTGGACTCTAAATGAGCTTATTTCTCATTGTGTTCAAGAGGAAGAAAGGTTGAAGCGTGAGAAAACTGAAAGTGCTCATTTGTCTAGTGCCTCTAAAGACAAGGGCAAGAAAAGAAAATATCATAATGAAGCTGCTAAGGGTCCAGCTCAAAAGAAACAAGAGAATGTTTCAAATAATTGTTTCTTTTGTGACAAGCCTGGACACATGAAGAAAGATTGTACCAAATATCACGCATGGCGTGCAAAGAAAGGTATGAATCTTACTTTGGTCTGTACTGAGGTTAATTTAGCTTCAGTACCTAGAAACACTTGGTGGTTAGATTCTGGTGCTACTACTCACATAAGTGTTTCTATGCAGGGTTGCATGAGCTACCGAAAGCCAAGTGATGGTGAAAGAAACATCTTTGTGGGCGATGGAAAATCGGTGGAAGTGGAAGCAATTGGGCATTTTAGGTTGTTATTAGGAACTGGTTTTTATTTGGATTTGAAAAACACTTTTGTTGTTCTGTCTTTTAGGCGAAATTTAGTTTCAGTTTCTTTGTTGGACAAATTTGGTTATTATTGTTCATTTGGAAACAATCAGTTCACTTTGTCTTTAAATTCAAGTATTGTTGGAACTGGTTATTTAAATGCTTATGACAACCTTTAGATACAATTGCATCCTATAATGAAACCTTGCATGTGGAATCACGTGGTACTAAGCGAAAATTAAATAAAGAAAATTCAGCATCATTATGGCATAAATGCTTAGGTCATATATCAAAGTGTAGGACTGAGCGTCTTGTATCTAATGGTATTTTAGAGTCCTTTGACTTCACAGACTTTAATGTTTGTGTTGATTGCATCAAGGGAAAGTAGACCAAAACTAAGAGATTAGGTGCCAATCGTTCTACAGATGTCTTAGAATTAATTCATACTGATATTTGTGGGCCATTCCCTACGGCATCTTGGAATGGTCAACAATATTTCATAACATTCATAGACGATTACTCACGTTATGGGTACCTATATCTCATTCATGAAAAATCTCAGTCTTTGGACGTGTTCAAATCCTATAAAGCTGAAGTTGAGAATCAACTCAACAAAAAGATTAAAAATGTTCGATCTGATCGTGGTGGTGAGTACTACTGTAGATATGATGGATCAGGTGAACAACGTTCAGGACCATTTACAAAGTTTCTAGAGGAATGTGGTATTGTCCCACAATACACCATGCCAGGATCACCTAGTATGAATGGTGTTGCTGAGAGACATAATAGGACTCTTAAGGATATGAGAAGAAGTATGATTACTCATTTTACCTTACCTGAGTCACTCTGGGGAAAAGCATTAAAGACAGCAGCGTACATTCTGAATAGAGTACCCACTAAAGCAGCTGAAAAGACACCGTATGAGCTTTGGGTGGGTAGAAAGCCCACTCTAAAGCATTTTCACATTTGAGGATGTTCAACTAAGGCAAGGTTTTATAGGCCGCTTGAAAAGAAATTGGACTCCAAAACAGTAAGCAGCTACTTTATTGGTTATTCTGAGCGATCTAGGGGCTATAAATTTTATGATCCCATAATTAAGAATATTTTTGAGATGGGAATTGTAATATTTTTTGAGGATGTTGAGTTTGGAGGGAGAAATAAGGTAAAAGACATTGTCTTTGAGGAGGAATTGAGTTTTAACTCAGTTCATACTATTACTTTTGATGATGTTCAAGTTTCTATACCGATAATCAATCAAGAAGTGAATCCGAAACCTCAACAAGACAATGTCGAACAGATCCCTCTTATTCAGGATGAGGTAATTGTTCCAGAAGAACAAACTCAACAACCTCAAGAACAAGTGCCATTAAGGAGATCCACGAGAGAAAGGAAAATGCTATTCTGGATGATTATATTGTGTTTCTCCAAGAAAATGAGGATGACAATGGAATAATGAAAGATGATCCGATCAACTTTCATCAGGCCATGCAAAGTATTAACTCTCAAAATGTGCAAAACCAATTGGTTGTAAATGGATTTTTAAAACCAAGAGAGATGTAAATGGTAATGTGGAGAGGAATAAGGCACGTCTTGTAGCTAAAGGTTATACTCAAAAAGAAGGCATTGACTTTTCAGAGACTTTCTCTCTGATTTCATCGAAATACTCATTTAGGACAATCATGGCACTTGTAGCTCATTTTGATCTTGAGTTACATCAGGTGAATGTTAAGACTGCGTTTCTCAATGGAGACATTGAAGAAACAATTTATATGGTGCAAATAGAAAACTTTGAGTCGGGAGACCCAAAGAATATAGTTTGCAAATTAACAAGATCCATCTTTGGACTTAAACAAGCTTCTCGTCAATGGTATCACAAATTTCATCAAGTAATTGTCTCGTTCGGTTTTGAGATGAATATTGTTGATGATTGGGTGTATCACAATTTTAGTGGGAGTAAGTACATATTATTGGTTTTATATGTCGATGACATTTTGCTTGCCACGAATGATATAGGCTTACTGCACGAAACCAAGAGATTTCTATCTAAGCATTTTGAAATAAAAGATCTTAGGGACGCTTCTTTTGTTTTAGGAATTCAGATACATCGAGATCGGTCTCGGGGTATTCTTGGATTGTCACAAAAGAACTATATCGATAAAGTACTTAAAAGGTTTGACATGCAAAATAATAAACCAATAGACACCCCTGTCACTAAAGGAGACAAGTTTTGTCTTGCACAATGCCCTAAAAGTAATCTTGAAATTCAAGAAATGCATAAGATTCATTATACATCAGCTATTGGGAGTCTAATGTATGCTCAAGTATGTACGCCTCCGGATATTACGTACATTGTTGGGATGTTAGGCAGATACTCAAGCAACCCTGGTATGGACCATTGGAAAGCAGCCAAGAGGGTTATGAGGTATCTTCAGAGAACAAAAGATTATATGCTCACGCACAGAAAATCGGATCATTTGGAGGTCATAGGGTATACGGATTCTGATTTTGTTGGGTGCCAAGATAGTAGAAAATCTACATCAGGCTATATTTATCTGTTAGCTGGTGGAGCTATATCTTGGAAAAGTGCCAAACAGACACTTGTAGCTTCTTCCACTATGGCAGCATAGTTTGTAGCATGCTACGAGGCATCAAATCATGGAATATGGCTGCGAAATTTTGTCACTGAGCTGCGTATTTTGAGAATATAGAAAGACCACTTAAATTATTTTATGACAATAAATCAGCAGTGATGTATTCCAACAACAATAGGAGCTCGTCTAAGTCAAAGCACATTGACATAAAGTTCCTAGTTGTGAAAGAAAGAGTGCAAAGTGGACAAATATCCATAGAACACATTGGGACAAACTCTATGATAGCGGATCCGCTCACAAAAGGTTTATCACCCAAGGTCTTTCATGAGCACACTGCTCATATGGGTGTTACATCATTTGAGGATATTATTGTTTGAGTGGAAGTTTGTTATTTGTTCGCTTTATGTTTATGTTTATTTTCAGACATTTATGTATTTGGTTATTTTCTGATCAGAAATGAAGTATTCAGGTTATTCACTCTTTTCTTATTTGGATAAGGACCTTACTTATGTTTAAAGAGGACCAGTTGGAAATAGGCATGTTCGGTTCACATTTACATGTAATTTCCATGCTACGCATCCATGATTGATCTATGTCATTTGAGTATATTTGTATACATGACCATTGATGGGTCCAGTCATGATTGATATGGCGAAGGCCGCTTTGATCCTATATGGATATAATTGATGGACGAGATTGTTATAGAATACCTATTACATGATAGCAAATTTTTGAGCTCATAAGGTTGTACATTTGTCAGGAAACATATGTTGCCCAAGTGGGAGATTGTTGAATTAAAATTCAATAAAAGTGGGCACATATGTATAATGTACATTGCTATTATAAAGTTTAACACGTAATTAAGTGACCAATTATGTTACACGTGTTATAGGTACTAAATTGTCATAGAATTAAAAGTGTATATACTATAAGTCAGATTTATAACTCAATGAGGGGTAGAGTTGTAAATATTAATAAATTGTTTTAATTCAGTTTATATAAAGGGTTGTAGCGATGTCTGTTTCGCCACTGAGGTAGGCCGGACACCATAAAACCATAGATTTAAAAACTTTGAGTTCGGGAGTCGGTTACGGATGGGGAAGGATTAGCACCCCCACACCGCCCAAAATTGATACTTTAATAATTATCACTTTATTAATATTGGATTTTCCGGGTTAAAGTGACGATTAGTTTAAAATTCGGTTATAATTGCGAATAAATTTTAAAGGTCTCGTTATCCGAGAGTAAACGCCCAACCACTATCACTACGCCTGATACTGGCCCCATTTACGCTCGGATAAAAGGGCACCACATTGACAATTTATATAACTGTTATGTAACCTAAAACATGGCGAATATAAATACAATGCGATAAATAAATACTAACATAATAAAATACTAATCTAACATAAATAAAATACTAATCTAAAACATACATACATAAATATTAATCTAACTCATAAACAAAACAAATCTAACATAAATAAAATACTAACATTCATAAATATTAATCTAACACATAAAAACAAATTTAACATAACTAAAATATTAATATAAAACATAAATTTAAAACATAATAGATACTAATCTAAAGCATAAATAAACATAAAAAGTAAAAAAAAACACAATTTTAAATTAACTAATACTTCATTAAATCATAAAAATTACAACATAAATAAAAAGGTAAGAAAATATACCTAACTATGAGCTCGAATAACGAACCCCGACTGAACCCCACCGAGATCTACCACGACCTCTCCAAAATTATTAACTAGATCGGACCTAAAATAGGACCCCGATCGAACCGACCAGGACCGAGGGCACTACCCCGGTCCTTGGCTAGCCGGGAGCTAATGCCCCCTTATTTGGCCTTGCCATGGCCGATTGTTCCTTCTCCAATTGCTTCAATCTTATGCCTATTTATAGGCGATTTCAGGGGTGGATGGGGGATTTGAGTGACGTGGAGCTTTAGGCTCCACAATAATTCCTTTTTTTATAATATATTTTTTATTATTTTATTATTTTATTATTTTTTATTTTTTATTTTACCTTTTTATATATATTTTTTACCTTTTTTATTAATTTTTATATTAATAATACTACCATTAAAATAATACTAATAACACTAAAACCCGGTCAAAAATGAGTGATTACAGTTGCCCCTCTTTGCTTGTTCTTGTGAAACGAGAACAAAGCAAAGATCAAAAGCACTCATTTTGACCTACTTCCTAGTCTTTGGCTTCGGAATCACGTGTTCTTCTGGAACTCTCCGCTCTTTCTTAGCTGAGTCTTCAAGCTTGTAAGTTCTTCCTATATAGAACGTCTTCACCTTCTGATCTTGGAACTATAGGTCCTCCCTATATAGAACCTTTCATTCTGAAGTCTTGAGTTACGAGTCCCTCCTATATAGAACTTTTCACTCTGAGACGATAAAGCTTGGAGTCCTTCCTATATAGAACTCTTCACCTTCAACGCTGGTTTCTCCTATATAAAACCTTTTGCGCCACTGATGGATTCTTCCGACTGGGAGTTCCTCCTGTATAGAACTGCTAGTCTTCAAACCCTAGAGCCGCCAGTCCTTCCTATATAGAACTTTTAGCTTCTGAAATCTAGAATTACAGGTTCTTCTTATATAGAACCTCTCACTCTAAGACAGTAAAGCTCGGAGCCCTTCCTATATAGGACTCTTCCCTTCAACACAACGAGTTTTCCCTTATTTGTCATGGGTGAATTCCTTCGGCTGGGAGTTCTTCCTATATAAAACTGCTAGTATTCACCCTGGAGCTGCAAGTCCTTCCTATATAAAACTTTCAGCTTCTAAAGCCTCGGAGCGGCGGATTCTTCCTACATAGAACCTCTTGCTACGGGAGCTTGAAAATATAGGCCCTTCCTATATAGAACCTTTATCTTCGAATTTTTCTTTTCTCTTTTTCCTTTTTTCTTTTTCCTTCTTTTTCTGATTTTTTCTCTTTTTCATTTTTCTCTTCTCTTTTTTCTATCTCTTTTTCTTCTAGGACTCACGCTGCTATAGCTGCTGAAATCTTTCTTCAAATTTTGGGGACTCACACCGAAAGTGGCTGCCAAACTTTCTTCAAATTTTGGGGACTCATGCCGAAAATGGCTGCCAAACTTTCTTCAAATTTGGGGATTCACGCCGAAAATGGCTTCCAAACTTTCTTCAAATTCGGGGACTCACACCGAAAATGGTTGCCGATCTTCTAGGACTCACGCTGCTATAGCTGCCAAACTTTCTTCAAATTTTGGGATTCACGCCAAAACTGGCTACCGAACTTTCTTCAAATTCGGGGACTCACACCGAAAATAGTTGCCGATCTTCTAGGACTCAGGCTGCTATAGCTGCCAAACTTTCTTCAAATTTTGGGATTCACGCCAAAAATGGCTACCGAACTTTCTTCAAATTCGGGGACTCACACCGAAAATGGTTGTCGATCTTCTAGGACTCACGCTGCTATAGCTGCCAAACTCTCTTCAAATTTTTGGATTCACGCCAAAAATGGCTACTGACCTTTCTTTAATGGAATCCACTTCTTAATACTCTTTGATAATTCTTCAAGTACCTGTCCAAGCAAAAATTGACATGCCCCTATCTATATGATGCATGCAATGTAATGCTTTCTTTCTCCTCTTTTTCTCTTTTCTCTCTTCTCATTTTCTTTTTCTTTTTTTTCTTTTTTCTTTTTTCTTCTTTTTCTTTTTTCTATTTCCTTCAATTTTTTCTTATTATTTTTTTCTTTTTCTTTTCTTTTTCTTCTCCCTCTCTTTCTTTCTTTTTTTTCTTTTTCTTTTAGCCCCTTTTTCGTTCTAAAGTCTTACACCCTGAAAGGTCACTCCTCAGATTTCTTCATCTCTTTACTTCTTCATTGTATGCTCTTAAATTCTCATTTGAACATGCTTTTAAACCTTTTGTGCGAAAGGATTTTCTTGTTTTCGGGGTTATCACTCGTCTTCATAAATGATCTTCTAGTTCTTATATTATTCTTATAAGAACCCTTGTCATCTTCTTCGCTTGGCGTTGCCCCATTCAACCACGGGCTCTACTGCTTTGAATTTTCTGGCCCATCATACAGAGCCTTGATCTATTTCTAGTCACCAGGGTGAGCCAAAATGCTTCCGTTCCATGAGCTCATCCTTAAGCTTCTCGTAGCATTTCGACAGGAACTAACTTTCGGTCCCTATGCTTTAAATCTCATCATCATTCATTTTTAAAGTAATGCAAAAGGCAATTTACTTGTGTATATTTCAAAAAAATAATGATTGTTTGAAAAGATAACAGTCATTTTGAAAATCACAACTTGGAGGGGATACCAAACATTTTGAAAACATTGTTTGGGACAAATGGTAAACATCATCTCTCTCTTTTTTAAGGACCAAACATTTTTTTTAAAAAGTTAATGTTTGGAGAATGGTAAACAAAATTCGAAGTATATTGACAAACATTTTTTAAAAACTAATGTTTGGGGGAAATGGTAAACATCAAAACTTTGGGAGAAAATGTTAAATCTTTTAAAACATGTTTGCCCCGAAATATCAAACACCATAGCGCATCTGCTTCAAGTTGCCAGAGGTCAACTCTAATGAAGCGCATATTTAGAAGATCTTGACCATTGTGGAGATATATGCCAATGTATAGTTGCTTCTGGTCTAATAGGCTTTTGAGAGGAACAACCCTACCTAGTTTCTACCCCGTTTAAGGTGGCTCTCTTAATCTCACTATCTCACCATACCCTATCCTTCCCTCATTTGGGTGTCGATCAAGCACTTCGAAGTTTGACGTTCCTTGAAGCAAAGTTAACCCTTATAGGCGGAATGAAATCTGAAGGCATTCTCATTCAACTTGGATATCTATGGATGACCAGAATGGTCTTTGGGGCTTGTAATGTAGGCCTTTGGTTTATGGTTAAGTGGAACAGTATTTCTGTACTTGTGTGTAACTTGGATATGCCCATTATTCCTTCCCTTTTTTGGATCACTCTAGACTGCCCGTTTTCGGGTTTTCACCCTAGAGTTCATTTCCTTTCTTTTTAATGTAGGCTGCCTTGCATACGGGCTATATACTAATGTTCGTTTTCTGTTCAAGAATGTTTGATCCTCCAAAACTCCTCAGAACTGAGATTTCTTGAATGAAGGACTACGAATACATTTCTGGGAATTCTTGTGATTAGCATGCCCAGATAAAATATTATTCTTTCTTTCTTCTTTTCTCTTTTTTCTTTTTCATTTTTTCTCTTGGATCGCTCTAGACTGCCATTTTTAGGTTTTCACCCTAGAGATCACTTCCTTCTTTTGTACCTTCGGATCAGTGTATTTTGGTTGGATATTGATGCCAGCATGCTCAGGCAGACTACTCTTTTTCTTCATTTTGAGGATCACTCTAGACTGCTCATTTTTGGGTTTTCACCCTAGAGGTCATTTCCTTTTTCAAAATTGGCAATCTTTGGGCCGAATTGTCTTGACTTGGCTTCAATTCGAGCTTCTATACTAATTTTTAAAACTGATATTTACTTGAAATGTGGATTCCTTGTGTCTCTTGCTCATAGTTGAAGTCTCATTCTTGTATTGTTTAATCCGTGTGTGAAGCATAGACAATATTCTTCATTTCTCTTTTTCTTTTTTCTTTTTATTTTCTTCTTTTCTTCTTTTTCTCTATCTCTCTTTCTTCTTTTTTATTTTATTTTTTCTCTTTTTTTTTCTTTTCTTCTCTTTTTTGTTTTGTTTTCTTTTTCTTTTTTGTTTTAAACTGTCCATTTTGGGTTTTTAGCCTTGAATCTCTTTCTTCTTATTCGAGTCTATAAATGTATCCTTGAATCAACACGTATCTATACTGGGTATTGATGATATCTTCTGCTCGAAGTTACTTGCCTCTCTACAGCTCTTCTAATATTTACTCGATCTGGATTGCTTCGGCCTTCTAATTACCATTTCTCTTCTTTTCTTTGGTTTTTCGTTTGGACATATCCTTGTTTACAACCACTTTCTTCTGATGATTTTCTGATCTTCGTATCCAATCTGTCTGGACTCATCTCTGTCTTCTCGTAAAGTAAAAAGAATATCATTCGTTGTCAAATTCACAGATGTCTTGAGAATGCCTTCAAGGGGTAGAGGTTTAGGGCCAACTTTCGTTTCAAGGATCTTAAACGACAAGTTTCTGAGAAGATAAATTCTTAAAATGGGAATTGTCCATTGTCTAAACACTCGCTTTGTTTCTCTGTTGGCCTAAGTAAACTAGCAGATACTCACATTTACAGTATCCCCACAACATTCAATCTCTTCTAAATATATGCAACTTAAAGTTGATCTTTGGATCTGAAGCAAATGTAATGTTGCATTCAAAATTTGAGGATCTGGTATAGAAATGATATATACATATGTCCATTCAAAAATGCATGTATATGCATATGGGAAAACTACCCCATAAAAATAAAATGTTTAAAGAATCAAGAATGTAAAAATACTTTCTAAATGGAAATGTGATTTTTAATTCTAAAAAATATATGTTTGAGATTTTTTTTAAAGCATTGAGAATTTCTTTGCGAACTGATGGGAAAACCATAGGGACCTCCGGACTGCCTCCCGAGTATTAACTCATTCTGGTCCTTTGTAGTGTAGGCTTGTGCCACTTCTATTGTTTTTCCTTGCTGGATCAATTCTTGTCATGACTCCTTCGTCAACCAACTTCTTGATTTCTTATATTAACAACCTCAAATTTCTTGGTGCCATGCCCCGGTGCCTTAATGTAGAACTCACATGCACTGTATAGATTAAAACTGTGGGCAGATGAGCTAGGCGTAATCTTTATCGGGCCAGAGGTAAGGTACTAACCCTTGACCAGATGAGGCCCTATAGAATACTCTGAATATCTCTAAATATGTACTTGTTCGAAGATTTTTTTCCGGTGATTCGGAGGAATCTGCCTGTCTTCTTCTCTTACGATCACGAGAACCTTGAAAGTGGTACCCATTTATCTCTTTCTTTCCTTCTGCTCCTAGACAGGTATGGTCTTTAAACTTAGGCCTCAAAGTGCATGTTCGTTTCTCTCTCCGACTGTCATTAAGTCCTCAAAGCTGGCATTCATTTTCTCGAGCATTTTATTAAAGATGAAATATGAAAGGTGGCATGTAAGTCATTTTCCTCTTCATCTACGGGAGGCTGTACCTGGGTCGCTAAACACAGCCACCTCAAAGCACGTTTCTTGAAGCCTTTATCAGGTTTCATTTTCGTACCCTAGAGATACTGATGACTTGGTGATAGGTCTAAAGTATATATGTATTGCCCATAAAGACGTCAGTTAAGTCTCCGCATGACTACACTTGGTCTCTACTTAAATAGTTGTACCATATCACGGTAGGTCCTGCTAGACTATTGTAGAGGTAGTGGATCGAGAATTTTTCAGTCTCGATGTAGTCTTCTATCTTTCTACAGGACGTGGTCAGGTGAATCTTGGGGCAGCTTGTTCTGTCATCATACGTAAATCTGAGAATCTTTGAAATCCGGATGAATGACCAAATCAGGGTTCAAACTGAGTTTTCTTGCATCGAAGGCATCAAACTTCTTCTTTTTATTTTTTCTTTCGAGCCCATCTTTTAACCGCTCGAATCTTAATTTTTGAGTGTCTTCAATTCTTTTATCCATGATAAAACCCTAATTGGTCTTTGAATTACTCCTCATAAAATTTATGCGAGGTAATAATAATGCAAGGTGATGATAATGTCATGTAAAACATGCCAGGATCGTGCAAAGCAATGCAATGCAATCCTAAAATATAAACATGAATGCAATAAGGTATTGATTCCAAAAGTGATTCCCATAGAACGACGTTCATTGAGGCCAAAAGGTTTCATTATATCAGATATTAGATATTTACAATTACTGATAAGCTTCAGTGCCTACTTTCTTAACTTCATCCAGTAGTTCGGTCATCTTGCCTCTGTAGTCCAACATTTGGTCCATGTTCTGACAAAGCCTCCCACCTTGTTGAGTCGCCTTACCTGTTCGGATAATATCGATCTTCGGGTCCTCATCTATCCTTTGCTTAGTTTTTCGCAGCTTGGAAGTTGTCCTCCTTACTTTCCAACTGAAGAGTGTTGGATTGTCATTGCTCTGTCGTAAACTTGTTTCCAAAACTTTGGGTAAGTCATTCTGTAGCTCATTTCTGGAGACTATCGTACCTATTCCCAATTTCCTCAAATGTACCTGATAACATCTTGACTTGATTCTTGCTTGACTAGTTTCTCTTCTTTCAATATTTCGAGTCGTCTTTCAACTGGACAACACCGTTCATCTATTCTTTAAAGGTGACCCAATCTGATATTCTTAAACACTCAGGAAAGCTTTTGATGATCATTCTGCAAATTAAATTTTATCCAAGTTATCTCTCTATTATATGAGCTGGCTGAACTCGAAAGAATATCCCTCTCTTGGGATGCCCCTATCTCCGATCTTCAAATTTAACTCGCTTGAGTGACCCATTTCAGTATTACTCGAACTTTGTCCTGGATATCAATTCATCCTCAACTTTGCCCCTCGGGTGATTGTTAGCTCACTATAGAATTGGGGAACTCCGTCTTCGAAACCTAAAATCCTCATCGCGATAAGATCTTGAACTCATTCCTCAGGGCCCCGCAATCCTCAATACCGGGACCCAAACTTCCTAAACAGTAACTGCCTCTAGCACGTGTGTTGTAATCTCTCGAATAAGAAGGTCTCTTCGCTAGAGACTTCACCGAGGTAATAAGTCTCTTGTCGATGAACATTAGGAGTAGTTCGGTGTACCTCACAGGAATCAAGATATACTTCTTTCCATTATTTGCTTCTCAAGTTTCTTCTGGACTGAGCTCTATTTTTTGAAAGCCCGACTCAAGCATACCTTCCGCCTGTTTATTGATGCAGATCTCAAAAAGGGTTCAATTTGTCGTATTTGGCTGACTTGGAGGTAGAATTATGACTATCTCGCTCTCTATTCTGATCCTTAATCGGTTCTTCTTTCGGTTTGATGGATCGTTTACCTTTCGTCAAAGTATTCATCTGATTCATCACGTATTCCCTCTGTTTCTTTCAACTCTTGCACTTTACTTTGCTCATTACCAGTACCGTGTCTCCTTACTGTGTCTGACCTGAAGTCTTCAGATGGTTCCTCTTCTATTGTCTCTGATCTTGTTCTGGGACAAAACCCTGGATCCGTGCCCTCTAATATCTGACCAGACGACCCTTTGCCAATTATGAACGATTTCTGAGATTTGAGGAACCACTTCGGGAATCAATACCCTATAAATGCGAGAATGCATGTAAATGCGGTGTTGATTCTCGAACAGTCTTTGAAAAACTTTCAATAGAGAAAATGTATGTTTGCAAGAAATTAATAATGAATTACAGGCAACAGTTGACTTTATTCTGGAGACCTTGACTTCGGGAAGCAAAACCTGTGCTCCACGTCTCGACGTCGTCTTCAGGATGATGGATGACTCCGTCTTCTCCTCTTATTCTATTCTATGGACTCGTGATGTCATGATCTTTATTTTTGTGGCTTCTGAAAAGGACATCAAACAATATATTTTCTTCTGTAGATCTGGGTACGTCTAAACAGGGATGGATTCTATCGATCCTAGGGGAGTACTTTAAAATTTTTTGGGGTTTAAATTAAAATTTTCAAGGATCATTTGGTTTAAAAATTCCCCATTTTTATTATCAAAAAGTTTTAACTTACTTAAAAATGAAACTTTTATGTTTCTTTTTGTTATTATTATTATTCTGAAAGTTTTATGAAGGAAGAAGTTTCAAAGCAAAATAATAATATTTTCAATTTTTTTAAAATGAGTTAAATTAAAATCTGAGATTCTTTTTTAAAAAATGGTCAAATGTGAAGATTTAAAATTGGGGTTCTGCGGCCCTGACTGAATCTTCTGCGTCGCACATGCCTTACTATCGTACCGTCTTCTTTCGCGATTGGTCTTTGCTCGGCCTAACTTGATACTGTAATATTATCGTTTCTGGCAAATCAGACTTTTTCTATTTTGAAATCCTTTTAAAGAACTGTTCTTGAATCAACACCATGTCATGATATGCAACATGAATGCAAATAAAGGCGTTGATTCCGCTGGTAATCACCCTTTCGAACGACTTTCATGGGAATTAAAGGGTCCAGATTACAAAAAGATCCATATTACAAAAGGAGTCCCTATTACAAAAAGTCTTAATTACAAAATAAAGTTCTACACATAAGCCCTAGCTCTACCTCTTAGCTCATCGATAGCTCTGAGCAACTTGATAAACCTTGGTGCTTCTTCCATGTCCGGGGTTACGAAAGGTTGGAGAGTCGCGGCTTCGGTAGCTAAGTCATTCACACGCCTTGCAACTTGTCGTATATCCACCATTAGGGTCTCGTGTGTATACTTTGGCACTACACGCTCGTTCGGCAAATTGTTACGTCGGATCTGTTGAGTAATCTCTGACCGATGTCATGCGACTGGATCGATGCCGTCATTCCTAAGACACATTTTTTCCACGATGAAAGATTTTCTAATCGGGCAAACCACTTGAATCAACGCCTCTATGTAATGTGGATGCAATGATAGTGCAACAAAAGTATGTGTAAAATAAAAATAAAAATAAAACACAAAAATGAGTTAGTACCGGATAAAAATAATAAATACATAAATAAAAGGACAAATAAAATAAAATAAGGTAAACAAACAAAAAAAACCCTATTTATCCCGTCTAAAACACCTAAAGTTATCCGCATGGCTCTAAAGGGGTGGGTTTCTATATGTTCTCTACATGCAGTCTTGGTTCTAGGAGGTACCCGAATTGTCCTTGTTGTCCCCTACTAAGAGTAGCAAGGCCCCCGATCATCACCCATTATAGGCTCCTTTCAACCGGGTTCAATTCAGGGGGACCCATTCACTTATGCCCGTACGAAGGAACGATATCCTTACGAAAGCATAAGGTACTCGAGCCCCGAAGGTACTTGCTAGGCCCATACGGGAGAACGATATCTCCACGAAAGCATTAGCGTTTTCCCCCCACAAAAAAAAACGAGTTTATATGCCATATTTTAAATGCGTTAAAATAAACGCGCAATTATAACCGAATGTTAATTTAATAGTCACTTTAACCCGGAATTTCTAATATTAATAAAGCGGTAATTATTTTAAAAGCTTGACTCTCATTTGTTTTTTTTTTAACAAAAATGTTCCCCAGCGGAGTCGCCATCTGTAGCGATGTCTGTTTCGCTAAAAAAACGTGTTTTCGAAGTGTTGGTTGTCTTCCGGATATAAAAATATTGATCCGTGGGGTTTTGAAAATATCGTATTTTATTTAAAGAAAGGGAGTCGCCACCGGCCACTGAGATAGGCCGGTCACTATAAAACCAGAGATTTAAAAACTTTGAGTTTGGGAGTCGGTTACGGATGGGGAAGGATTAGCACTCCCACACCGCCTAAAATTGGTACTTTAATAATTACCGCTTTATTAATATTGGATTTTCCGGGTTAAAGTGACGATTAGTTTAAAATTCGGTTATAATTGCGAATAAATTTTAAAGGCCCCGTTATCCGAGAGTAAACGCTCAACCACTATCACTACGCCTCATACTGGCCCCATTTACGCTCAGATAAAAGGGCACCGCATTGACAATTTATATATTTGTTATGCAACCTAAAACATGGCGAATATAAATACAATGCGATAAATAAATACTAACATAATAAAATACTAATCTAACATAAATAAAATACTAATCTAAAACATATATACATAAATATTAATCTAACTCATAAGTAAAAACAAATCTAACATAAATAAAATACTAACATTCATAAATATTAATCTAACACATAAAAACAAATTTAACATAACTAAAATATTAATATAAAACATAAATTTAAAACATAATAGATACTAATCTAAAGCATAAATAAACATACAAAGTAAAAAAAAATACAATTTTAAATTAACTAATACTTCATTAAATCATAAAAATTACAACATAAATAAAAAGGTAAGAAAATATACCTAACTAGGAGCTCGAATAACGAACCCCGACTGAACCCCACCGAGATCTACCACGACCTCTCCAAAATTATTAACTAGATCGGACCTAAAATAAGACCCCGATCGAACCGACCAGGACCGAGGGCACTACCCCGGTCCTTGGCTAGCCGGGAGCTAATGCCCCCTTATTTGGCCTTGCCATGGCCGATTGTTCCTTCTCCAATTGCTTCAATCTTATGCCTATTTATAGGCGATTTCAGGGGTGGAGGGAGGGATTTGAGTGACGTGGAGCTTTAGGCTCCACAATAATTCCTTTTTTTTTATAATATATTTTTATTATTTTTTATTATTTTTTTATTTTTTATTTTACCTTTTATATATTTTTTACTTTTTTTATTAATTTTTATATTAATAACACTACCATTAAAATAATACTAATAACACTAAAACCCGGTAAAAAATGAGTGATTACAAAGGTAGTGGTCCCCGAGATATAGGTTAACTTGCATATCTTTTTTTCCCGTCTGAGAGTTGTGTGCCAAGAGGTAATCTATCATCTCGAAATATCAAACCCTCTCTGGAAAATCTCCATCGATAGATTCCGGTACGCTTCCGCAAATTTAATTTTTTTCTTAATGATTTGACATATATATAGATCTTGGGTTTATATTTGTTTCGAATATATTTTGGTTCTCACACCAATATCGACTTACTCCTCCACATCATCGTCGCCGTCATCAATGCCGCCGCCATCGCCACCGCCAAACTTAAACCTTCTCCACTAAACGACGTTGCCTCCGCCTTCTCCCCAGCGACATCTTTATTATTACATGAACCAAATGTCCCTTTCTCACTCTCACTCAACTCCCTCTAATAACTCTTCTGCCTCAGCTGGTAATAGTAGCAGCACCACCAGCAGCTGCTCCGGTGATGACGCCGTTGAAGTGGTAACTCCAGAACCAGGCACTTCTTCCCACCGTCAATCTCCAACTATACGCAATTATCCACCGTCCGATGAGGGTACAATATCAAAACTCATCGACTTGGAATCCCATCACATGCCTTTTCCCGATTATCTCCACCGTTACCAGCAACGTTCCATTGACGTCATTGCCCGCCAAGACTCCATCAATTGGATCCTAAAGGTATCCCCCGTTTTCCTCATATATACATACACACTTTTTTTACCAATTTTTGATGCGATGAGGCAATGCAGGTGCATGCATACTATAATTTCAGCCCAGTAACGGCGTTTCTCTCCATCAACTACTTAGACCGTTTCCTCTCTTCCCATTCTCTTCCGGTAAACACTCATTTCTTTCTGTTATTTAGAAATGAAAAATTCAGTCTACAAGTTCGCTGAATTTCTGTGATTTGGCGCATAGCTAGCAAATGGGTGGCCGTTTCAGCTTCTATCAGTGGCTTGTTTGTCTTTGGCGGCGAAAATGGAGGAACCGGAGGTGCCATTGTTGCTGGACCTTTAAGTGTTCGAACCCAGATTCGTTTTTGAACCTAAAACCATCCAGAGAATGGAGCTTCGTGTGATGGACGTTCTCAATTGGAGACTACGTTCTGTTACTCCCTTTGATTTTCTGCATCACTTCGTTTGCAAACTCCCTACGTTTTCGAGCTTATTACCCGATTCGTTTGATTCTCTTATCTCTGCTTCTTCGGATCTCATTCTCAGCACCACTCGTGGTATATATTTCTATTGATCTATCGATTCAATCACAGAAGCTTTTAGTTCAATTTAATTTGTATGTTGTTCTTCTTTATGTGTTTTTTCAGTTATTGATTTCTTGCGATTCGCGCCGTCGACGATGGCGGAAGCCGCCGTGTTTTACGCTGCCGGAGAGTTCTGAATTTCGGCTGATGACGCCTTCTTTCAGGAGAGTATAAACAGAGTAAGTACTTTGTGTGTGTGTTTTAAGCGGACGTAGATACGATTATATGTTTCTTTAAGGGCCGCATTGCAAATATTCCCTTTTCTTTTATGCGCGGAACCATGGAAAGCTGCGTAATTTTTTTTTTATATATAAAGTCTCGTGGTGATTTTTATTTTTTTCCTTTTTGTTTACTCATTTTTGATTGGGTATAGGAAATGGTGAGAAGCTGTCACCAACTAATGGAGAAATACATGATCGACACGTGACCATCAACCCGGCTAAAGAACCCAAGGGTCGAGCCGTCATCCGCGTCTCCAAGCCCAGTCGGTGTCCTCGATGCGGCTGCTTGTGGCAGCTGTGATACGCGCTCCGATAATCCCGGTTCCAGTAGCCAAATCGAGCGGCCAGCCAAGAGGTTAAGATCCTCTGCTCTGGATGTACAGCAACCGTAGATAAGCCCCACCCATATCCTCCGTCTCTCTCTTGCCTTTCGATTTTTTTCATTTTGGTCATTTTTTATGTCATTAATTAGTTGATGAACGGTCAGGATTGGATGATATCAATGGGAAGAGCAATTTTTATTTATTTATTCAATGTTTATCATTATTATTTTGGGTAAACTACACCTAATATTACTGAACTTTAAAAAATTTCAATGTAAATATTAATGTCCAAAATGATATCGTTTTAAGTATTGAACTTTAAGAGCGTATCGATTTTGCCACTAAAAAATTCCCATTTTGATGGTTTGGATGCTTTCCTAGATTTGAAGGTTTTGGAGTGTACATCTAGTAATATAATTAAAGTTAAAATTAAAATTTAATATTATAATATAATAAAATAAAAATTCAATAATATATACAATACACTGTCTAAAGTTCAATAATATCTGATGTAGTTTATCCTATTGTTTTAAAGGCATAAATATATAGCATTATACTAGTTATTTATGGGGGTTTTGGTCGAACAGCCTAAGCTGTCTCTCATTATGTTTCAATTATTCTCAAGACGCAGCTCAATCATGAGTGCATGTCGCAAATATGGTTGGTCCAATCATTTCACATACACCAACTTGTAAGGTATTAATATTAATGAAAAAAATAAGGTATTTTCTACTATCAACTTGTATATTAAATTAGAAATTTTTGGACAACAATTGTAATACATTGTCACTGTTAATAATCGAAGAATAGCTGTCAGTTCACCCCCTTCATTTGCCCTCTTCTTTTCTCTTTTTCGTTTTCACATTTCCTATTTTTTCTAAATGTATTGCTTCCTTTCTTTTTCCTTTGCATATATACTTATCGTTTATGTCGACCTGATTAATATTAATAGATAGTTTAATTATTATTAGTTTTTTATTTGTACACCTATTTTATAAATCTATACTTTTTTTTTATAATTCTAAGATTCTATTTTTCATTGTTTAATAACACTTTCTTCTTTTCTTGCTTTAAAAGTGGAAGTTTTGTCATCACCACATTACCTTATTTCGAGAAAATGCTTTTATTGAGAATGTATTTTCATAGTATTTTGGTTGGTATTAACAGTTATAATCATTTGCATAATGTCGATTATTAACGAGGACTTACATCAAATTTTTATTACGAATGAAGTTTTATATATTTTTTAAAAAATGTATATTTAATTCAACCATTCTCACATGTGTTAGTATATGATATCGTGTTTATTTTTAAGAAAATACAATACATTTTCATTAATCAATACAAAGACGAGACTAATTAGTCTGTAAACCACTGCACAAAATCCTTGTAAGTAGGAAAAGTACATCAAATGGCAAAGAAAAATTGCAAGTACTACAATATTGAAAGAAGATGCCACAATGAAATCATATATATCTGTAATTTGAATTGTTTTAATTCGGTCATGAGAATTTTAAATTTAATTGTATAATTGAACTCAACTTCTATTTTTAAATTTGTTTAACCCAAAAATTTATCTAATGGTCGCCGCTATAGACAGTTTGAGCGATGCTCGGTTGTGGCAGCGGTGATCAGAATATAGATTGGGCCGAGTAGAGGAAGAGAAAATGAGAGGAAGAAAAAAAACAAAACTGAGCAATCAAATTGATTTTTTATATAAAGTTTAAGGAACAAAACATGAGTAAGGGCAATGTTGAGTGATGATTTTTGTAGTTTATCTAAAGAAGCAATCCAAAAGGATATCATTTGGTGTATCATCAGATCGTCTGCTATGTCATTACATCGTTTTGTGATTTAATGGTTGGGTGACTCGAACAAAAACAATGTGAAAATTGAGTGACAAAATTAAAATTTTAAAATTTAGTGATCAAAACAAAAGTGAGAAGAAAAATGAATGCTAAAACTTGCAGTTTACCTAAACTAAAATAAATTGGAGAGAGTTGGATAATTTCTATTTTAATCACTGAACTTAACATTTATTTTCATTTAGTTCACAAACATTTAATTTAATAAAATTACATCAATCAACTTTTATTATTAATAAACTAAGACACTTATACTAACATTGTTAAATAATTATAATAGAAAACCAAAAATTGACACTTTAACTTAATATATTTTTCATGTTAGGAGCAAATTCAAATAATATATTTTTCACATATCATTAAATAATATTTAATAAATAATTAAAATATTTTTGTGAAGATTTTGTCTAACATCCTACTTAAAAAAATTTAAAGTAAAAATAACTAAATTTCCTATAAATTCTAACAAGAAATATTTAATTTTTTAATTAGACATAATTTGATGATGATAGGTTAAAATATGTTAAGTAAAATTGTCAATTACAATTTTTAATTAAAATTATTTAATGGGTTAGTATAATTAAGACTTAAGGATAACATAAGCCCTTGAATATTTTTTGCACCCAAATAAGCCCTCATACTCTAAAATTTCATCAATTCAACCCTTTGACCAATGTTGACTTTTAAATCTAATAGTTTTTTAGGATCAGTTGGTGTAATATGTCGTGTTACAATGTTGTCACTTGACATTTCTATAGTTTTTATTTTATTTAAAAAATCATTTAAAACTTTTAAAAATTCTAAAAAACATACTTCATAAAATTGTAAAAAAAGTTTTATAAAAAAGTATGTAAATGTCACATGACATAACTATAGTGTGTCATGTGGTAGTAATATCTCAAGAAAAACCCATAAAAATTAATGATCAAAATTGGTCAAACGGCTTAATTGATTGAATTTATTGGTTCAGAGGCTTAATTAGGTGCAAAAAAATTTAGAGACTTAATTGATTTTTTCCTTCAAAAGTTCAATGGCTTCAAGCACCTTTAAGCCTATACTTAACTTAATTTTTTAATAATAAAAATTGAATGATATATTTGATTAAATTAAATGTTTGAAATCTAAATGAAAATTGTGATTAAATTTAGCAATTTAAAATAAAAATTATTCAAGAAAGTCCACATGTAAATTATGTAACTGGGTCTTAAAGTTCACATGAATTTTGAGATTCGGTATTTGGTCTAACAACTAAGGATGTTTATGTTGCTCTTATCATGTATGAGTTTAAATCCCGATATGAGAATATAATGCATCTCTATTTAATAAAAAAATTTACATAAACTTTATTTACAACTTGATGTAATAAGCAAACATATTTGATCGATTGATCAAACTATTCGTCTTTATTTTCTTATATTTCTTTAGTTGATGAGTTTTAGACAGATTAAAAACACTCTCAATCTTTTTTTTTTAAGTTTTCTCCTCTCATTTTTAAGTAAAATTAAAATTAGATTATAATTTATTAAAAAGAATTTGCCAGGGGAGAAGTGGCCACCTAAGGGGGGAATGAGCGCGTAAGTTTTGGTGCCAACTGGTAAGATTGGGATTTTTGGAGGGAAAGATGACGAGAGTGATGGGCTTGGGACGATCAGAGCCGCCCATTTGTCAATGAAAGGGCAACTGTGTTGTTATTCTGGAGCAAAGATTCGATAAAATAAATAAATAAATAAATAAATAAAAGGTCCAGTGAGTCTCCACCACGCGTCACATCATCCTTGGACGATAATCACATTCCCTGTTTTACCCTCAAGGCCTAAAACCTAACCTACAAGCTTTTCTTTGTCGAGGGAATCGAAGTATGGAGTGACAGAAAAGACAAGTGTGGATTTTCCTTACTGTTTTTCTAAATGCTTTTATGATTTTTTTGCTCGAAATATTCGTGTGATTTCACGGATGGTAGAGGCAAGAATCAACTAAAAAGTTGAAATATGAGTCTATTAATTATTATTCAAATAAGATGTGTTGATGTTTAAATAACCGCACACCGGGTAAAAGGAGATGGAAAAAAATGTGTTATTTGCAAGTTGTGTACGGCATTCACTGGCTCCTTATCTGTCATCAGGAATAATTGGATCTGCCATAACCTATATTAGGCCATTCAAATTTAAAAGAATTTTTTTCACAAGTAGCAGTAAAATAACTAAACATGTTTAAAACATATTAAGAGGCATTTGGTTTAGTGGTATGATTCTTGCTTAGGGTGCGAGGTCTTAAGTTCACTTCTCGGATTGCCCCTAATTGTTTTCTTTATTTTTTCCATTTTTCTGTGTCTTTAACCTATCGAGATCTGCAACAAATAACACTACTTGGGGCAAGCATCCCCACTACTTTTAAGTGCAGAAATGCAAGTCGGCAAGCTGGCCACATGCCTGTAGGCTCTAATCATTCTTAGAAAAAGTAAAACTGTCTTAACCCTGCAAAATAAAGGAATCAACAACAACCAATTTAGTTACAAAAAAACACAAAACAAAAGTGCTAGATAAAAGAAGCACGCCTTTTTTTTCTATGCAATAGCCTAGCTACCCTCCATAGTCTTGGCTTCTTCTCTTGCACCAATAACCCCTTCAACCAAAGGTCAAAACAGGATTCAAGCCTAGCTCAACAAAATTATGGAAAGACTTTACTGTTTACGGCCGAAACTGTTGGCAGCATCCCTTGCACAAATAAATAGAAGACAATATAGTATTTAACCTTTAGATTCTTCCAGAGAAAAAAAGGTTATTAGGAATTGTAATTTGGTGAACACATAAAGCTATTCCAATGTGCCATTTCTTGGAAATTTACAACCTTTAGATATATAATATTAGAGAAACATAGTGATAACAAATGAGGGCATTTGGTCTAATGGTATGATGCCCCCATGGTATTTTCTTTTTGCCTCTTCTTTCTTCAACCATTTGTTTAAGTAGCGATCAAGCAGCACAACTCGCAAACAAGTCAGCAAATAGACATAAAATCTTCAAGAAAAGAGCGAATAATTAGAAACAAGGTCAGACTAACATCAAAGATTGAGCATTTGGTCTAGTGGTATGGTTGTGTGAGTTTGATTCTTGGAATTCTCCAACTTCTTGTTTATTAAACTAACCACATTTCCATGCCCACAAAAGGATCCAAGGTCCAAGTTTTAAGAGGGGCACTGTCGGCATCAAACTGTAACAGAATAACAGCAAAAGACTAAAACCCCAGTTTAGCAAGGAAATTATGTTGTGGAGCCACATCAAAAGTAAGAGAAGAAACACTGGCAAACTATTGTGGTATTTACCCATCAAGAGTTAATCAAAAGAAAAGGGAAGGTTAGATCTCTGCTATAACCTCTCAAGGAAAAGCCACCTCATAAACAAGGAGTGAACAAACATTTGAGGAGCTGCAGGTTAAAATACACAAGGGATGTCTCTCTTGCATTTGGCCTGCAGGGCCGACAAACAAAACATCTTTTTGTGGTAAAATTTCTGCATAATGGCCTAACTGTCCAGTATCGAAATTCAAAACCAAATCCAAAGGTTAAGTTCTAAGAGGCTGTGGTAGCATTAAACTCTAACAGAAAACTATGACCGAATTACAAAAAAGCAAGAGACTAAAATCACTATAGCAAGGAAATTATACTAGGATTAGTAGGATAACCTCAAAAGCAAAAGAAGAAAGTAGAAACAATTGGCAGCTCATGCAGTATTTACCCGAATTAATGGGATTCTAGAAACTTACAAAATACTAACATAAATCTCATCAAAATTGGGCATTTGGTCTAGTGGTATGATTCTCACTTAGGGTGCGAAAGGTCCCGAGTTCAATTCTCGGAATGCTCCATTAGTTTTATCCTTTTAATGAATATAGCCATGTATTTTCCAGCAGAAGACAACCAAATAGGTAAAGTATTTTTCCTCCTTTCTGACTGAGTTTCCATCTTCTCTATCTGCTAAGACTGCTCCTATTTCTTTTTTCGTGATCCAAGTACCGGGCTATACCATGTCAGCTAGCTCAACCCCCATTCCCTTTAGTGAAGGTGGGATTTAGACAACTTTACCAGCTAAAGTTTATTAGACATCAAATAGTGATTAGGTTTCTACTAGCTGCCGGTTTTTCAGTGATCTTACCTTTTAAATTATTTTGCAGTATAAATCAAAATATTCTGTGCAATAAAACTAAAAAATATATATTGATTTCGTAGTCAAACTCTTCATGGTTAAAAGAAATTTATAAAATCTTGGAGATTCATAACATATAGGAGTAGATGTTTTGGCCTCTAGAGGAACCATATTCTGAATAGCTAACAATGGATACAGGGATTAAAATGTAGACAAAAGCTGTAACCTAGTTGTGATGCGATTTCTAATGCCCTTAGCATGGAATTGTAGCAGGCTAATGATACATTGATTGAACCACATAAAAAAGTGAGAGATTGGAAATTTTAGTCTTCCAAGAATGAGTCCATTGAAAGTTAATAGGAGTTGTAGGAGGAAAGCTCTAAGACCTTCTCCATTAGCTTCTCTTTTTGCACCAAAATGTCTTCAACCAAAAATTAAAAAAACCGAAATTTCCTTGAGCGAATACAAGACTTTTGTAGTCTTGCACAACTGCATGACGAGTCCTAAGGTTTCAATCTCCCTTTGAAGTCCAAAAGGTTATCAGGACAAAACATTTAACAATCAAAAGGTTATTGAGAAAAACAAGTCGGCATATAGACATCAAAACAACTTGGTCTAGTGGTATGATAGACATCAAAACTTAGCACAATCTCGAGAAAAAGAGGTAATAACTAAAAACAACTTCAGTTAGGCATAAAAAAACTGGGTATTTAGTTTAGTGATATGATTGAGGTCCCAAGTTTGATTCTCGGAATGCCAGAAGTCTTTGTTTCCTTTTAGTTGTATATTGCAGCTTGAAATATAGAAATCAAATTATAATATTCATTGACTTCACCTTGATTTGTTTTGTAACATCAGTCAGGACTCGGGAATGAGTTTCTACCAAAATAATAGATCAGCCTTACATCAGGAAACATTAGATCTGCCATAAACTCTCAAAGAAGACGCATCTCAATCTCATACACATGGAATAAACACCAATCTGAGGAGAAGGTTATTCAGGATGATGGTCTATAATTGCCCACTAAGTTCAGCTTCATATCGCTTTATGGTTGTTCTATGTATCATAAGTTTGCTACATAATGCCATCTAGCTATTAAGTCAAACATTTAACAAATAAAGATTCTAAAAAATTATCGAATTCCATGGTCCATGATCATGTATTTTAGTTGACCCAAATCTGAAATGAAGTACAAACAACATCATTTCTGTGCTACAAAAAGATCCAATCCAAATCCAAGGTTCAAGTTTTAAGAGGCACTGGTGGCATCAAACTCTAAGAGGTAAATTATCACAGAATTGCAATAAAAGCAAGAAACTAAAGCCACTTTAGCAAGGAAATTTCTTTCCTGAAAAGATTCCTTTGCAGTGAGTTAAAAATAGAGGTGACAAACAGTCATTTCGGGCCAGACTACATTCGGTTTAAGTTCAGTACGGGTCTTGTTCGGTCTTAGTTCGAGCCTATGGTGATTTCGGTTTGGGTATCGGGTCGAGTCAATAGCAGGTTAATTGGAGATCAATTGGTTTTAGTCGGGTTTTAAGGCCGAGTTAGGTTTTTCCACCCTATATGTGACTTTATATAGCATGTATATTTGACTTTTTGGTGAGTTGTGCGACAGTTCACATCTCATTTTTCTTTATTTATTTTAATATATTTTCTTTCTTTCGGGTTGCTTTCGGTTCGGGTCTATTTTCTGTTCAACTAAAATTCGGGTCAGTTTCGATTCGGTTTATTTTGAATTTTGGATCAATTTTGAGACTCCATTCGAATAAATCAGCTCATGTCTCGGGTCAAGTTTGTCTGATCTAGTTAAAAACAAATAGATTGTGCCGTTTTCAAAAGTTTAGTTTTGTACCCTATATCTTACAGTTATCCTGAATGAAAGAAATTTGACTGACATAGTGCACAGATAAAAAGAGTAAAAAATAAACATTTGAAGGGCAGGTTAAAATATTTTACTGAAGATATTTATTCATTATCCCAAGAAAGAACATAGAACTAATAGACAAAGTATTTTTCTCCTTCCAACCAGCTTGAAAGTTTATTAGGACATTAAATATATATCAGTAATTTCAATTGTTAAACAATTTTTAAGTAAAAATCAAAATATTCTTATTTCCAATAACAATAACTTAAAGAACTATCGATTTATTAGTCAGGTTATTATTCATGACATATAAATGTTTTGGCCTCTAGGGGTCTCCACATTCTAATAACATTTTGTTGGGGTTAAAATATAGATTAAAGTTGTAACCTAGTGCTAATACAATTTCGAAAACCCTTAGCATCCAATGATACATTGAACCACGTCAAAAGTGAGAGATCGAGAAACTATGGTCCTCCAAGAATGAGACCACTGAAAATTAATAGTTCTAAGAAAAACTATTTTACAATTATAAAATAAATTGTGATAAATATGGGCATTTGGTCTAGTGGTATGATTATAAGCAAAACTGATGGCCAAAGATTAGCTTTCAGCATTGCAGCCAATTATTCTCAATTTAGAACCATTTTGAAGAATATTAGAAGAAATTACAAATGTTGAAAAGTTCATTGCCTGGCATGTAATTTTGTGAACAATTCCTGTAAACTTGCAAATTGTGCTGCATGCTCCTCTATAAACAACTCTGATTCACTTTACTATGCATTCCACAAGCAGAAAAGCTCACCATCAATCCAGTTCTAATCAGAGACTTCCTCAACAGTTAAAGGTATACATCATTTCTTGAAAATTTACTACCTGCACATGTAATAATGATAACACAACAAGACATGACATTCGGTGAACATATTGGCAAAGACCTGCAAAGACTCAAAACAGGTCAATACCCCACCTCCTTACCAGCTATATTAAGATCTACAGACCTTTAATACCAGCTTGAAAATTTTATTAGGACCTTTAAGAGTGATTAGGTTCCAACTAGCTGCCTAGTTGTTCAGTAATTTCATTTTAAAATTATTTTCAAGTATAAATCAAACAATTCTAATGTCTAAGTAAAATAACCAGCAAGTACTGATTTAACAGTAATTCTTCATGATTGAAAGAAATTTATAAATTTTGGGAGATTCACTACCAATAGACATCTTGGCCTATAGGGGATCCATATTCTGAACTGATAATTATATATTGGGATTTGGGATTACAGTTGTAGCCCGGTGCTAATGTAATTTCAAAAGCCTTAGCATCAAATTGTAGCAGTTACATTATACCACATAAAAAGTGAGAGAATGGGAACTTATGGTCTTCCAAGAGTGAGTCCATCAAAAGTTGATAGGAGTTCAAGGAGAAAACATTTTTATAGTTACAGACTAGATACAATATTCATCAACAATTGGGCATTTGGTCTAGTGGTATGATTCTCGCTTTGGGTGCTAGAGGTCAACAGAATTACAAAATGACTGTAAATTCCAATAGCGATAAACAATCTAGTTGGGATCAGAGAGTCAAATATTTGGTAATAAATAAAGGAATTCACCATTTCTTGAATGGTATAAACTCTAGCGGTATGTTTCTAACTTTGGGTGTGAAGTAAAGCACTGCAAAGGTCTAAACCTGGTCAAGGTAGGATTCATTCCTTAGTTGTTAGTAGAACTACCAAATGCATTAACAGCTAAAGCAGATGGCACCTCCACATACCAACTCAATAAAAGACTTCGCCATTCAGTTTGCAGCAAAAGGTTGTTGGGACACAACATCTGATCTGATGCCCAATCACTAACTGCCTAATTGCAGGGGCAGAAACATAAATTTATAAAGAGGGACCATAATGAAATTAAAATTTTTGAGGGGTCATAATAAGATTTTAAATATATTAAAAGGATTATAGAGCTAATTTTACCTTTTTTCTAAAAAAACTATTCTATTACTATTAAAAAAAAGTTAGCAGAGACTCACGCCCCCAAATCCCCTATGTTCCGCCCATGCCTAATTATCCAATAAGCTCATCTTGAATCCCTTCTTCTCGTCATTCAACTGGTCCATATTTGATACAAGTAAATTTGACATAATTTGGTCCATATTTTATAAAATTATTAATAATTGGAATTAATAATACCGTTATTTACTTTTGGTAAAGTGATGACTATGAGGTGACTTTTTTTAGTTTTATTGCAATTTTATGGTAATATAAAAATCAATTAATTATGTTTAAATAATAATAATTTACATAGTTGTTCAAAATAATAATAATAATAATAATTCACTTATCAATTTAATATTTAGTGTTATTTTGAACGTTTTCATGTAACCACTTTAAACTGGAACTAAGAATAAAAAAATTTATTCATAACTAATATTATCAATTTGAACTCGATAATAATATTTTAAGAATAAAGGATCAAGTTATACCAAATTTTAAAAAATAGATTAAATCTTAAACATCAACATAATAAAGGGATTAAAATTGTAGACCCACCGAGGGAAGATCTGGTTTCCTCTTATGCTTAAAATAACTTATTACGCATTTGAAAAGACATCATGAAAATGTATTTGAGGGCCGGTTTGACATTGATTTTGAAAAATACTTTTAACAATACGGCCAGAAAGTGATTTTAAAAAGTTAGTTATAAAATTTTAGTGTTTGACAATGTTATCTGTAGCAACTAATTAAAAATCGAAGTATCTCATGTTTTTATAAAAAAAAATGATTTTGGGGATTTCTTTTGTTTAAATTCATATTTTGAAAATAAATTTGGAGTCGCCACCGGTCACTTGGATAAGGTAGACCGAACACCATAAAACCAAATATTCATTAAAATATGGGTTCGAGTGTTGGTTACGTGTGAGGAATGATTAACACCCCACAAAGCCCGAAATCGGTACCAAATCATACGCTGCTTTTATCGATGGAAATCATTGAAATTTAAATTAAATTTAATTAAATATTCTTAATTGAATACAATTTTTAATTAAGTGGGCTTTCACACTTGGTGAGTTTGAATTAATTAGTCATTTAACAAATAAGTGTGACTTTAAATTCGGACCATAGATTAAACGACATCATTAAGCCTGACTGCCGTGTTAATTTATGATTCGAATTAAGTACATCACTTTTATGCATGATGCAAACAATTAAGTATGATGCTATGACTTTTTTAATAAAACAAATCGCTCCTTCCATTTTCTCTGAGGCGGTTACAAGGAGTTTTCAAGTTTTTTCAGAGTTCTTCTTCTTCGTTAGAGTTTTTCTTCTCCGGCGGCAGCCTTTAGGCCGTTTTGCATATAAATAAACATTCATCTTTGTTGATGAATCCTATTTGCATGTTTTTTTGTTCTTTTATTTTGTCAGTTTCATCTTTTATCTGTTTTTTTGCAATTTTTTTGTCTGCTTTTATGGCGGTAGTTTCATCTGCTTTTGTGACAGTGTTAGTCTGTCTGTGACAGTATTATCTACTTTATCAGTTTAACATTCGTATGACGAATATCACTCGAGCGTTGTTAGCAGCGAAGATCGGTGATCAGTAAAGTTTGATTCCCTTTTGTGGTGTTGCCGTTTTGCCAAGACCAAGCAACGAAAGAACTTGCTTTCTTCTTATATCACTCTGGTCAAAGTATTAGTATTGCTGGATTTTTATCAGAAGATTGTTTAATCTTTTGTAAGTGATAAGCCTTGTTCTTTATTGACTTCACACCTTTAGGGCTTTATTGTTCAATTTGATGTATAGAAATTTCAATGTTAGTAGTGTGATTCTTTTGTAACCTTGTCACTTTGAATACAATCCAGTTTTCAAAAAAAGTATGATGTTATGACTTGTCAAATTTGGTTCATTTTAAAGTTTACTTTTTACACAATATAAATTAATTTGAATATTTGGTCAATATCCATTAAGTCAATTATGACACAAATATTCGAGTTAATAAATATATAATTAAAATTAATTAATTATCATTTTTTGCATTAAAAGAGATTAAATGAATGATAATTAAATGCATGCCACAATAAGGCTTTAAATAAACACACAAAAGGCTCACTAAAGTTCTAACCTAAAAGGCCTAAATTATGAAAGATATAATTAGTGATCTAGGATTAACTAAGTTATTCTAATATTAACCTTAAATTAATTAGAACCTAGAAATCTAAAGCCTAATATTTTATGAAATTATCTTGAATTTAAATAATTAATTTGATTAATTTTAAATTGTATCCATTTAAGTAAAGGACACTGCTTAAAAGAATCAAATTAATAATTAAGACTTTTAAAATTATAGTCTAAATTAAGTTTTTTTTCATATTCTAATATAATTAAGAGAACGACTTTAATTAAATTAAAATACATCACATTAAGTCAATAAAATATTTTAATTTAATTAATTCAACCAAAATCTAACTAGTGGGCTTTTGAACCTAGTCTAGAGCTTGAACTTAAATTTAGTTTAATTAACATACCAAAATCTAACTAGTGGGCTTTTAAATTGCATCCTACTAGTGGACTTTAATTAAATTAAAATACATCACATTAAGTCAAAGGCTTATTTTAAATTAATTGAACTAAATTAAGCTACACTAGATACAAAAGATCGAACAACAAAACAAACAAAAAGCAAACACATACAAGCATAATGTAGGACTAAAATTAAAGAAATGAAAAAAATATTGCTGGAAATTAAAATGCATGAAAAATAGAAGTAAATATTAAAAAAAATAAAAAAGGGGTGAAAAGGGGATAAACAGCTAGATTTGGGACTAAATCAAAACAAAACCGAAATTCGGGGGACCAAAAAAAGATTAAACCACCCAAACCAGACTCAATTAGGGAACCAATACGGAATTGAAAACTGTTTTGAAAATCAAAGGACGACGGAAGGGATTTACAAAGGCGAAAGGGCTTGGGGTGCGATTTATTTTATTTTTAATTTTTTTAAAAAATAAATAATTTATTTATTCTATTACTTTTAAAAAATAAAAAATTAATATTTTAAAAACAATAAATAAAATAAATTAGTATTTATTATTTTTTTAAAATAAAAATAATAAATTAAACAATTTATTATTTTTAGAAAACTAAAAATATTAAAACATTCATGACGTGACAAAATGCCACACCAACGTCCCATGCCAAGTCAGCATGCCACATTAGCATTATGCGTTGACCGTTAGTCAACTAACGATTTTCATTTACAAATGGCTGTTTTGACCCAAAATAAAACGCTAGGGGTGAGAGTGGACTAAAAAAGAATAGAGATCAAAATGATTATTGAGTGAAACGTTAGAGGCATTTTTGGCATTATGCCATTACAAAAATAATTGAACCAATTAAGTGAGCACAATAGAAAGGAAAATAGTGGTATCCGTAAGTGACCCGGATTTGAGTAATTTATCTGCATGATGTATGCACATTGTTAAAAGGATATTTTTACTCCCGAGTTTAACCAAAAAAATCAATTCAGTCCCTCGCCAAAACACACACCCAATTAGGCCCTCAGTTCGCAAATTGCATCAAATTGGTCATTTGACCAACGTTGACCGTTATTGTGCTGAAGTGGCAGTTAACGTTGCTGACGTGGTGGTCCACAATGCTGATGTGGCAGCCAACGATGATGATGTGGCAGTACACGTGGGTTGATGACATGGCAAAAGGGCTGAATTTATTATTTTAATCGAATTTGGGGCATAATTAATTTTTTGTTGAGTTCAAGGGCATAACTGATTTTAATTGAAAGTTTGATAACTTAATCTTTAAAAACCACTACAGCAAGGGAATTATACTAGGAAGAGCACATCAAAAGCAAGACAAGAAATAATGAGTTATAATACCCGAATTTTATCCTATATATATATAATATTTTTCTTTAAATAAATAAATATTAAAACTCAAAAATAAATGTCCATTTACATAGATATATGTCCATTTTCGTAATACAAAGCCAAGATTTTACTCCAAGACTCAAATTCCAATCTTTAACAGCTATTTACAGCTCATTGACAACCCAACAAAAACAGATTGTATTTGATAGCCCATTTTTTCGTCCATTTTGTGCCTGGCAGCCTTTGATTGGTCCAAACTATCATCACATGAATCCGTGTTTCTTTAGTCTTATTAGATCCAGCTAGCAAATGACGTCATCTATGACATCAGCTTGGCCAACTCTATAAATAGAGGAGAGAAAAATTGTCGGTTTCAATCATTAGTGACATTAATGGAAGATATTAAATAATAATAATAACAAAATAAAAGGAAGAGAACAAGTTTACCTAGGGAGAGCCAATCGTCGACGAAAGTTGGAGAGACACCAGAGTAGTTGAAAAGATCGTCGGAGAAGACGATTGAATACTGTGCAAGTCGCCAGAATCGTCACGAACATCATCGAAAGGTATATTTCCTTTCTATTTCTTAATTTATTGCAAAAAATGGAAAAGGTTAGATCGAAGTAAAAATAAAATAAAATCATAAAGCGAATCGAAAAAGTAATTCGGTGACTTATCTTCGACGGTCAGTGTGATTAGGGTCACGATAGAGTTAAAAATGGGTCGGAATAGATAGATTAGGTTAGGTGATCGGAGTTTGGCGGCTCTAATGAACCGAGATTGGATTTAGAGTTTTTGGATAAAAAATTGGAAAGATTTGGGGATTTTAGGCTTACGATGGGACGGTGGATGGCAGCCAAAAATCGTCTATGGCAGTCGAAATTCGTATTCCAACGACCGGCGAACACCAATATTGGTCGGAGCTTGGCCGGATAAGATCTAATGGCGGAGACCGCGGCGGTTTATAGCCGAAATTTTTTATTTTCTTCAAGTTCTTGATGAACTATGAAGAACACCAAGAAAAAGCTTGTACTTTTTATCTGTTTCCTTTGGGAATTCTAGGTTTTAGGTGTTAATGGACAAAGAGTTGGGAAAGAGAGTGTGAAGAGAGCGAGTAAATATGAAAAATAATTGATTTAAACTCGGTTTGCCCCTTTTATAGCCATATAAAAACGGTGTCGTTTTGACACCGAATCCTTTAGACCCACGAGATTTAAATCGGATCGGGTTAGATCCGCGCCCTTTGTAACCGGATCCTCTCGTTTTTACCCTTAATTTTTTTGTATTCCAATTCGGTTCCCTTTGTAATAAAATAAAAAATTGGAGTTTCTTTTCCTTTCAATTTAATTTTTTACTTTAATTTTAATTAATTTATGTACTTTAATTGCAATTTAAATGCTTATTTGAATGATGTATGTTATAAATTGTGCATGTAGTATTAATTGTTTGACAATTTAATCATCTAATTTAATTTAATTAGTGTAATAAAGCCTTAGTTTTAGGTACTCTATTAAGTTTTACTAATTTAATTAGGAAGGCAGCTATAGAAAATTAATGTGTATTAAGTGAGAAATTTTGAAGTTCAAATCTGAAAGGTGTCCCAATACAATGAGGTGTTGTTTAACACGAACTTTTAAATAGAATACTTAGTATTCATTGAAATCCTAGAAATTGATAAATAAGTTAGTTAATTAATTAGAGCTTTAAATAAGACTAGAACTTAGATAATTAGTTTATTTAATTAAATTATGAAATATTATATATAATTTTCAGGTTTAAATATAAATAGTGCCCAATAAATTGAGCGTCATCTCATGCATAAGAATAGCAATAGGGCGAGTCAGTTTTTAACCACCCGACCTAAAAAAAATAAAAATAAAGTATCTGACCCGACCCAATTTTTTAAAACTATTCATCCGCCCAAACTCGCCCCCGAATTTTAATGTAAAGATCTAACCCGAACCCGATTCCGACCCATGAACTCTATTGTTTTTAGCATTTCAGATTTCTTTAATTAATTACTTATTTAAAATAACCAAAAAATTATTAATGATGACAGATAGTTCAAAGTAATAATGAGATTGTTGGGAATATAAACACTTATATAAAATAGAACAATTGAAAGTTTAAATGATCCTCGAAACTCAATAATTTTTCTTTCTTTAATTTTTTGAAACTCAAAAGTTAAGAGTAAATCTATGAAACGTTTCAAATTAAAACTCAAAATCAAAAGAATCAAAACATTTTAAAGTGTCTTTTCTCTCGTGCAACCAAATAAAAAAATATCCTATCGTTGAGTCCAAAAGTATCCCAGTAAACCACCATACTCAGTGAGACTCAAGGTGGATTTCATTGTCGCATGTCCATCGCGACTCATCCTCGAACCCGAAATTATCTTCATGACTCGATCAACCTTTAGACGCCATTGCATGTGCCGTTTGGTTACCAATTCTAGCAGTGAAGCCAAAACGAAGAAATCATATACAAAGGATCCTAAATAAATAGAAGAGGGGAAGAAGAAGAGAGCAAGCAGTGTTCTAGAAATCAAAGAAGATAGCATGTCAATACCCTTAAAATTCGAAGAAAGAAATTTCTGTTGAACTTGAAGAAGAAATTATTTACCTTGAAATGGAAAAATTACTTGAGAATAGAAGAGGCAACGATTGTGAAGGGAAAACTGAAGAAGAGATGCAGTAACGGCTGTGTTTGGAAAATAAACTGAAGAAGAGATGCGGCGCAGCTGTGAAGGGAAGAAAAAAAGTAAAAGTTCTCTAAAACCTAAATGTTAGATAGAGGGTATCTCGGGTCGGGTAGGTGGTTTTGGACCCTAAACCAGACTCTGCGCCTGACCCCGACTGTTTTCCCACAACACCTGTCCAGTCTTACCCCGAAATCCGATTTTTAAAATAAAAAACCCGTTTTGATCGGGTTGGGATTCGTAGGATCCGTTATTTTTAGGCTAAAGAACACTCATAGTCATTAAACTATACCCGAAAAAATAAAATGGTAACTAAACTTTCAAAAATTACAAAATGACAATTAAACTTTATGTTTTGTTACAAAATGGTAACTGTGCCGTTAACCTCTGTTAAAGAGGTGACATGTTTGTTAATTTTTTTTTGTATAATAGCACATTTAGTCCTTTATAGTTACACATTCAATTAATTTAATCATGATTTTGAAAAAATTCAATAAATTTAACCCTCAATTTTTACACATTTTTATAATTTAGTCCTATTTCTAAAAAAATAACTCTTGATATTTCAAAATTACTTCAATTTAGTCATAGATTTTAAATTTAAACCATAAACCTTAAATTTTAAATTTAAACCAAAAGATTTTTCTTTTCCAATCAACTAATCACCTTGATTACTGATAATAGAGCTAAGTAAATTATACTAATAATAAACCTTATGCTGATTGTTAGGGAGTAGAATAATAACCTTGATCATCACAGGAAAGCCAATCTCATGTGCAAGCCTGATTGCTTTCTTGGTACTCTATAATTAACAGAAAGTTAACTTAGGGACTGCAAACTGACCATATCAATACTATGTTTGAGGTTGTATACGCAAACAATTTGCCAAATGTAGTACCTGTAACAAACCATCACTTCCAAGAACAGTAGGGACACCAATATTCTTCATTGTTTCCCGGGCAGCTGCTTTGTTACCCATGACACGAATACTGTCAGGCTGCCAGAGCATATCCAGAAATCATTTCTTCAAATTAGGACTAAGAATGAGCAAAAACCAAAAAAGTATCCAAGCTGGAAAACTAGAGCTAAAAAGAATAATATTACTTAGTTTAAGACCCATCAAATACATAAATTTGGCCATTCACAGTGCAGAAGAAGAATCTTTGAATGCATAATTTAATAGCAAAATGAATTAAAATAATATATAAATATATACACACACAATCCACAATAAACGACACCATGTCTGCTAATCTTCTGGCCAAACAGATAATACATTTTGTAGTGGTCAAATTTAATTAAATGCTAAAAGCAAATGACTCCAACTTAGAGAAGAGACTAAAAGAAATCGTGGAGAATATCGTGTTTTTATGATTTCTTTGTTGGAGAATATTGTGGAGAATAAATCCTATCTAACAAATGATTTTTTTGTTGGAGATTATCGTGTTTTTGCATGAAGTTAACAGTTTAAATTTAAAATTTAAGGTTTAAAGTTTGTGGTTTAAATTTAAAATTTAGGACTAAAATGAAGTAATTTTGAAATATCAAGAGTTAATTTTTTAGAAATAGGAGTAAATTATAACAATGTGTAAAAATTGAGGGTTAAATTTATTGAATTTCTTCGAATTATGACTAAATTGATTGAATGTGTAATTATGAAGGACTAAATGTGTTATTATACAAAAAATTTTAACAGACATGTCATCTCTTTAACAGAGGTTAACGGCACAGTTACCATTTTGTAACAAAACATAAAGTTTAATTGCTATTCTGTAATTTTTGAAAGTTTGGTTACCATTTTGTTTTTTCGAGTATAGTTTAGTGACCATGAGTGTACTTTACCCTATTGTTTACCACCCCTACTCATGCAAGCTTTTAAATTAAACAATATTCATAAATTTAAATAATATAAATTTAATCAGAGATTTTTAAGTTAGAACTTAAAATAAACAAGACCATAATTAATAATGCATAGAAAACCTTTTATATATGAAATATAATTTTAGAATATGAATAGAAGTGCCCTGAGCGCATAGGGGTGTTTCCAATTCACATTCGAAACAAAATATATTTCTTTACAAAGAAATATCTCCATTTAGAACATAAAACCAATTAATAATTAATTACGAAATTAAATTCAAATTGTTATTCTAAAATGCCAACATGCCACACAAAACTAAAGATACCGATATCAGGCGTTTGTGGGGGTGCTAATCCTTCCCCACACATAACCGACTCCTAAACTCTAATTTTAAAAGAACAAATCTCTGGTTGTTTTTATGGTATCCAGTTTACCATAATGACCGGTTGCGCTTCCAAACCTTTTCGAAAATCAAAATTTAAACGAAAACCCTTAATTTCAAAGATTAATCGTCCAAGCTATTTTCACCGATTTAAAAATGGTTTCGACAGCTTGGCGACTCATTGGGGATCACTTCGTGAGTCATGCCTTAATTAATTTTGTGTGACATTTTGGCATTTCTGGAATGATAATTTGAATTTAATTTCTTCATTATTCGATGAGTTTGTAGAAAGAATGGAAATATGTTTTTTATTTGTGTGATATATCTGTCATTCATGCATAAGCCTTATACCCAGTCTTCTCCTTTAAGTGGGAGCGAAACATGATCCTAAGTAAGGTTTGCCATCTCTGCTCGGGAATTTTGTCTTTATTCTTGTATACTAACCTTATACACCATGGGGTTACGCCTCCGCTATAAGGGAACATATACCCCTGAATCGATATCTTGTTATCGTAGTAGACAATAACGACGCTTTGAGTACCTAGAGTCTAGAACAAAAACCACATTTTGTAATACTAGGAGCTCGTCTCACTAGAGCTAGACAAGGACCTCGGAATTAGACAGAGTACTGTTAGAGTGCTGTTGTTTTAAATATGCTTCTCTGATTATTTCTTTGCTTGATATGAATTGATTTAATTTCCATCAATTTAATTTCTGTTTATACAATTATTTCACTGTACTGACTCATCTCTTTTGTTTTATTTTTTGTTTTGCATTTTTGCACCGTATCTTCATTGCATAAAGGTATTAATTCAAAAGTGGTTATCGAGTTATAAGACGACCATAACGGATAAGGGGATTCATAATCTAATAGAGGAGAGTGCAAATATGAGGCAGTGTCCGGGACACACCACAAAAGTAGTGAAGGGTGTAATACGCCTTTCCCGGTTTAGAAGAAAATCAGGTTAGAGATGCTAATAGTGAACGATAAAGGTGACCGATATAGTAATTTCGATGATTCAATGATAATTCGATGATACGATACAATGATTCAATATTACCATAAAATGAAACAATGATCTTAAATTGATTCGATACAATAATTATCCTTTTTAGGGACCAAACTATAATTGCTATAAATTAGAGGTCATTTTCAAAAATTAAACTTACCAATATGAAATTCAACTTATAAACAGTGAGCATGTAAAATTTCATCCCATTTAGAGGTCATTTACCTAGTCAATTTAAGCCACTTAATAAACAATGACCATTTCGTGATTTACCAGACTCATTCCCATAGCTTTTAATAGATTTACCTGTATCGGTACTCGAAGAGGTCATACCGATACGCCTTGTCTGACTCAATTATCACCAAATTCTAGTGACCAATATGCGTACCGATACACATAGACCAGTATCGATACTCCCTTAATATTATCAATGATGTTTCTTTCGAACTTAAAATGGGTATCGATACTGGCTTAGTCGTATCGATATTGGTACCCTAATTTCCAAATTGAGGTGTTGTAACCCATTTTTGTCCGGGTTAGACCCAAAATAAGCCCAATATCCTTACCTATTAAAAAGCCCTTTATCCAGTCCAAGCTGTCGTATTTACAGACTCAAAAAGCAGGAAAGAATACGTTATCACCCGAAAATTTTCGATCTGTAAAATCAATGTATTCACTTTTTTAGGTATTTAATACCCCAAAATTTTTGTATACGAGAGCTTATTGAATGAAATATATATATAATAAAAAAGTAAAAAAAGAAAAGAAATTCATATGGCTTATAATGAGCCACGTCACTACCCCTCCATTCCCTCAAGGCTATAAATAGCCGAGGGAATTGGCCACAAACACACATTTTGGAAAGCCAATTTTGGCAAACAATTAGCTCCCCTAAATTGGGAGCATGGTCGGTCGAGAGGCTGGCCAGGGGTAGGGGGCAGTGCCTCGGCCCCAGTTGGTTCGATCCAACATTCGATCAGGGTTCATTTCGTGGCCTGATCTAGTTAAATATTTAGGCCATGTCGAGGTGGCATCGAGATCTTGGTGGGGGCCGGTCAAGTTTTTTCATTCGAGCTCTTAGTGGGGTAAAATTCGGTCCTTATCTTTGTATTTATTTATATAATAATATATAATTTTGTTGATTATGTTTTTTAATATTGGCATGTTTTTTATATTTTGTATATTATTTTACTTTTAGTTTGTGCATCGTTTTTTCTTTAATTTCAGTTCTTTTTATATTTGATGTATTTTATTTTTATTTGTGTATTTTTTATATGGTATTATTATGTATATTGTATGTAATGTGTAATATATATAGTATAATATTTGATTTATATAGTATTTGTATAATATGTATATTTATGTATAAGATATGTATAAAATGTTATTTATGTATTTATGTATATTAAGATATATTATATATTATATAGTATTTTATTTTATTACTTTACATTATTTATATTAAATTTACGTTATTTATAAATATCACATATATTTTGGCCCAATTATTCCGATATTTCTATTGGGAGTGTCATCTCGGCTATCTGGGTGCCATCTCTTTTGAGTATCATAGATATCAAGGCAAGTTTTGATTTTTTTATATATTTAATTATTTAATATTTATATATTTTTTATTTCATTTTATATTTTGTTTATTTGTTCATACATAATAATTGTTACATATAGTATTAGGCCTATTTTTTTCGATATTTCTGTTGGGAGTGTCATCTCGGCCATCCGGGTGTCATCTCCTTTGAATGTCGTGAATATTGATAAGTGTTCAAAAGTACTATTTTTCTTACCCTTTTTACTCATATTATTGTTAGACTTAGGCTCATATTAGTTGCATAATTAGCCATTCATGCATTAATCCATGCTTCCTTCCATCGTTGAGCTTGATTATATAACTTGGTAGTTTCTGTGGGAAAAGATGCTGTTTTGGTGTGTTTTGTGTATGTGCAGGATCACTTGCCAAAGAAAGGCTAGAGCTAGTTGCCAGGGCAATGCATGAAGGATATGCCGAGCTAGTTGCCAGGGTAATGCATGAAGGAGACGCCGAGCCAGTTGCCATGGCAATTGTCGATAAGAGCAAAGGTGATATGGTAGTCGAAATTGATAACTATACAAGCCCAAGATGACGTGGAGCAAAGCCCAAACCCAAAGGAATTTGATTTCCATGCAGAGATTAAAGAATAATTAAATTCCAAGAAGATATGAGAAGTTCTAGTAGGAATACAATTATAATAAAGAATTATATTCTTTAAAGATAATTCAATTCCAACTTAAACTCCTCCTCAAAGAAGGACTTTGGCCTAGCCCTATAAATAAGATGGAGATTTCGACAATTCATAGAGAGAAAAAGAGGGAAATTTTGACAAGTCCAAGGAGGGCAAGAAGAGAGAATTTTCGACAAGCATCAAGGGTAAGGAGGATTTCGACAAGCCTCCTTCTTCATCTTTTTCTTTCTTGTTCGATTGGGTTCATGCTAGGGATTGTTTATCTTGTGTTTCTTTGGAACCTAGCCATGAACTAAATCTACTTGGCTATGGTTATTGTGTTTTGTGGTTGTGAGAAACTATTGGATTTTGTTTAGGTAATAAGAGTTTGCAGTTTTTCTACTTCAAGGTTTATTCATTCTTGGTTCTTATTCTTGTTTGCGAGTGAATTGGGAGAGGATCTCGTGATTTCATCTATTTATCTAATATCGGGAGAGTTAGATTCAAGAAACGAATGAATATGATCTTTATTCAATCTATTGATGGTGAAGATTAATCCGGCTTAGGAATAAGTTAAGGATTTCAACGGCTAAGAGGAGCGCAAGATTGGTTGTTATTCACCCTTGATTCACGCAGGGATGTATTATCATGGCATGCACAAGTAGCTAGAGTTTTGACTTAGGGATAAGAAGAAACCATTGAAGAACGCTCTGCCGAACCTTGAAGGTTGCTGCCCAGACGCCCAAGTAGTTGCCCAAGTAGTTGCCCAGGCAACCATCGATTAATTGCCAAGGCAACCCCGTTGTGCAAGTTGCCACGGCAACTGAGTTGCCCGTGCACTCTTTTACCAAAACGATCCAATCGGCTATCACACCTCAACTCACGATAACCTGGCCTATCTCTCTCTCAATTGATCTCATCTTTTCATTTACTTTATTGCTTTCTAGATTAGTTATTAGTTAAACTCCCATAATCCTTTATTTGTGTTTTTACTTTTTACAGTGCAAGTGACTAGATTCTTGAAGTAGCACCAATCCCTGTGGAGACGATATCTTTTATACTATAACTTGCGACGTGTATACGTGCACAATTGCGTAGCACTTATTACGCGCAACAAGTTTTTGGCGCCGTTGCCGGGGATTGGCAATAGCAACTTTGTTTTTATTTTCTTGCACTTTCTTTTTATTTTTCTTGTTTAAAAAATTCAAAGGGCTAACAAACTTTGGTTTTGCATTGGTATATGACCAGGGCGAGACCGACTACACTAGAATATCCTTTTGATCCAGAAATCGAACGAACCTTACAAAGACTTAGACGAATGATAAGAGTAGCAATGGCTAATCAAGACGGCGATATGAATCAAGATGTTCGAGCGGGAGGAGGAGTGATTCTTGCGAAAAATGTAACTATTCGAGACTATCTTGAAGAAGATCTTGATGGACTTAACCCAGGAGTTGTCGCTTTGAAATTGAAACCGACCACTTTGAGTTTAAACCGTAATGTTTAATATGATCAACACAATAGGTCAATTTGGCGGCTCAAAGAATCAAGATGCACGACAACATCTCAAATCTTTCCTCGAGATTTGTAACTCGTTCAAGATACACTGAGTCACCCCGATGTATTACGATTAAGATTATTCCCTATTCACCGAGGGATAGGGCGAAATCATGGTTGAATAGCATTCTGCCGGATCCATAGCATCTTGGACTGATCTTTGTCGTGATTTCCTTGCTAGATTTAATCCTACAAATTTGGTGATAAGCCGTAACGACATTACTTCTTTTCGCAGGCAGATGATGAATCCATGTACGAGGCTTGGGAGCGATATAGAGAACTTCTACATAAATGCCCCCTACATGGATTCCCGGTGTGGACTCAAGTAACAATGTTTTACAACACCGTGAATACACCAACAAGGATGATGCTAGATGCCTCGGCAAACGGCATACTCCTAGATAAGTCGCCGGAGGAAGCAATGCAAATTTTAAATAAGCTGGCCAAGAATGATTATCACTTCCCATCTACTAGAAGAAGAGGAGTTAGACGCCAAGCCACAATACATGAACTAGGATCATCATATTCAATTTCGGCACAATTGGCCACTTTAACCAAGATGGTCCAGAACATACAAAAACCAAACAACACACATGAAGTCAAGGTAATGGATTCTTTTTGTGAGTTATGTGGTGATAACCATAATTCTTCTGAATGTATGCAGAATTCGGAATCCAGCTTCTATGTGGGGAATTACAATCGGAGCAACAACATGATGTCCAATACATACAATCCAGCTTGGAAGAAGCACCCAAATTTTTCATGGAGTAATCCCAACAATGCTCTAAACCAAAACAATCAGAATGCACAAGCATCGGGATTCCAGCAAAATATGCCACGGCAAGAAATGTTTGCCACAAAGAACAACCGACAACATCTAGTTCTTTGGAAAATTCTCTAAATGCTTTTATGATGAAAATTGAATCTTATATGGTGAGAATAGTAATTTCATAAAAAGAACGATGCTTTTATTAACAGGACCGAGATGAGATTGCAAAACCAAGAGGCGGTAATCAAATCATTGGAAAATCAAGTCGGACGGTTTGCTCAAAATCAATACTAGACCGCAAGGAGGTTTACCTAGCGATATCAAGTCGCAAGAGGAATCGCCATGAGCAATGTAAGGCGATCACCACTAGAAGTGGCCAACAACTTAGAGAGGTTCAAACCCGCTCGTCAAACAAAACTCCACAAAAAGATCAAGAGGCGAACCTAGCGGCAAAGCCTCGGATTTGAACCGGGGAATTGCCGCGCAACCGCAATAAGCATGCCTCAACAACCGACGATAAAGATGCCTCGACAACTTGCGATGAGCATGCCTCGGCAACCCCAGTTGATAATGCCTCGGCAACCCCAGTTGTCCCGGCAATACCGTCAATCAGGTTTCAAACTAATGAAAGGATCGAAGATATTCGTCTTCCACCACCATTCCCACAAAGGTTGAAGCGACAAAAGCAAGAATACCAATTCAAGAAGTTTCTTGATATCCTAAAGCAAGTCCACATCAACTTGCCATTGGTGGAAGCAATTGAACAAATGCCAAACTATGCCAAGTTTCTTAAAGACATTGTGTCCAAGAGAACAAGGATATGAGAGTTTGAAACAGTTGCCGCAACAGAGGGATGCATGGCAATGTTGAACAATCGTATGCCACCCAAGCTGAAGGATCCCGGAAGTTTCACAATACCTTGTTCTATCGGAAATCACTATATCTGGAAAGCATTATGCGACCTTGGGGCTAGCATAAACTTTATGCCTAAATCGGTTTTCCAGAAACTATGAATCGGGAAGGCAAGACCTACAACAGTTATGCTGCAGCTAGCCGACAGATTCTATGTGCATCCAGAGGGAAAATCGAGGACATACTGGTAAAAGTTGATAAATTTATTTTTCCCGCTGACTTTATTGTTTTGGATTGTGAAGCATATGAGCATGCACCCATCATTCTCGGGAGACCATTCCTAGCAACAAGGAGAACCTTGATCGATGTTGAAAAGGGAGAACTCACAATGAGGGTGAATGACTAGCAAGTTAAACTAAATGTGTTCCAAACACTAAGGCATGTCGATGATCCAGAAGAATGCCAACTTCTTCATGCCACGGCAGAGTTTAACTTCGATGAGGAATTTAGTTACCTCGGTAACTACATTGCCGATCAAGAGGAACCTGAGGAGTATAAAGAACCGGTCGATGAGAAACAACCAGAAGAGGCAAATTGGCTAGTCAATCGACCAGGTACATACTTTGAACCACTGGATTACTCAGGTAAGGAAGGTAAGCTCGAAAAACCCTCTATTGAACAACCACCGATTCTTGAGTTGAAACAATTGCCAGAGCAACTAAAATATGCATACTTAGGAACCGATAATACATTGCCTGTAATTATTTCTTCTAAGTTACAGCCTGAGCAGGAAAAGAAGCTGATCAAGATGTTGAAACTACACAAAAAGGCAATAGGGTGGACAATTGCCGACTTGAAGGGAATTAGCACGGCAGTGTGCATGCACAAGATTCTGTTGGAAGATGATCACAAACCTTCAATTGAGGCCCAGAGAAGACTGAATCATGCCATGAAAGGGGTTGTAATGAAAGAAATCATCAAGTGGCTTGACGCCAGCATTATATACCCTATCTCTGATAGTACATGGGTAAGTCCGGTACAATGTGTTCCAAAAAAGGGAGGTATAACGGTGGTAAGTAATGAAAACAAGGAACTCATTCCAACCAGGACTGTGACCGGTTGGAGGGTTTGTATGGATTATCGAAAGCTAAACAAAGCCACTAGGAAAGATCACTTCCCATTACCCTTTATTGATCAAATGCTTGGCCGTCTTGCAGGTAAACCCTTTTATTGTTTTCTTGATGGTTATTCAGGTTACAATCAAATTGCCATAGCACCAGAAGATCAAGAAAAGACAACCTTCACATGCCCATACGGTACCTATGCCTTCCGAAGGATGCCATTCAGATTGTGTAACGCCCCGGCAACCTTCCAAAGATGCATGATGGCCCTCTTTTCAGACATGGTCGAAGACTTCCTTGAGATCTTCATGGATGATTTTTTTTGTTTTTGGTAATGACTTTGACAGCTGTCTCGGCAATTTAGAGAGGGTGTTGGCAAGATGTGAAGAAACGGATTTAGTCCTCAATTGGGAGAAATGCCATTTTATGGTAGATGAAGGAATAGTGCTCGACCACAAGATTCATCCAAGGGAATTGAAGTAGACAAAGCCAAGGTGGACATGATCGAGAGATTACCCCTACCAAGTTCGGTTAAAGGAATTCGAAGTTTTCTCGGACATGCAGGTTTTTACAGGAGGTTCATTCATAATTTTTCTAAAATCACTAAACCCTTGTATAATCTGCTTGAACAGGATAAAGTCTTCGATTTTGATGATTCTTGCACCCAAGCATTCGAAACCCTAAAGAAAAAGCTTGCCTCAGCACCCATTGTCGTTCCACCAGATTGGACGCTACCTTTTGAGCTCATGTGTGATGCAAGTGATTTCGCGGTAGGAGCAGTCCTAGGCCAACGCACAGGTAAGACATTCCATGTGATATACTACGCTAGTAAAACTCTTAATAGTGCTCAAGTGAACTACACAACAACGAAGAAAGAGTTACTAGCTGTAGTTTTCGCATTTGACAACTTCTGATCCTATTTGATTGGTACAAAGGTAATTGTTCATACGGACCATTCGACAATCAAATACTTATTTGCTAAAAAGGATGCTAAACCTCGTTTGATTCGTTGGATATTACTTTACAAGAATTTGATATTGAAATTAAGGACAAGAAAGGAACAGAAAATCAAGTGGCCGATCACTTATCACGTTTAGAACGCAACAGGGAGGAGGACACGGATCTAGAGATATGCGATGCATTATCGGATGAACAAATTTTAGTTGCCTCGGCAACCATGGACGCGCATGCCTCGGCAACCCTTGACGCCTCGGCAACTATGGATGCACACGCCTCGGTAACTCTCGACGCCGCAGCAGCTTTGACGCGCACGCCTCGGTAATTTTAGGAGCAGTCGCCACGGCAGCACATGCCTCGGCAATACCCTGGTACACGGATTTAGTTAATTTCCTTGTTTGTGGTATTTTACCTTATGGCATTACTCACCAAGGGAAGAAGCGGTTCCGCCATGATGCTAAGCATTACTTTTGGGACGAGCCTCTTTTGTTTAAACAATGTGCAGATCAGGTTATACACCGATGTGTCCCTGAAGAAGAGCAACAGAATGTACTCCGGCAATGCCATTCTTTACCCTATGGAGGACATTTTGGAGGAACTCGTACCGCAGCCAAAGTTTTGCAATCCGGTTTGTATTGGCCAACATTGTACAAAGATGCCCAAGACTTTTACAAGCAATGTGATCGTTGCCAGAGGACGGGTAATATCTCTAGACGACATGAGATGCCGCTCCAGAACATCATCGAGGTGGAATTGTTCGATGTGTGGGGGATCGATTTTATGGGACCTTTTCCATCTTCATTCGGAAACCTCTACATCTTACTTGCCGTCGACTACGTGTCTAAATGGGTTGAGGCAACTGCAGTTCCCAACAACGATTCCAAGACCGTGCAATGATTCTTGCAGAAAAACATATTTACACGGTTTGGGATGCCGAGAGCAATTATCAGTGACGAATGCAAGCATTTTGACAACAAACTAATTGCCAAGATGTTGCAACGCTTCGGCATATCACACAAGATCGCCACGGCATATCACCCACAAACCAACGGGCAAGCAGAAATTTCCAACCAGGAATTGAAGGGTATACTCGAGAAAGTTGTAAATCCCTCTAGGAAGGATTGGTCATTAAGACTAGATGACGCACTTTGGGCATATCGCACTGCATTCAAAACACCCTTAGGTATGTCCCCCTTCCGACTTGTCTATGGCAAGACATGCCATCTACCGATGGAAATCGAGCACAAGGCATACTGGGCAATCAAGACCGTGAACATGGATTGGGAAAGTGCCGGACAAAAGCGTTTGTTGGACCTCAATGAGATAGAAGAATTTCGTGCACTCGCCTATAACAATGCACAAATATACAAGGAGAAAACAAAGCGATGGCACGACAAGAAACTATTGCCACGGTAATTCACGCCAGGGTAACTAGTTCTCCTATTCAATTCTCGGCTAAAACTTTTCCTGGGAAAGCTGAAATCAAGATGGTCGAGACCATTCGAAGTCGTCAAACCATTCTCCCATGGTGCTGTGATAATCAAGTCCATCTCTGACAACCATGAATTCAAAGTTAATGGACAAAGATTGAAGCACTACAATGGTGCCCATGTGGAACGTAACAAAGAAGTGGTCAACTTAGGATATGCATGAGCATGCTCTCCTTTCAATATTTTCTTTTTCTTTTTATTTTTATTTTCATTTTTATTTTTAGGAGATTTTATTTTTCTTGATTATCTTTAGTTTTCAGGTTTTCTTTGTTTTCTTTTTCACAACAAGACTCACAACTACTATGCTAAGGAAATTTACTGCCGAGATCTTTGCCCCGGCAACCAACCCTGAAGATGCCACGACAACCAAAGCTAAAGGCATCCCGGCAACAAGAAAACAACCATCGCGTTCAAGCAAGAGAATCAAGACACCGACCAAAAGGAAACTAATCATCTACGATGACGAACTCTCGGAGTAAGTCCTCGTATGCATCTTTATTTTTATTTTTCGTTATTTTTATGCATGCATTGAGGACAATGCCTCACTCGAGTTTGGGGGGGATTGTTATTAGTAGTTACCATGTTTAATTACATTCATCTTAAGTATTACATTTAGGATACATAAATTGCTTGCCATACCTTTAATTGGAACAATAAGTGCTTAGATTTGACGAATATCCGATGATGACTTTGCCAATGCACTTAATTGATAGAATTTTTATTCTAGGATAACCATGAAAAACCTTAGAATTTTACTATGATGCTAATTTTGATGAAACACTGTTGTGGTTTGATTGATTTAAGGAATTCTAGTAAACTTAGGTTGATAATTAACAAATTGGGGGATTAGAATAAAAATTGGATGAATGCTAGAGGTGCCCGAAATTGGCTTTAACATGTGCTAAAAATTGATCGCTAGAGGTGCCCGAAACTGGCTCTAGTATGTGTTAAAAAAAATTTGATAGCTAGAGGTGCCCGAAACCGGCTCTAGTCGAATAAATTAACTTAATAGAACTAAAAACAAAACACTAGAGGTGCCCAAAACTGGCTCTAGTTAAAACATGTTAAAAAGAACCCAATAAAGTAATTTGAAAAACTATTGTTTGCATAGAATCCGAAAAATCAACTTGTACACAACTCTGCACACACTCACAAGCATTATAGTTTGATTCCGAGTAACTCCTAAGTTTTCCGAAAAATAAAAAGCCAATCATACTTTGTGCCCTGGTTCAGAGAATTGAAATCAAGTTCAAAGCTAAGTTTGTGAAAATTGAAGTCTTGGCAGGTAATTATGAGTTTGCATTGCTTGAGGACAAGCAATAGTTCGAGTTTGGGGGTGTGATAAGTGTTCAAAAGTACTATTTTCTTACCCTTTTTACTCATATTATTGTTAGACTTAGGCTCATATTAGTTGCATAATTAGCCATTCATGCATTAATCCATGCTTCATTCCATCGTTGAGCTTGATTACATAACTTGGTAGTTTCTGTGGGAAAAGATGCTGCTTTGGTGTGTTTTGTGTATGTGCAGGATCACTTGCCAAAGAAAGGCTAGAGCTAGTTGCCAGGGCAATGCATGAAGGATATGCCGAGCTAGTTGCCAGGGCAATGCATGAAGGAGACGCCAAGCCAGTTGCCATGGCAATTGTCGATAAGAGCAAATGTGATATGGTAGTCGAAATTGATGACTATACAAGCCCAAGATGACATGGAGCAAAGCCCAAACCCAAAGGAATTTGATTTCTATGCAGAGATTGAAGAATAATTAAATTCCAAGAAGATAAGAGAAGTTCTAGTAGGAATACAATTATAATAAAGAATTATATTCTTTAAAGATAATTCAATTCCAACTTAAACTCCTCCTCAAAGAAGGACTTTGGCCTAGCCCTATAAATAAGATGGAGATTTCGACAATTCATAGAGAGAAAAAGAGGGAAATTTCAACAAGTCCAAGGAGGGCAAGAGGAGAGAATTTTCGACAAGCATCAAGGGCAAGGAGGATTTCGACAAGCCTCCTTCTTCATCTTTTTCTTTCTTGTTCGATTGGGTTCATGCTAGGGATTGTTTATCTTGTGTTTCTTTGGAACCTAGCCATGAACTAAATCTACTTGGCTATGGTTATTGTGTTTTGTGGTTGTGAGAAACTATTGGATTTTGTTTAGGTAATAAGAGTTCGAACTTTTCTACTTTAAGGTTTATTAATTCTTGGTTCTTATTCTTGTTTGCGAGTGAATTGGGAGAGGATCTCGTGATTTCATCTATTTATCTAATATCGGGAGAGTTAGATTCAAGAAACGAATGAATATGATCTTTATTCAATCTATTGATGGTGAAGATTAATCCTGCTTAGGAATAAGTTAAGGATTTCAACGGCTAAGAGGAACGCAAGATTGGTTGTTATTCACCCTTGATTCACGCAGGGATGTATTATCAAGGCATGCACAAGTAGCTAGAGTTTCGACTTAGGGATAAGAAGAAACCATTAAAGAACGCTCTGCCGAACCTTGAAGGTTGCTGCCCAGACGCCCAAGTAGTTGCCCAACTAGTTGCCCAGGCAACCATCGATTAATTGCCAAGGCAACCCCGTTGTGCAAGTTGCCACGACAACTAAGTTGCCTGTGCATTCTTTTACCAAAACGATCCAATCGGCTATCACACCTCAACTCACGATAACCTGGCCTATCTCTCTCTCAATTGATCTCATCTTTTCATTTACTTTATTGCTTTCTAGATTAGTTATTAGTTAAACTCCCATAATCCTTTATTTGTGTTTTTACTTTTTACAGTGCAAGAGACTAGATTCTTGAAGTAGCACCAATTCCTGTGGAGACGATATCTTTTATACTATAACTTGCGACGTGTATACTTGCACAATTGCGTAGCACTTATTACGCGCAACAAATATCAAGGTAGATTTAAATTGTTGTGCATGCATTTTGGGAATTAAATTATTAAATTAAATTGAATTTTTATTTTCCTTAATAAAAATAATGTGAACCTTTAGGTACCAATTTTGGGCGTAGTGGAGGTGCTAATCCTTCCCCACTCATAACCAACTCCTGAACCCATCTCTAGTTGATATTTCGGTGTCCGGTCTACCTTATCCAAATGACTGGTGGCGACTCCATTTTTTTCAATTTTTTAAAACACGTAGCTTCCCAACCGAGAAGAGGCCTCCAAGAAAAAGGCCCAGACGAGAAGGTCGCTACAACATGGTGACTCCGCTGGGGAAATTATTTTTGTTTTCAAAAACAAAAAGAGGAGTTAGGCCTTAGTTAGGGTTCACATTGTAATTATTAAGGAAAATTTAAGTTTTATTTAATTTAATTTTTAATTTCTAATTTGATATAAACTGTCATCATATGTTAGCTTTAGAACCCTTAAGTGGGAGGGAGTACTTCGCTCCGTGGGGTTTTCACCTATGTATAGTGTTGTATCTCGCTTCCGGAGTACTGATCCTTATATTTCGTGGGGTTTTCACCCCCGTATGGTATAAGGGTCATATTCCCCCGAATCGATGTCCCAGCGACAGTTCGGGTACCCTTATTCTAGAACTAAACCGCATATAATGAGCTGTAGTATCCCACCCTTTGATCACGCCGGTACTCTGCCCATTTAGGAATGACCCTTTTCTTAGGTTTTGCTTTGCTTTGTTTATATTTCCTAAATATTTTAACTACTTATTTTTCTTCATTATTCGTCATTTAATTCTTTTTTTATTATTCTATTACACTAACTTGTTTTCTATGTTATTTTTCCTTTTTTCTACATACGCATTACACATCATATCATACCATAAGTGTTTATTTGAGAATAATCCAATTTAGAGGGTGTACCCAGATATGAGAGAAGTCTGTGATACAAGAGCGATAATGCAAACAATATCGGGTTAGGGTGAATAAAGACCAACGAAAAGGATGACTTGACTGCGAGATATGAAGCAAACAAGAGACGATGCATCTTAGGCACGATATTCGAAACCTGACTCATTGGTATCCAGGTCTACCAAAGAAGAAACCTTTCCCTACATTCTCCATGCATATGCTAGCCATCTGTCAAAAAAATTGAAGTGTGTAAATTACGCTGCCATAAGACTTTTGAACAGTGGAAGAAGAAAATACTGAGACTGTCTCGCAAACCGAGGATGATGCTAAGACGTAGAGTGCAAATCATACTTTACAAAATCAAGATATCAAGATAAGAAGAAGCTACCCATTATCTGTAATTCTTTTCAGCTTCTTGTTAGACTTCTTCTCCTAGCGAAGCCTTTCTAAGGATTATTTGTGAATCAATACTGTATTTGTATTTATTTTTGCATTGCATACCTACAAACACTTTTGGGGTATTCCCCCAAGGAAGTAAATCCAAGAAAGATCATCGAAGCTAAAAATGGTTGGAGGCACCTTCGCAAAGAGAGACCAAGAACTCGATCATACTAGTATAGAGTCAGGGGCATCCCTTTGAGGGGCAAAAGGAAAAACCATTTACACACTCATAAGATCAACAAGTGCATGTGTCATACCCATGCAAGTTTTCTTACATTTAGGCTATACATAAGCATTTAAGCATAAAGTCATATGTACCCATGACATTTGTTGGAACATATAACAAGTCTAAGAAGAAAATCAAAGACTAATCACTGGATCAACAACAGAATGATCAAATTCTAGCCCCAATAGAAGGCCAATTACGCAGAAAATCTCAAAACATCCAGATAACAATGATAAATTTTTGAACCATTATTGATTGATGTTTTCTTTCGTGTTTAAGTCATGACTTCCAGCCATAAAGTGGCGAAGCTGATTTCTTTCAATTTTGCCTCCATCAGTGCTGGTTGAGTTATGTATCTTCTTTAGAATTAAAGTTGGATCAGACATAAGAATCTTCACATTTTGATCTCTTCTCCTTGCAAGAATAGTGGCTAGATTAGAGCCATTTGGGCAAGTCCACTAAAAATGTTGGCACAACGTGCTTAAACACGGTAAAGTTTAAGATAATGGATAATTCAAATGTCCATAAAAAATCCATTTTTACGAATGGTCGAAGGAAAATAAATCCTTTGAGAAAATCTAATGTCATGATTGGTACAAACTGATTGTACCTAGGGGAATGGTACAACTAGCCCGGAGCAAACGGCTATCGGTAAAGGCAACTCAAAATCGTTGATCCCTGTGCATTTGGGAAAAATACAAAAGAAATCTAATGGCAGAATCAAATGTTTAAAACCTTCATTCGATCCCTCTTCGTTAGTATAACAGTTGGATCAAATATCAAGACCTTCATATTTCAATCCTATCTCTGCGATAGTATGGCGGCTGGATCGGAGCCATTTTGACAAGTCCAATAGAAATGTTGGCGCACCATGCTTAAACACGGTAAAGTTTAAGACAATGGAAAATTTACATGTCCATTGAAAATCTATTTTTACGAATGGTCGAAGGAAAATAAATCCTTTGAGAAAATCTAATGTCATAATTGGTATAAACTGATTGTACCCAGGGGAATGGTATAGCTAGCCCGGAGCAAACAACTAACGGTAAAGGCAACTCAAAACCGTTGATCCCTGTGTATTTGGGGAAAATGCAAAAGAAATCAAACCGAAGAATCAAATGCTCAAACCTTCAATAGACTTTGCCTTTGCGTCAATATTGCAGCTAAGTTAATCTTTCTCCAAATTTTGCTTACAAGATCAGCAAAGAAGATCAAGAAGCCCAAGGAAGAAATTGTGGTCAGAGCAAGAACCCTTTCCCCAGACCAGACCGTTTTGCTTTAGAAGGTATTATTTTATGCCCAAGACGATCAGAATCGGGGCATTATCTCAAAGATTTTTTTATCTATCACTGGTACTGGCCCTAACCGAGAACATATTGAAGTGTCAACTTTCTTTGGAACATCAAGATGAAATACAAGAAGAACTCCCAGCTTGAAGATTACACCTCTGGCTTTGATGAGGATTTTATATATGAGGAATTCTCAACCCTACTTCTGGTGTTGATGGAAGTTTTATACATGAGGAACTTTCAGCCCTATTTCTGGCTTTGATGAGAGTGAATGACTCTCAGCCCACATCTCCAGCTTTGATGAGGATTTTATATAGGATGAATTCTTAGCCCTACCTCTGGCTTTGATGAAAGTTTTATACATGAAGAACTTTCAGCCCTACTTCTGGCTTTGATGAGAGTGAAGGACTCTCAGCCCTACATCTCTGGCTTTGATGAGGATTTTATATAGGAGGAATTCTCAACCCTACCTCTGGCGTTGATAGAAGTTGCATATAGGAAGAACTTTCAGCCCTACTCCTGGCTTTGATGAGAGTGAAGAATTTTCAGCCCTACATCTTCGGCTTTGATGAAAGTTTCATATAGGAAGAACTTTCAGCCTTACTTCTGGCTTTGATGAGAGTGAATGACTCTCAGCCCTACGTCTCCAACTTTGATGAGGATTTCATGCATGAAGAATTATTAGCCTTACCTCTAGAATTGATGAAGATTCTATACAGGAAGAACTTTCTAGTCTCAAAGCAAGTAACATTTGGATGTCAAGGCGGTTAAAACCCAGGGCATCCTTCAAGGTTTTCTAGTCTTTGGCTTTCATAGAAGTAGCGAAAATCTTCCGATAGTCTTGTAGCGAGATACCTTTTCATGCCTATGACGATAAAAAATTGAGGCATGATCTTGTAATTTTCTAGTCCTCAATGTTTTGGGAAACAGTGAAAATCTTTCGGCAGCAAGAACATTCCATTTTGAAGAATGCAAGGGCAATCGAGCAGATCGATGCAGAAGATCAAGAGAGCGAGCGGTACCCTCAACCTACCCGGACCAAAATGGTCACTATTTTGTCTTTGCTCTATCCTTATTACACATCAATGAGCAAAGGGGGGCAGCTGTTGTAACCCAGTTTTGCCCGGGTTAGACCCAAAATAAGCCCAATATCCTTACCTATTTACAGACTCAAAAAGTAGGAAATAAGACGTTATCGCCCGAAATTTTTTGATCTGTAAAATCAATGTATTCACTTTTTTTAGGTATTTAATACCCCAAAATTTTTGTATATGAGAGCTTATCGAATGAGATATATATATATAATAAAAAAGTAAAAAAGTAAAAAAAAAAAAGAAATTCATATGGCTCATAATGAGCCACGTCACTACCTCACCATTCCCTCAAGGCTATAAATAGCCAATGGAATTGGCCACAAACACACAGTTTGGAAAGCCAATTTTGGCAAACAATTAGCTCCCCAGAATTGGGAGCATGGCCAGCCGAGAGGCTGGCTAGGGGTAGGGGGCAGTGTCTCGGCCCCAGTTGGTTCGATCAGGGTCTCTTTCGTGGTCCGATCTAGTTAAATTTTTAGGCTATGTCGAGGTGGCATCGAGATCTTGGTGGGTGTCGGTCAAGTTTTTTCATTTGAGCTCTTAGTGGGGTAAAATTCGGTTCTTATCTATGTATTTATTTATATAATAATATATAATTTTGTTGATTATGTTTTTTAATATTGGCATGTTTTTTATATTTTGTATATTATTTTACTTTTAATTTGTGCATCATTTTTTCTTTCTTTAATTTTAGTTCTTTTTATATTCGATGTATTTTATTTTTATTTGTGTATTTTTTATATGGTATTATTATGTATATTATATGTAATGTGTAGTATATATAGTATAATACTTTCTTTATATAGTATTTGTATAATATGTATATTTATGTATAAGATATGTATAAAATGTTATTTATGTATTTATGTATATTAAGATATATTATATAGTATATAGTATTTTATTACTTTACATTATTTATATTAACTTTATGTTATTTATAAATATCACATATATTTTGGCCCAATTATTCCGATATTTCTATTGGGAGTGCCATCCCGGCCATCCGGGTGCCATCTCCTCTAAGTATCATGGATATCAAGGCAAGTTTTGATTGTTTTATATATTTAATTATTTAATATTTATATATTTTTTATTTCATTTTATATTGTGTTTATTTGTTCATACATAATAATTGTTACATATAGTATTTGGCCTATTTGTTCCGATATTTCTGTTGGGAGTGTCATCCCGACCATCCGAGTGTCATCTCCTTTGAATGTCATGAATATCAAGGCAGATTTAAACTTTTATGCATGCATTTTGGGAATTAAATTAAATGAAATTTTTATTTTTCTTAATAAAAATAATGCGAACCTTTAGGTACCAATTTTAGGCGTAGTGGGGGTGCTAATCCTTCCCCACTCGTAACCAACTCCTGAACCCATCTCTGGTTGACATTTCGGTGTCCGGTCTACCTTATCCAAATGACCGGTGGCGACTCCATTTTTTCAACTTTTTTAAAACACGTGGCTTCCCAACCAAGAATGGGCCTCCAAGAAAAAGGCTCGGACGAGAAGGTCGCTATATGAGGTAATTTGAGTATCGGTACCACATGTCTGTATCGATAGCCTGCTATAGTAAAACTCCATTGTTGAAGATTCATATCGATACGCCCAAGATCGTACCGATACGCCTTGTTGACCTGGTCTAAAAATGTATACTCGTATCAATATACCTTCACCCATATCGGTACAATAGGGTCTGTAATGACAAATTATGTCCAGTTTTTATCTATTTTAGCCTATCAAAACATGTCTGAATTTCATGAAACTTTACCAACAACCTTGTTTAGTCCGTCTATTAACATGCAAAATTTCCAGGTTAAAAGAATTCGTTTACCATGTTTTCACATTTTAAAGCCAAATATGCATATTTTACTAACTTCCAACGTACTCATAGGTCCATTTTATCTTAAACTTGAGCATACATACAACCATCATTTATATATATATCAAAATGGGTCATTTATGCATTCTTAGACTCTATGCCACCGTTCCGGGAGTTTATAGTTAAAATGAACATTACTTAGCCTTGTAGTGTTACTTGCAAAACTTGCTCCTTTCTCGATCCTTGCAACTTATATTCCTTAACCTAAAATGCATGGAAATGAGATGCATTAGGCTTAATTAGCTTGGTGAGGTAGTCAACAACAATGCTATGAGCAATACAATGGATGTCAATAATTTCAATGATAGTATTTCAATGCATATAACATCTCTAATCCTGCTTAACAATGATTTCAACAACTTTAACCCTTAGATCGATATGAGATAATGGATACGCGAATTCTCAACCAACATCGCCAAATCAATAAGTGGTCAAATCCCGCCAACATCGCCAAAGGACCAATATCTCATACATCCCGCCAACATCGCCAAATAGAGCCTTATCTCAAGGACCGTAGTCCACTTTGTACCAATGAACTCATGAATTCTATGGCATGCCAATTGTATCCAATGTCTATTCGAATCCAAGGTCCAGTAATTAGGCCAATAACAATGGCAATATTCAATATCGGTACAATGCTCAACATCAATAACAATGATCAATGCTTGCCTTGTTCAATGATGACCACATAGGTCCATGTCAATAAAATGATTTTATCAATATGATAATCTTGCCAATACAGTATTCTTATCAATACAATGATCTTGTCAACGTTATGGTCAATAACCAATATGCATGTCCATGAATCTCAATAGTATATCTATAAGGTCGATGGCAACATCAATGATAAATATGTATTTCAATGGTGACAATATCTATACTATGACTCAATAATCAATATTTTCATGCAATAAGCTTACCAAAGCTTACCCATATAGCTTTTCATGAAGTTTCGATATAACCATACCTTGCAAGGATGATGGCATGCAATAATCAATAAACAATAAAACCGGGAAGACACCTAGCCATTCTCGAGACTCCGACTATACTCACTAATACTCCCAAAGCTTTTAGGGCTCCCGGATGACTACTCCCTTATTTATTAACTTGTTGGAATTTGATGGATTCGGTGGTTCTTCACCTTGACTTATTTGAGCTACAAAGAATTGAAATTACAAAAATTTCAATAACTATAACAAATTCATAGCAATCTTTAACTATGAAAATCAATAAGGATCAAGCCTTGATATCCCTATAGAATTTCTAGGGTTCTTGCTTCTTGAACATGGAATTAAACATAGATTAAATTATGGAATCGATGAACCAATAATGGGTTATGGCTTACCCGATCGATAGCTATAAATTAAGATTAAGAAAAACAAAGCTTGGATCACTTTCCAATGGAGGTGCTTACTTTCTAATAGCTAGAGGAAAAAGATGATGACTAAGGTGCTTACTCTTTTCCAATAACCGGTGAGTTTCCTCATTTCATTCTTTTTTTTCTATTTTTAATCCCTTTTTGACAGCTAGGCTTTCTTTCACTTAAAGGAAGCTAACCCAAACAACCTACGTAAGTGGTGATTAAGCTAGTAGAGGGGCTAATCTCAATGTCAATCTATTAACTTTTCATACTTTATACTTTTGTCCCAATAGTTTCCATTTTCACAATTTGGTCACCAAGCTTGTTTCAATGTTTTCAATATGATCATTAATCAATAACAATGCACAATTAGGGTTCAATATTTGAACAATTGACCACTTGGTCAAAGGTTAACGTAATGGTTTAACTTTCTGATGTAGGGTTTTTGATCACCAAAACCCCATTCCAAATAGGCCCGATTTTAGGGTGTTACAAAGGGTAGTTCATCCAAGGGTCACACATCAAATTTTGTTAACGATGATATTGAAAAGAATGAGACAAAAATTGAAAAGGAAAATGACTGAGATGATGACGACTATGGCCAAAGAAAAAGGGCATATTGAACTAAAAGGAGAATCGAACAAAAACCAAAACATGAATAAACAACGGGGTTCACACACTGTTACAATTAACATCAATAAACCAACTGAAGGTGTAATTGTGTCGAACTCCAAGAAAGTGATAATAGGACATGGAGAAATTCAAGAAATAAATAATGGGGGAAGACCTTCTAATTAAATTTCGATGATATATGCAGAATTACTTTCGATACTAGTAGAGAAAAACTTTGTAAGCCGAGTTCAGTCTAAGCCCAAAATTTCTTCTTCACCCAAGGGATTTGGTATCAATGCAATATATGACTATCATCAAGGAAGTTTAGACATTATTATCGAGAATTGTGAGGCTCTAAAGAACAAGGTTGAAAATCTTATCATGATAGGCATGTTGAGTTTTGAAGATAGAAAGCCTGAATTTTCTAAAAGCCTGACAATTAATGGAATGCCCGGAGATACAAAAATGAAGGAAAGCTCAAGTCCATCAAAATCAATTAAATGTCTAGGACAAAGTTCAAATTCCAGTATTCCATTAGTCGATTACCAAAAGACAAAAGATCACAAATATCATTTTGATCTAATTCCTATTTTGTAACACCCTGGTTTTTGGCTTAGATATTTTTAAGGTTGGTTCGAAGGTTCGGTGGACCGGTATAAGAGTTTTGGGTCAGTTTCGGGATTTAATTGGTTTAAATATTTTTGAAGGTAATAAAATTTAGGAAAAATATTATAAAATCATTATTTATTATATTAAGGATAATGGTGAAATCAATTTTTGGAAAATAAGATTTATAAATCAGACATTTTTGCTGGTGACTAAAATACAAGTTTTGAAAACTGCTTTTAAAGGTGACTAAAATGAAAATGGTCAAATTCTTAGAATCTTTAAGGAGTTATTCTACCAAGTTTTTTTCTGATGATTTCTCCCTTAATTAAAGATATTTTAACATGTGTTTTAAAGTTAATTAAAAAGGAATTTTTGTTAAAAAGTTAGTTAAGCTCTTTAAAGAAAATTCACGTAACTTTTATCTCCACTCTCTCCTCAGCCAAACGCTCAAGTTTTCATCAAAATACTGAGGTGAGAAGTCTTTTAACTTGTATTTATGATTTGTAATTGATCAATTAATATTATTTTTACAAAATCTCATCTAAATCTTGTGTTTTCTTAGATTTTATCAAACCAATTGAGGGAGAAATCTCACAATAGGGGTAAGGTCCGTGATCTCCTCTATTGTATGGTTCTTTACCAAAATTCCCAAGTATTTGATCCTTGATTTATTGATTGTAAACTGATTTTAATGATTTATCAATGTTTGATTAAGTAAATTGGGTAAAATTGATAAAACAAGGTAATTTTTGAAGTGTATCTGATTTCCAGTGTTTAGGATTGATTTAATGCATGTTTTGGATGTATTATGATGTTGATAAGTTTTTTTAGCAATAGAATCTCGAAACTCCTGGATCTCTAATTGTTTAGGTTGCTAGATTTGAGTTCTTGTGATGATATTCAAGTTTAATCTTTGCTAGAAGTAGAAGTATGTTGGGAAAGGGTTTTTGGATGTTAATTGATGTTGAATTATGGCTTGAATCATTGTTTTATGGCTGATTTAAGTTTCAAAAACGTTTGATGATTATTTCGGTTTGTTTCAGATGGTTTCTTAGTGGGCAACCTGAGAGTTGCGAGGTTTTGCTTTGAGGCAGTGGTTTGAATGCATAATGATGCATTTATCCTCTGGTTTTATGTGTTAAAATAGGGGATAATCAAGGCGTCGAAGCTTGACGTTGTTTTGTTGCTTGCTAGGAGCTCGTATCATGTTAGCAAGGAAGGCGAAGTGTATCAGTGAGTGGAAACTGGTTTTAAATGCTTTACAAAGGTTTGTAAAGGTTGTTGGGAGTTTAGGGTAAGCGTGAGACACTTACCTAAGCTCGAAAGTAAGTTTCCCTTATTTTGCTCTTGAATATCGGCTTCGATATGAGCATGTTGTTTGCATATTTTGGTGATAAACATGGTATGATTTACTTAATGGAAATGCATGATTTTGAGAACATATGCAGGGGTTTGAAAGTATATTAAATGCTATTGAACATTGGTTTTCATTTCGGTTGGGAATGGTGTTATTGCATTGGCAATGAGATTTGCATATGTGATGTTTTGTTTAATGCATTGTAAAGCAGTAAGTAAATGGTTTGTAAATGGTATATTGGCTATGTGACATGGTGATAAATCAATCGGATATAGTTGGCATGTCATAGGATTAAAAGTGCACTACAAAATATGAACAAAATCGATCGTGGCAATGGGTCCTTGAGGTATGGCAGTTTAACAAGGCCACTCGGACTGTTGGGAACCTCATTTGAGGCATGCAATTTAACTAGGCAACCCAAATTGATGGTGATCTTGCGGTTTAACTAGGCAAGGTCGGTACACTTGTGGTTTAACTAGGCAATGGTGGAATCTCACGGTTTAAATAGGTGAGAGTGTCAAATATTGCGGTTTAACTAGGCAAGGTTTGAGATATCATACGGTTTAACTAGGCATGGTATGAGAGATTCGTGTATCCGATATGTATAGGATAAAGGTAGTTTATCTGAGTCACTATAAATGCCAATATATGAGAAAGTTCATGTGTTGAACCTATTTTAAATGCTTTGGAGATTTAAGCATGGTTTATGATTTAATGCTTTGGAGATTTAAGCATGGAATGTACAAGATGTTGCATAAAGGTTATTATGCTTTGATTCGGTTGGAATCATGGAAAATGCTTTGGTTTTAATCATGTTTTTGGAAAACAAGCATATGGTTTTCAAATGGTTTTAATGCATCATTGTTGTATGAGCATCCTTACTAAGCAAGTGTGCTTACGCTCTCTTTTTCCTAATGATGCAGAGCATTAAGGTTTGAGGGCATCAATAGGCAAGGCTAAGTGATCCAAAGACATTTGCAAGTTTGAGTATGAACTCGGTTTATATTTCGGTTAATAAGGCAATGTGTTCACCATGGTTTTTGGGAGTTGTAATTCTGTTTCCTTATGGATTTTAAGTATGTTTCCATGCTGGATTTTGAGGATGGTTTGGTGATACTAAGTTTGATGCTAACACTTGCCTATAGTTGTGGATGAATGGTTACTTAGGTATGCATCTAGAGCTTCCTTGTTGATTGCCATGTTGTGATGGTTTGAGCAAGTTTATTATGTTGTTTTGGTTGTGTTCGCATGTTGCTTATTTTGAGAATGGTCTATTTGTGCATTTTGGTATGTTTGGCAATGTGGTTTAGGAAGCATGACTCTAGAGTGATCTTTTGGGAATATGAGTTTGCTTTAAGATGTTTAATCGTAGTGTAGATGTGAGTTTATGTAATTATGGTTGTTTGTATGCAAGTTGAAAGCCATCTAGATTAGAGTGAAAAACCAGCTAAATTTGACATCAGGCGTACCGATACGCGGAAGACAGTATCGGTATAGCTAGGCGATTTTGGACAGGGTGTTTCGGTACGGGTATAGGCATTTCGATACACTTTATGGTTACTGGAATCTTACCTTTTTGAAAAGAGCCCGTGTACCGAAACACTGAATGACCGTATCGGTACGGCGATTTAAGAAATTAAATGGGGCTTTTGTATTCGAAGGGGCGTATCGGTACAGTGTTTGGTGTACCAGAATGAGTTGCAATACCGTATCGATACGGGCCTTATCGTATCGATACGGACCTTATCGTATTGATATGGAGGCAGTTAAATCTGTTAATGTCATGGAAAGACAGTTTTGGTTTCTTTTGTTTTAGTCCCTGGATCTTATTTTGTCAATTGAATCAACGTGGATGCTCATATTAAGTTGATTTTCGACATGTAAGCATGAAATATATATAATTAAAGGATGGTAACATAAAATTGGGTAAAGTCCCTGCATTTTTTTGAAATTGCAATTTAGTCCCTAAATTGTGTTTGTGTCCAATTGGATATCAATTCGATGGCCGATTGAGTTGAGTTCTCACTTGTGAACAGTGTGTGCATGTAGGAAAGTAATAATGTATCTAGAAAAGATAAAAGAAAAAAATGGACGCGTTTTAGGTTTCATCTTCTCGGTTTACTTCGGTAAATCCAATGTCGCTTACTCGGTTCGGTCTTGCGACTAGGCCGGGTCGAGGGGGTTACATATTTCATATAAAGAATTATATCCTCAAATGTTGAAGGCCCGATTGGTGACCCCACAATTCCTTATACCTTTACAACCTCTATACCCAAAATGGTATGACACCAATGCTCATTGTGAATTTCATGATGTAAATCAAGAACATTCTATTGGAATTGCATCGCCCTCAAACGTCAAGTTCAAGTTCTTTTGAAGCATGAAAAATAGAATTTTTGAACAAAAAGTTATCCTGATTCAATGGTTGAATGTAAGACTCATGCTAAAAATTCCTAGAAGGAGGGGCGGGGCGTCAGTTCTAATATGAGGCTCAAATAAGCAAATTAAGGCAAGAAAGATAGTTTGAATGAGGAGTTGAAAAGTTTACAATTTAATAATCAAGAACTTTGTTCGATGCTCAAGAATGTTGGTTTTGGTGTGACTTTAGAACAATAGAAGAAATGGATTAAAGAACTGAAGCATGAAGCTGAATATTGGAAAAAGAATTTTAAAGCAAGCGAAAATCGAGTCAATACACTCTCGTGTGATCTGTAGACAATGGAAATAAAATGCAATACATTTATGGATGATTTAAGGGTTAGTTGGTCTAAATGCAAGATGATGAATAGGTACGTGCAGATGCATGATGATATTGTTATCGAGCTGAATGATAGTCAAGCTGAAAATGAAACACTAAAGAAGAAGGCGGATGCGTATCTGAATCTTATGCTAATGAAACATTAAACAGTGAGGTAACATGTTTTAAATAGAATATATTGGCAAGTGACAATGGTTAAATGTTATCGAATATAGTTGACATGCCACAGGGTTTAAAGTGCACTATAATAAATCACCTTATGTGTGTCGAGGGGTTGTGATTATATCATTTTCTCCACCACGGGAACCATAGCGGTCGAGGGTTTAATTGTGCCATATTCTTCTGTTGAAGGATTGTATATCACAATGGTTGATGGGTTAAATGTGCCGTTTACTCCTATTGTAAATATTATACATCATAACAGTTGAGGGGTTAAATGTGTCGTTTGCTCTGATAGGAATGTATGTTTAAGTGGTCTAAGAAACCACTTGTGAAATCCGGGTAAGGAAATGTTTGGTTTTTGGGTCACTTAAATGCCAATATATAAACTAATGTATCATGATGGATGGATTATGTTTTGTATAATGTGATTTATACAAGTAATGCTCTTTAAGCTTTGCTATTGCAAAATAAGCATGTGAAGGCTTAAATTGAGGTTTGCATATGGGATTATGCATGAGATCCATGATACATGTTTTGTATATGGTTTAATATGCTTGGTATTTGAAAGCTATGTTTGCATATGGTTATTATGCATGTTTCAAATGAAGCTTTTGTGATATGGTTTAGGATGCATGGCATGTTTTACAAATTTATTAGAAAACTATTTTGGCTTAATTAAGCATGTTTTTTTAAATTCATTAGAGGTGATATTGGCTTGCTTTAATACGGGTTTCTAATAACGATTTTGATTTCAAAAATACATTGACGTTTTATCTGTTTTGAGCGCACTCACTAGGCATTATATGCTTACGCTCTCTTTTATTCCGTCGATGTTGTGAATTAAGCAAGTGTTGTGTTGTGGTTGGAGGCAAGGTGGGATCTCAAGACAAACGTATTAAAAGAGTATGTTTATGTTGCTATTATTATTTGTAATAAGGCAATGTGGGTAAAATATTGGGATGGTTGTTTTATTTAAGAAATGATAACTTGATTGATTTTGTATCACGTTAGATGATGATTGTATTTGATGATTAATATGTTGGTATTATTATTTTAATGTTTTGTATACTTTATGATCTAATTATTTAAATGGATTAAATAATGATTGGTTTGAGTGCTTATGGTCATATGCTTTAACTCCTTAATTATTCTATAGCCTATGTTGAGGTCTTGATTATTTGGTGCTTTTTGGAGAATTCTTTATATTGTTAGGAAACATGCTTCTAGATTACTTGTATGAATGCGAATTCTGTTAATTAATTGACATGTAATTGATTGAGACCGTTTGGTTAATGCAGGTATATTATTAGTAGTTTGTCAATATTGTTTGTCAATGATTTGGTTATGTTCGATTGGGATTTGAATCCCTAAGATGCATGTTGGTGCAACCCGTATCGATACACTTAGAGCTAGTATTGGTACTCGGGGCCAATCCTGTGTTCAGCTTTGATTGTGAGTACCGGTACGCATGACTGGGTTTCGGTTCGCGTAGCCAAGTATCAGTATGCCCTGTATCGTATCGATACCAATATTCACTTCGATGTTTGCTTGTATCGATACGGTATCTCGTGTACCGGTATGTTCAGTAGTTTATTCAATTAATGGGCTGTATCAAGTTTAGATTCTTTGTATTTTGGTCACCGTATGTTGTTGCATCAATTGAGTAGGTAAATGATGTCCGTTTAACCTGAGATTTTGCAAGCATGTTTTAAATGAATCTAATTTATGTATGAAGCTTTTATAAACATGTTAGTCCCTGTACTTTTGGTAGCTTTACATTTTAGTCCTTAATTTCGTATTGTGCTAAATTGGATGCTTATTTGTTATCCGTTGAAGCTAAAATTTGGCATGCTGGCATGAAATATGATTAGTTAATAATTGGTAACCTGAAATATATGTAAGCCCCTATAATTATTTATATTTACATTTTGGTCCCTAGAATGCTTGTATCTACAATTGAGTGCCTCATCGATGTTCGAATCGAATGAAAAGTGAACCGATGCTTGTATGAACACCTTAAATCCTAATAATGCATCTAGGCAAGCTAAAAGAAAAAAATGGGCCATAATTCGAGTAAGATAGTTTGAGTTTGCTTTGGAAAACCTAATGTGATCATCTTGGTTCGGGTCTAACAGCTAGGTCGGGTCAAGGGGGTTACACAAGAAATATAAGGAAAATTGTGACTACACAATTTCTTACCCGAGATCACCCAATCCAAAACTAGCTCAACTTATGGCAAGCATTTGTGTAGCCACACAAAGGGCTACAAGATAGCCTTTTTTTCTTACAAAAATAATGAGAATTTGCGTAGCTACATAAAATATTACAGGATATACATAATTTGTTACATGAAATGTAAGGAAAAATGTAACTACACAATTCCTTACCCATGATCACCCAATCCAACACAAGCTCAACTTATGGTAAGCATTTGTGTAGCCACATAAAGGGTAACATGATAACTTTCTTCTTACAAAAATAGTGAGAATTTGTGTAACTACATAAAATATTACAGGATATACATAATTTGATACATGAATTGTAAGAAAAAGTGTGACTGCACAATTTCTTACCTGAGATCACCCAATCCAAAAATAGCTCAACTTATAGTAAGCATTTGTGTAGCCACACAAAGGGCTACAAGATAACCTTTTTTTTACAAAAATAATGAGAATTTGAGTAGCTACATAAATTATTACAGAATATACATAACTTGTTACAAGAAATGTAAGGAAAAGTGTAACTACACAATTTCTTACCCGAGATCACACATTCCAAAACGAGCTCAAATTATGGTAAGCATTTGTGTAGCCACACAAAGGGTTACAAGATAACCTTTTTTCTTACAAAAATAATGAGAATTTGTGTAGCTACATAAAATATTACATGATATACATAATTTGTTATAGGAAATGTAAGGAAAAGTGTAACTACACAATTTCTTACCCTATTTTTAAGGTTACCGGTTAACCGTTTTACCTTTAACCCTTTTATTTTTTTAATCGAACGGCTCATATACTTTCGGCTAGATTTAACGGTTGTTTCACTACCGCCTCATTTTAGCCTTTTTAAGCCGTTTCATTTTAAAAAAGACCCAATAATTACGCCGTCCTACTCTAACAAATTAATTGTAAAATAAGGTTTAATATACAAAATAGTACTTAAATTTGATAATTTTCTGAGATCTATAGCAAAACTATTTTTTTCTTAAATCGGCACCTAAGATAAAATTGGCTAGTGTTAAACAAACCGATGCCTCACACAAACCCGTTATTTATTAAAGGCTTAACTATAAAATAAATGCTCAAACTATGTCTCTTTTTTGCGATAGGTGTCTAAAGTATTTTTCGGCTGAAATAAGTGTCTAAAGTTTCATTTTTGTCTGAAATAGGTGCCTAAAGTTTCATTTTTTGCTAGTTTTAAAATCAACTAAGGCACCTACTTTGGCACCTATTTTCAACAAAAAATGAAACTTTGGGCACCTATTTTCAGCTAAAAATAAAATTTTAGACACCTATTTCAACCGAAAAATACTTTAGGCACCTATTACAAAAAAGAGATATAGTTTGGGCACTTAGTTTGTAGTTAAGCCTTTATTGAAGTGCATCAACATGTGGACTTTTGCAGTGGTGACACGTGGCAAAGTGAATTTTTTATTAAACTAATAATAATTTATTTTAAATTATTTTTTATTTTTTATGTCTTATTAAATAAAGGTAAATTACAATCACTTAATTTTGACTATATTTTTATTTCGGTCATTAAACTTTAAAAATTATCAATTTTGTCACTCAACTTTAAGTATTGAATTTTTCTTGTCATTCTACTATTTACCTCACTAGCTCAATGATGAAATGATTTATTATATATATATATAGAGAGAGAGGCCACATAAGAAATTAGAATAAAATAATTCAAATCCTTAATCCTAACATCCTTAACTCAATCATTTCTTACATCACATGTAAAAATGGAGAAAAGGGGGAAAATTGAATACATCATGGTCAAACAACAACCCTAGACGACGGATTTTTGATATAATAATCATGGTAAAAAGTTACACATATTTTTTTTCGATTATATAAACCACCAGTGAGTCTTCGAATTATAGTTCTTCTTGTTGGACTTCTAAAAAAATCTAAAAAATATACGAAAAGAAGGATCGAGAAATTTTATTGGACTCTTTCTTTGATTTGTTTTGTTCTATTGACTTTGTGTTTCATGGGTACGAATTATGATGGAGTAAGTAAAGAATTGTAAGTTCATACATCATACATTATCACACACTTTTAATTTCAGTTGATTTTTTTGTCAACGAATTGAAGAAAGCAAAATCTATACTTACACTCAGTTCAACTCAATCCCTAATCTTCAACATTTCTTTAATTCGTATCCATAAAATACAGAGCCAATCGAAACAAAACAAACTAAAGTAAAAGTCCAAAAAAATTGATTTTTTTGCATCAACTTGAATCATAATTTCATAAGCTCAACACGAAAAAATCAGATAAAGTTTTATTTAAAATGAGACTTGATAAACTCGTCTCGACTCAACCGAATACTCAACCATAATTTCTTCGACATTTCATACTTGTACATCAAAATAATGTTCGATTGACTGATTGACTCCATTTCTCAACCCTTCCCTTTCTCCCTTATCCTTCTTTCCTCAGTACTCATATTCCTTTTTATTTTCACAGGTGACATGAAATGGATGAATTAAGGATGTTAGGGTTGAGGATTTAATTTTTTATTTTAATATCATCATTGAATTAGTGAGATAAATGGTAGAATGACAAAAAGATTTCAATGTACAAAGTTAAGTAACAAAATTGATAGTTTTTAAAGTTTAATGACCAAAACAAAAATTAGTCAAAGCTAGTGATGGATTTCGCAATTAGCCATTATTTAATAAGATATATAAATAAAAATTTTATTTAAAACTAAATAATTATTAGTTTAATAAAAATAAATGCTTTGCAATGTGTCACAACTACAGTGGTCCACGTGTTCATGCACTTTAATAAACTAACGTTTGGTGTGAGGCATCGGTTTGTTTAACTTTAGCCAATCTTAGGTACCGATTTGATCATACGGAAGGCTGAAGAAAGAACACGACAAGCTTGACTACAACTCAAGACGCAGGCCTCAAATTGAGTTTAACAAGGAAGGATTAACCAACATGTTAACCACTAATTACGGGGACGAAATTCTGCCAGACGGGGTTTTTTCACTCTTCTCTTACGGTACTACTTCGCTATCGGTTACCCAAGAGTATTTAGCCTTGCAAGGTGGTCCTTGCTGATTCACACGGGATTTTACGTGCCCCATGCTACTCGGGTTAGAGTGTAAGCTAGTGATGCTTTCGGCTACTGGAATAAAGTCATCTATGGTTCGACACTTCACCGATTCGCCTAGCAGCACGACACTTTTATTGCTCTCCCACAATCCCATTTTCACGGTTTAGGTTGCTCCCATTTCGCTCGCCGCTACTACGAGAATCGCTTTTGCTTTCTTTTCCTCTGGCTACTAAGATGTTTCAGTTCCCCAGGTTGTCTATTGTCTGCCCATGGATTCAGCGGCAGTTTGAAAGGTTGACCTATTCGAGAATCTCCGGATCTACGCTTATTTTCAACTCCTCGAAGCATTCCGTCGCTTACTACGACCTTCCTCGTCTCTGGGTGCCTAGGTATCCACCGTAAGCCTTTCCTCGTTTGAACCTCGCCCTTCACTTAACTTTACTTTAAGGCTATGCTATCCTAAGGTACTGCTAAATGAAATGGAAGGATCTTATCAACGTCCATGAATAATAAATCATAGATCGAACTGCCGAATCGAAAAAATTGAGTACTATCATATAGCTTTGCTTTGGCTAAGTTTACGAGTTGGAGATAAGCGGACTCGAACCGCTGACATCCACCACATGGTAAACCACCGCCGCTCAAGCCCCCGACTGATTCTACCAGAGAGGCCAACGGTAGACAATAACTTCCCCCGAACACAGCTTACAACTTTCATCGTACTGTGGTCTCCAAAGAGTAACTCTTCTCAAAATCTCAAAAGGTGTTGAGTTGGAATCCCATCCTAACTAAGGATTCTTGTGGTTCCGGAGGATCCAGCTATAGGAGAACCAAGAACAGATAGCTTTCCCCCCTCCGACTCTTTGGTCTTAAGAATGCTAGTTTTAAGAATGAGTAATTCCCTTCTCCGACCCTTACTGCTAGGGGTGTGCATTATTCGGTTTTAACCGAATTAACTGACCGAACCAATTTTTTTTGGTTAATTCGGTCGGTTAATTTTAGGTAGGTTCGGTTAACGGTTATTTTTTTTTGAAAAAGTCGGTTATCGGTTAATTCGGTTCGAAATCGGTTAATTAACCAAAATTATTATATGTTAAATATTATATATATTACATATATTTATTTTTGGTCATTGAACTTTTAAAATTTATAAAATGATCATTAAATTTTTTGATATATTATAAAATGTTCATTAAACTTTTATCAAATTAGTATAAAATGAAAGTTTAGTGACTAAAAAGGTCATTTTACCATAATTTAGTGACCAATTGTGTAATTTACCCAAAATTTTATAACAAATTTCGGTTAATTCAAAAACTGACCGAATTAACCGAAATAATTTCGATTCGGTTAACGGTTAAAGTTTTAAAAAATTCAATTAATTCGGTTACGGCTAATTCGGTTTGGCTACCGACCGAATTAACCAAATGTACACCCCTCCTTACTGCCCAACCTAAAAAAAAAGCTTTGGTATCAACCTGAGAAAAAAGCGAAAAATCTAGTGCTAATTTGTAGAATAAACCTTTTTTACAATTAATTTGTGAGAGTATAACGGCAGGGCAATTATTACTTTCACTGCTCAAAGGAATGTTTGCTAATAATATACTAAATATATATTAGATTATTTTGAACCTAAAAGCCCAAACAAATTATTTGTTGTACTATACTGTTTGCTAATTTCTGGTGATTTCTGTTCAAGGTAAGTGGATGTTTTTTCGACTGATGGTTTCTCAAATTATAAACATACATTTCAGTGTTTCGCTACAATTCTTTGATTTGTTTTTTCAAAAGCTTCGAGCCTAGGGTTAAGCTAACTCTTAGATTTTGTATATTATGATAGAAAAATAGTCCCCCCCCCCCCTTTCCCGCACTTGAATTTCGGTATACTCTTAATTTAAAGTTGACTTGAAGCTGGATTACGAAGATCAATTATTTCCAGTTGCAAATTTTGGAAATGAAAAAAAAAACTGTTTGGGGGCATTTAGGGAATTGAACTTAGGAGTTAGGACCTCTCATACTCGACTAGAGAATCATAGAACTAGATTACATGTTCAATTATTGATGTTTAATAGAATGTGTTTTTAGTTGTCATCTCTTTTTCTTCAAGGCCCTGTCAATTTGGATTGGATTCTCTCTGCTAATTTGTTTGCAAGTTGAATGCTGGTGGATTTCTACTACTAGATGAAATGCCCAATGTTTGATGTTTAACTTGATATCTTTTCGGTCACTAGCTTTGTTCTTCAAAAATCTGATAAACTTGGATGTCTATATGGTCATATGCTAAGTTGTTGGCGAGTTCAATGATGTACAATAATGGTTTAAAGAAGATTTTCTTGGACAATTAGGCAGTTAGTGATTTCTGAGTCAATGCTGTGTCCCTGTAACCTTCTCTTTTTGGGGCTCTGTATTGCAAACTGAATGGCGAAGTCTTTAGCTGTTAAAGCAGGAACGGATCCCACCTTGACCTGGTTTTCCACCTTTCCAGTGCTTTGCCTCTCTTTTTAGTACAGCATTGGCACCCTCCTCCCCCTCCACCAGGAAAAAAAAGAATGAAGAGGTTTTGTATTGATCTATAACTGGATATTTGGCTTTCTCTTTCACTAGTTTGTCTTTCCATGAACGTTTTGGTCAACAAGTATTTAAGCCCCCTCTTCAAATGTAGGTTCAAGGCATGTAAATTGATCCATTTTTTTGCCAGGGATGACCAATGTCTTTTACCTAAGGGCTTGGAGATCAAAAATATGTAGAATAGCTTACTCACTATTAAAAATATTACATACTATTTTATTTATTGGGCCATAATCTTCTTTCGTAATGTTTCAAATGGTTAGAAGATATTGGGCGTTCTGAGCATTGCATCAGCCCCTTTCACACGCACAGTTAGAATCACACCACTAGACCAAAAACTCATTTGTTGTTATTACATTTACCTGTAATAGTTTTTGGGAAATGTTGCATGCATTTATTTATTGATGAATCAAAGACTCTCTGATTAGGACTAGATTGCTTGTGATATTTTTTGTTATTGGGATTAACAGTTATGCAAGAATAATAAAGTCATCCATTTTCACAAGAATGCTAATTGCTAACTACTTTAGCTGTAAAGCCATTTTTAGTTCCGTTGACCTGGCCACCTTGGTTTGAATCCTAATTTAACCTATGGTTGAAGGCATATGGCGCAAAATGAGAAAGCTAATGGAGGGGGCCCTGTTAGTTAGTATGCATAACCGAGTGTTGTAGGAGTTTTAGATAGAGTAGGAGTTGTATTTTATCTTTACTTTATCTTAACTAGTAGTTTGAATTTAAATTTGATCTTTGTAAAGGATAAGAGTCTTATCCTATAGGTTAACTACTTGGTGTTAAACACCTCTGTAAAAGTCTATATAATAGACTCCTCTTTCACTAATGAAAGATGACAAATAGAGTACAGTAAAACTCTGTTTCTCACATGGTATCAGTTTAGGAGCCGATCCTATTTCTCTCGGTTTCTCCTTTGCTTAATTTCCATGGCTTTTTTCGAAACCACCACATCTGAAATTAGTTCTCAAAATAACCCTCGTGCATCTGAATTTCAGATCTCTCAGATGCCTCTCTTTCTCCAATCACATCCTATAAACTAAATGAGAACAATTACCTTCAACAGTTTTTTGGCCATCTCACCTCCAAATCTTCCACAACTGCCTTATCAGCTAGTGAAGGTAGAATTTCCTGTTGGGCCACTTCTAATCCTCTATCCTGGATTATAGATTCTGTTGCCTCTGACCATATGACAGGCAACCTTAAGCTATTTCGCACCTTTAATCATTGCAACTCTAAAACCTCCATCAAGGTTGCAGATGGGTCTCTGTCCCAAGTAAAAGGAAGTGGCACTATTCAAGTGGGTGATAAACTAGTTTTGCCTAATGTGCTATATGTTCCTAATCTTGCCTGCAACTTGTTATCAATTAGTAAGTTAGTTCAAGATAATAAATGTGATGCTCACTTTGGAATTAATGGGTGTGTATTTCAGGAACAAGGCTCGAAGAAGGTGATTGGCAATGCTAGGCTATCCAATGGTCTCTATATCCTTGATGAATTACCACCTCCGATTTCTTCAGTTTCACGTTGTTTTAAGACTTCATCTTCTTCTTTAAGTAACCCTGATGATATTATGTTGTGGCATTTTAGGCTAGGACATCCAATTTTTTTGTATCTTTCAAACTTGTTTCCCAAGTTATTTAGCAATAAAAAGCCTCATTTTTTTAATTGTGAAGTATGTCAAATTGCTAAACATACCAGACAAACATATGCCCCTTCCTCATTTACACCCACATCTCCTTTTTCTATAATCCACAGTGATTTGGGGTCCATCTAAGGTCAGAAGCTTATCTGGGTCTAGGTGGTTTATTACCTTTATTGATGACTATTCTAGACTACTTGGACTTTTTTAATGAGGGAAAAGGCGGAAGTTGCGTCGATTTTCAAAACTTTCTATCAAATGATTGGAAATCAGTTTGACAAACGTATTAAGGTTGCGATGAGTGATAATGGGAGTGAATACCTTAGGCAATCTCTTGGGTGTTATTTTCGGGAAAAAGGCATTTTCCATCTTACTTCCTGTGTCAACACTCCACAACAAAATGGAGTTGCTGAAAGAAAAAACAGACATCTACTAGAGGTTACGAGGTCTCTTCTTTTTTCAGCCAAAGCACCTAAATATCTTTGGGGGAAGCCTTACTTATCGCCACCTACCTTATCAACAGAATGCCCAAAGACAAAACCTTGGGTTTTGCAAAGTACCAATGTAAGTCTTATTCAAACATTTTCCTCACTTTAAACCCTTTGTCATCATTTCTTCCTCTTAGGGTATTTGGTCAGCAGAGCTTTTGTTCATGTGCATGATAAAAATAGAAGTTGGACCCTAAATCAATCAGGTGTGTGTTTATAGGATATTCCTCTAGTCAAAAGGGTTACAAATGCTATTCTCCTATTTCTAAAAAGACCCATGTCTCTTTTGATGTCACTTTCTTTGAGGATAAACCATATTTTGGGTGGACTGAACTTGTGGGGAGAAAAATGAGGAATTTCAGCCCTTTGTTTTTCCACCTTCCATCATTTCTCCTCTACGGACATTCCTCTCATACCCTATCCCAAAACCACAGTAAGCAGAAAACATTATGCCGATGTAAATGCACTCTCCTCGGACCAACAAATCACCAAGTCCTTGTACAACACCTCTTCCAAAGACCTAGGGTTGTAGCAAAAATGTCCCCTACTACATGTGCATTCACGGCCGACATCTGATCAATTTAAGGTGTATACGAGGAGAGAAGAAGAGCCCTAATGAAGTAAATAACCAGCCTAGCACTTGTCAAGAACTAGACTCAAGTCCCATTCTTTGTTGAACCGAGCTTAAATCCTCGCTATTCTTTGAGATTGAAGGTAACATTGCTCCTCAAGATTCTAGTGACCTTGGTGACTTTCCTATTGCTATTAGAAAGGAGTAAGAAAATGTACTATGCACCCAATTAACAAATTTGTTGCCTATGGTAAACTTCCCACTTTTAAGGCCTTTACATTGACCTAAGCGGTAAAAGTGATTCCTAAAACAGTGGAGGAGGCCTTGAAGAATCCCAAATGGAAGAAGTCATCGAGGAAGAAGTAAGGGCACTTGAGAAAAATGAGACATGGTGTTTGACAGATCTACCAGAGGGAAAGAGGGCTGTTGGATGCAAGTGGGCTTTCACTATCAAGTACAACTCAGATGGGAGCATTGAGAGGTATAAGGCAAGGCTGATGGCTAAAGGTTTTACACAATCCTATGGGGTGGATTATCAAGAAACCTTTGCACCAGTGACTAAATTGAATACTATTAGAATCTTACTGTCCATAGCTGTAAACAAGGACTGGAAATTACACCAACTAGACATCAAAAAGGCCTTTCTCAATGGGAGGCTCGAGGAGGAAGTATATATGCAAATACCACCTGGTCTAGAAGGTAAAACAACTAGAAATATAGTGTGCAAACTCAACAAATCACTGTATGGACTTAAGCAATCTCCAAGGGCCTGGTTTGAGAGATTTGCAAAGGCTATGGTAAAGAATGGATTCAAACAAAGTCAGGCTGATCACACCCTGTTCAGAAAGGTTGCAGCAACTGGTAAAATAACCTTATTAATTGTGTATGTTGATGACATAATTATTACAGGGGATGATAGTAGAGAAATTGAGAATTTAAAGGTTGTTCTTGCCCGAGAATTTGAAACAAAGGACTTGGGGAGTAAGGTATTTTCTGGGTATGGAAGTAGGAAGGTCAAGAGAAGGTTTAATCATCAATCAAAGGAAGCATATCCTAGATATTCTTACAGAAACTGGGATGCTTGGATGCAAGCCAGCCGAGACACCCATGGACCCAGGGTTGAAGTTCAACAAAGAAGAAGCTAGCAATCCAGTTGACAAAGAACCCTATCAAAGGTTAGTTGGAAAATTGATTTATCTTTCTCTAACAAGGCCAGACATTGCATATTCAGTGAGTGTTATAAGCCAGCACATGAGTGATCCTCGAGAAGAACATTTGGAGGCAATTAACAGAATTCTGAGGTACCTAAAATTCACACCTGGTGCTGGGCTAATTTTCAAGAAAAATCCAGACAGAATAGTGAAGGTATACACGGATTCAAGCTGGGCAGGAGAGCTCACTGATAGAAGGTCAGTTAGTGGATATTGTGCTTATGTTTGGGGCAACTTGGTTACTTGGAGAAGCAAAAAGCAGGCTGTGGTGTCAAGGAGTAGTGCTGAGGTAGAATTTAGAGCATTAGCTCTTGGAATATGTGAAGGAATGTGGATAAAGAGGCTTCTCAAAGAGCTGGAGTTGGATGAAAAGACTGAGTTCGAGATCTATAGTGAGTCAGCAATGCGTATTGCTAAGAATCTAGTGCAACATGATAGAACCAAACACATTGAAATAGATAGGCACTTTATCTATGAGAAAGTGAATGGTGGTATTGCACAGCTAAACTATATTCCTACTAAAAGCCAGATAGTTGACATATTTACTAAGGCACTTCCAAGAGTTATTTTTGATGAGTTCACATCTAAACTGGGTATATACAACATATACACAGTTTGAGAGGGAGTGTTAGTTAGTATGCATAACCGCGTGTTGTAGGAGTTTTAGATAGAGTAGGAGTTGTATGTTATCTTTACTTTATCTTAACTAGTAGTTTGAATTTAAATTTGATCTTTGTAAAGGATAAGTCTTATCCTATAGGTTAACTACTTGGTGTTAAACACCTCTGTAAAAGTCTATATAATAGACTCCTCTTTCACTAATGAAAGATAACAAATAGAGTACAGTAAAACTCTGTTTCTCACAGGCCCATTGATCAGAATGACATATGGACTTCTTACTCAGAGGAAGAAAAAACATATTGCTTTTCTGTTGGCCACCGACTGTTATTACAGGTACGAGACTAGCTTGCCCACATGCAAAGATAATTCATGCAGTCTAATTTAGAAAATGAATCAATCAGTTCTATACTTTGCTCTTAGAGTTGACTTAGATGCATATTCCTCTAATAAAATATTTTAGGATATAATATAGGGAACCAAATAGAAATAAAAAGAAAGACATTGGGGCATTCCGAGAATCGAACTTGGGACCTCTCGCACCCAAAGCGAGAATCATACCACTAGACCAAATGCCCGTTTTATATATTCATCATGTCTGGTTTATAGTTGTTAAACCTTTTCAGAGGACACCAAAATTTACCAATCTCTTACGTTTGATGCGGTTCAATTAATTATCGACCTTCTACAATTGGATGCTAAGGGCTTTCGAAATAGCATTAGCATCAAGTTACAACTTTCATCTATATTTTAATCCCAGTTTATGGTTATTATTTCAGAATATGGATCCCTTGGAGTCCAAAACATTTATAGGTTATGAACCTTCCAAGTTTTATAAATTTCTTTTAACCATGAAGAGTCAGACTGCTAAACCAATAGTTTGCTAGTTGTTGTACTTAGAAATTATAAATTTTGATTTATACTTCAAAATAATTTTAAAATTGAAAGTACAGAACAACTAGGCAGCTGGTAGAAACCTAATCACTACTGTCCTAATAAAATTTTCAAGCTGGTTATGGAAGTTTTTATATGTTAATTTAGCTGGTAAATTTGCTGTGTTATTGCATAAGGATGCAGCTCCAAATCCCACCTTCACCAAAGCACAAGGGAGTATGGGCTGAGGGAGGGGGAGATCTAAACATAGTGTAGCCTGGAAATTGGATCGGGAAAAACAGAAATAAAAGCCGTCTTAGCAAATAGAGAAGATGGAAATTCACTTAGAACCGGGGGGGGTACTTTTCCCTTTTAGCTTTTTGCTGGAATACATATAGGTATCTTCAATAAAATATTTTAACCTGGCCTTTCAAATGTATAGTTATTCATTTTTTTGGTGTCATTTGTTAGCATATTTCATTTTAGTGGATGACCATAAGATTGAAGGTACTACAATAAACTTCTGGAAATGGAAACAATCTATTTACTTTTTACTCAATGCAAAAGAATGTTGTCAGGAAACAAACAGTTCTGGGTTACTTTTAAAGTTGACTTTATAGCTGATTCTCTGATCATATATTTGAAATTAGGGGAATAGAAAAAGAAAAAAGTTCTAGGGCATTCCGAGAATTGAACTCGGGACCTCTCGCCCCCTAAGCGAGAATCATACCGCTAGACCAACTGCCCAACTTTGATGTATATATGTTTTTGTACTTTTATCTGATCTTAGGGTCCTAGTAACTCTCATAAGCTGCCCGTTGTTTCTTTTCTTGCTTTTGATGTGCCCCTGATGTAGTTTGTTAGATATTGTGATTCTAGTCTATTGCTTTTGTTGTAATTCTGTTATAGTTTCCCTGTTAGAGTTCGATGCCACCATTCCCTATTAAAGCTTGGACCTTGGATTTGGTTTGGATCTTTTCTTAGCATGGAAATGGTTTTTGTTTATACTTTTTAATTCCACATTTGGGTCAACTAAAATACATGATATATGGACAATGAATTTTGGTAATTTATTTGTACTTTACTTCTTTATTTGGTAAATCTTGATTAGTAGCTAGATGGCTGGCGAGTTATGTCACTAGTTTATAACCCATAGAATAATACCATACGGTGATATAAAGATGAGCTTACCAGACAATTAGGTCATTATGCTGAAAGTTTATGATTTATCACAGAATGCTGTTTTGTTTGTCACCCCTGCAGGCAAATGCCAAAGAAACTTCCTTTGTATTTTAACCTGCTCCTCAAATATGTTTTCATTCCATGTGTATGAGATGCCTTTTCTTTGAGAGGATATGGAAGATCTAATGTGGCTAGCTTGCCCACTTGCAAAGATAGCACACCATCTCTTCTTCTACAGTCTTATTGGGAAATAGATCAATCTAAGTCCATAAACTTCTTTGTTCTGCACTTAAAGTTGAATTTCGGATAGAATCCTCTAATAAAAATATTTTATCATATAATATAGGGAACCGAAAGAAAACACAAGGCATCAAGGCATTCTGACAATCAATTTCAAGACCACTTGTACACAAGGCATCAAGGCATTCTGACAATCAATTTTTTACTAAGTCCTTAGGTAATTTTTTCAAGGAGAAAGGGATAGTGCAAATTAGTTCTTGTGTTGATACTCCTCACCAAAATGGAGTGGCCGAAAGGAAAAACAGGCACATGATGGAAGTAACCCGAGCTTTAATGTTTACACACAATGTTCCTAAATATCTATGGGATGAAGCTTTGTTAACTTCTACTTACCTTGTTAATCGGATGCCTAGTAAAGTGATAAATTTTCAAACACCTAGAGATGTCTTTCTGACAAGTTTTCCTCATTTTAAACCTATGTCCTCTACCCTTCCTCTTAAAGTTTTTGGGTGCACTATGTTTGTTCAAAACTTAGATCCTTCTAGGTTCAAACTTGACCCTAAGTCTATCAAATGTGTGTTAGTAGGATATTCTTCACTAAAGAAGGGCTACAAATGTTATCATCCACCTTCTCAATTTTTTTTATTTCATTGGACCTTACCTTTTTTGAACAGGAATCATATTTTCCCAAGGTTGCAATTCAGGGGGAGAATTATGGTGATTTTCAGCCTTCTCAAATACAGGTTTCTTCTTCCTCTCCTTCTAATTTAATACCTCCTATTTATCCCTTATTACTTGAGCCTCAGATTTCTTTTCAACTCTCTAATTCTTTACCTATTTCTACACCTACTACCTTATCTCCTCCACATTCTTCACCAACTGTTACTCCTATAGCTACTCAAAACTTACCTAAATCTCCTCTACAGCCCCCTAAACAATTGCAAGTCTACACAAGAAAAAGGAGAATCATTCCAGAAACCATTTTGCAATCTGGTATTTGTCAGGAATTGGATTTAAGTTCAGCTGCTTGTGAAGATAATGGAGGTAATGATTCTACTAATATTCCTCCTCACATACTTGAGATTGACTGTGTGTCTATTGCTAAAAGAAAAGGGGCGAGACAATGTACTAAGTATCCTATTCAAAGGTATGTTGCTTATGGGAATTTGATGCCATCATTTAAAGCTTTTACAACCCGTTTAGATGAAGAACATATTCCTAAGACTATTGAGGAAGCTTTGCAGAATTCAAAGTGGAAGAGGGCTGTGTGAGAAAGGGCCATGGTTGCCGGAGATGCAATGAATGATGGTGGTTAGGGATTTGTTATTTGAAGAAGATGAACATGATATTTTCCAGAGAGAACAATGTGTTTCCCTGTATTTTCTTATTATTCTTAATTATCAAATGTATATAGAGTAAGCCTTTAAATAGGCTGATATAGAGTTTTAATATAACTAAAACTATACTTTTATCTTTAATTTAAATAATACTTATTTTTAATTTAAATAAGACTTCTAGTAAATCTAAATTACTGATTAGGAATAAACTCTAATTACACATTAAATAAAAACTCTAACACTCCTCGTCAACTTACACTCCTCCTCAAGCTCTAACACTTCTCGGATAACTTGCACTCCCCCTCAAGCTGGTGAGCAAACGTAGTAGAGCACCAGCTTGGATTTTGGATGTAAAATCCCTTAAAAAATATTATCTAGTTTTTAAGGTTAAACTAGAACCTCTTCTCCTATCTTTTAAGATGGATGGCTAAGATAGAACCAAATAGCTTTTAAGGCTAAACTATAACCTTTTCATCTACTTTTTTGATTGGCTAAGATAGAACCATTAAATAGAGAACAAAATAACAAAATTAAACGAGTAGAAATTTCACCAGAGATGTAAGATTCCAACAAGGGAGAAGTCAAGGAATGAGTGTGGCCTAATGATAGCAGCGGAAAAGAAAAACAATGTGCATCTGAAAAATTAGATCGTCGATCTGTTTCAGATTAGAGATGGCAGCAGTGGTGACGGCATCAAGACCGTTGTTGGCTCATGATACCATGTGAGAAAGAGGCCATGGTTTCCGGAGATACAATGAATGATGGTGGTTAGGGATTTGTTATTTGAAGAAGATGAACATGATATTTTCCCGAGAAAACAATGTTTCCCTGTATTTTCTTATTATTCTTAATTATCAAATGTATACATAGTAAGCCTTTAAATAGGCTGATATAGAGTTTTAATATAACTAAAACTATATTTTTTAACTTTAATTTAAATAATACTTTTATCTTATTATTCTTAATTATCAAATATATACAGAGTAATCCTTTAATTGTTTATGTGGATGATATAATCCTAATAGGTGACGATGATGAAGAATTGAGCAGGTTAAAGGCACTACTAAGCAGAGAATTTGAAATTAAAGACCTAGGAAAACTCAGATATTTCCTAGGCATGGAGGTGGCAAGGTCTAGCAAAGGTGTGGTGATTAACCAGAGGAAGTATGTCTTGGACTTGCTCACAGAAACAGGGTTGTTAGGTTGCAAACCAGCAGATACACCCATGGATGCTGGTTTAATGTTTAGCAAACTAAAAACTAGGTCCTAAGGCAGATAAAGGACTCTACCAAAGGTTGTTGGGTAAATTAATCTATCTATCTCTAACGAGACCAGACATTTCTTTTCCAGTGAATATTATCTGTCAACACTAGACAGACCCTAGGCAAGAGCACATGGAAGCAACAAAGAGGATTCTGAGATACTTGAAAGGTACACTGGACATGGTTTGATGTTCAAGAAAAGTCTTGATAAAACTGTTAAAGTGTTTTCAGATGCAAGTTGGGCTAGTGAATTGACAGATAGAAGGTTAACCAGCGGTTAATGCTCTTTTGTATGGGGTAATTTGGTGACTTGGAAGAGTAAAAACAGACAGTGGTTTCTAGAAGTAGTGTTGAAGAAGAATACAGGGCTTTAGCTTTGGGAATGTGTGAAGGAATTTGGTTAGTGAAATTACTCAAAAGAGTTGGGAATGATTCAAGAAAATTTTAGATTTTTTGTGACAATCAGTCAGCTATTCAGATTGCCAAAAACCCTATTCAACATGATAGAACAAAATATGTTGAAATAGACAGGCATTTCATTGCAGAGAAGCTGACTAGTGGAGTAGCTTCACTAACATATGTTCCAGCTGAAGAACAAGTGGCAGATGTACTCACAAAAGCACTGCCAAAAGTCCTTTTTGATACATTTTTATTCAAGCTGGGATTATACAATGTATACTCTCCAGCTTGAGGGGGAGTGTGAGTTTATACGGTTTAAAATTAATGTTTTTTGTTAAATTATATTAATAGAGTTTTATTTTAAGTCATCTACCTAAGGCTAGAGTTAGAAGTCAATTATTAGTAGGACTCCTAATGTATCTAAAAGTCTTATCCTATAAGAGTCTGTAATGTATGTATTTGTTGTATGAGTCGATTCTTTCAGTAAAAGAGACTTTATAGAATACACAAATTCTGTAATTCTTCATGACCGATAAATCAGTAGGCTTTTTAGTTATCTTTTGTTCATAGAAATTAGAATATTTTGATTTTTATTTCAAAATAATTTAAAAAATGAAATTACTGAACAACTTGCAGCTAGTAAAAATCTAATCTATATTTATTGTCCTAATAAAATTTTCAAGCTGGTTATTATACTCTTTAGATCTTAATGATGCTGGTAAAGTTGTTTGGTTGTTGCATTGGGTTGTTGGTCTGAATCCCACCTTCACCAAAGTGTATGTGAGTGAGGGTTGAGGAAAGGGGAACAGCTAGCCCACATAGTGTAGCCTGGTAGTGGGATCAGGAAAAAAGAAATAAAAGCAGTCTTAGCAGATAGAGAAGATGGAAACTCACTAGGAAAGGATGTAAATACTTTGCCTTTAGTTCAATGTTTTTTGCTGGAATATAAATAGATATCTTCAGTAAAATATTTACTCTGTTTATTTGTGCTTTTGTTAGTCACCTTTTCATTTTTTTTCTTTTCTTTTTTTCTGGATGACTATAAGATTAAGGCCAACCATTGCCTTTCACGAGCTCCTAGTATAATTTACTTGCTATAGTGATTTTAGTGTCCTGCTTTTGTTGTCATCTGTTATAGTTTCCCTGTTAAGAGTTCGATGCCACCATTTCCCCCTAAAACATAGACCTTGGATTTGATTTGGATCTTTTTGTCGCGTAGACTTCTTGATTTCAGATTTGGCTCAACTAAACCGCAAGATTTATGGACAATGAATTTGGATATGTTGCTTTCTTTCTTCAGTTGGTAAATACTTGATTGATGGCTAGCGAATTCTGTCACAAACTTAAGGTACCCATAAAATGATATAAAGATGAGCTTACCGGATAATTTGCCCATAATGCAGAAAGATTACCACAAAATGATGTTTTGTTTGTTGGACCTGCAGGCCAAATGCAAGAGAAGCTTTCCTTGTATTTTGACCTGCTACTGAAATGTGTGTTCATTCCATGTGAATGAGGTGCCTTTTCTTTGAGAGGTTATAGCAGATCTGAAGTTTCCTGATATTACGGCAAATCTACAATGTGGTTCTTCCCTTTCCCTATGTTTTAGCAAGTCTTTGCTGACTGAAGTTCGAAGAAGAAAAAAGATGAAGTCGATAAATTTTATATTGTTCTGTATTTATTCCTAAAAGTTGACTTCAGTACATGTTTCTCAAATAAAATACTTGGGATATAAGATAGGGAACCAAAAAGAAAAAAATGAAGGGACTGGGCATTCTAAGAATCAAACTCAGGACCTCTCGCACCCAAAGCGAGAATCATACCACTAGACCAAATGCCTATTTTTTGATATTCAGCTTGTCTAGTTTCCAATTATTAGATCTATTATCCTAGGAGGCTAGGAGTAGGACTACTATTGACTTTCGATGGACTCGTTCTTGAAAGACCAAAATTTTCCCATCTCTCACTTCTGATGTTGTTCCATGTATCATTCGAATGCTACAACTGGATGCTATGGGCATTAGAAATCACATAACCACCAGGTTACAGCTTTTGTCTACATTTTAATCCCAGTATATTGTTCTCAATTCAGATATGGATCCCCTAGAGGCCAAAACATCTATATGTTATGAATCTCCCAAATTTATAAATTTCTTTTAACCATGAAGAGTTTGACTGCTAAATTAGTAGGCTTTTTAGTTATCTTCTGTTCATAGAAATTAGAATATTTTGATTTATTGTCCTAATAAACTTTTCAAGCTGATTGTCAGTCTTTAGATCTTAGTTTAGCAGGTAAAATTGTTTGGTTATTGGATAAGGATGTATCTCTAAATCCTACCTTCACTAAAGCGAATGTTTAGTAATTTTATCAGTTTCTCGTGTCTTATTAACTCTTGATGGGTAATACAGAATGATCTGCTCAATGTTTCTTCTCTTGCTTTTGATGTGCTCCTAGTATAATTTCCTAGCTGTTGTGAGTTTAAACTCTTGCTTTTGTTGTGATTCTGTTATTGTTTACTTGTTAGAGTTCATGCCACTATTGCCTCTTAAAACTTGGACTCGAAGATAGTTCATACTTAATTTCAGATTTGAGTCGATTAAAAGGTAATATTAAAGACCATGAATTTAGATAATTTGTTCATACTTTATTTGGTAAATGCTTGGTTAATAGGTAAATGGCTAATAAGCTCTGTCCATAACTTATGATACATAGAGATAGAGTAATACCATAAAGTGATATAAATATGATCTTACTGGACAATTTGGCTATCATCTTAAAATGATATTTGTTTGTTGTCTCTGCTGGCCAAATGCAAGAGAGGTTTCCCTTGTATTTTAACCTGCTCCTAAAATTTGTGTTCATGCCATGTGTATATGAGGTGCCTTTTCATTGAGGGGTTATACCGGAATGTCACGTCTGAGAATAGGCGAGGTCATTAATCCCACATCGGAAAAGAAAATAGAGGTCTTGGGATATATAAACGGTGGCGCTGCACATTCTATCAGACATGTCTTTTGGGAAGAAGGTAATGGCCTCGTGACAAGTGGTATCAGAGCGACCCTTTGACTGCCCGATTTCACACCGAGCGCCCCTGAGTGGGGTAGACAGGGTGGACAACCGAGACAATTGGCCAATCACGAGAGCGGAAGCTCGTGACGCCCTCGTCACGAGGTTGAGTGGGGGAGAATGTCACGCCTGAGAAGGGGCGGGGTCATTAATCCCACATCGGAAAAGAAAAGAGAGGTATCGGGATATATAAACGGTGGCGCTGCACATCCTATCAGACATGTCTTTTGGGAAGAGGGTAATGACCCCGTGACAAGAAGTTTCCCTGATAGTATGGCAAATCAACAATGCGGTTCTTCTCTTTGAGCAAATCATTGCTGACTAAATCAAGTATAATGAAAAAAAAGTATCGGGGCATTCCGAAAATTGAACTCAAGACCTCTTGCACCTGAAGCAAGAATCAAACCACTAGATCAAATGCCCAATGTTGTTACCTGCAATGTTTTATCATTATAAGAGCATTTATAGGTAGAAATTTTCAAGAAATTGTTGGATGTCTTAAAGTTGTAGATCTGAATCCCACCTTCACCCAAGGGTAAGGTAGTCAGGAACTAAAAATTAAAGAACTTGGGGCATTCCGAGAATTGAACTCGGGACCTCTCGCACCCTAAGCAAGAATCATACCACTAGACCAAATGCCCAACTTTGATGTTACAATGTTTAGCATATTTATATTTTCTAAATTCTATTGCCTCTCGATGCGTAGTACCGCATGAGCTGCTCACTGTTCCTTCTCTTGCTTTTGATGTGCTCCTAGTATAATTTCCTTGCTATAGTGATTTCACTCTCTTGCTTGTGTTGTAATTCTGTTATAGTTTCCCTGTTAGAGTTCAATGCCACCATTGCCTCTTAAAAATTGGACATTGGATTTAGTTTTGTTCTTTTGTAGCATAGAAATGATAGTGTATATTTCTTAATTTCAGATTTGGGTAAATTAAAAGGCAAGATTTATGGACCATGAATTTTGATAATTTATTCGTACTTTATTTCTTTATTCAGTAAATATTTGATTAACAGGTATATGGTTAGCGAGTTCCGTCAGTAACATATGATCCATATAATGATACCATAGAGATTCATGTGCTTACCAATCAATTTGGCTGTTATGCAGAAAGCTTATCAGAAAATTATGTTTTGTTTGCCAACCCTGCTGGCCCTTCCCTTGTATTTTAAACTGGTCCTCCAATGCGTGTTCAATCGGATAATCAAACTCGGGACCTCTGGCACCAAAAGCGAGAATCATGCCACTAGACCAAATCCCCAATTTTTTTTTATTTTCACTATGTCTAGTTTATAGCTATTAGATCTTTTCTCCTATAACTCCTATTAATTTTTGATGGACTCATTCTTGGAAGACCAAAATTTTCCAATCTCTCCCCTTTGATGTGGTTGAATGTATCCTTGGCCAGCTACAATTCAATGCTAAGGTCACAAAATTTAACTTATGAATTAGGATAATTTATTTAGTTTTACTCACTGCAAAGGAATCTTGTCTGAAAATAGATATATGTGAATAACTGGGAACCGCTGTTTGTCTCTCACCCTGTCCCTAAGTGAGAATTATACCACTAGACCAAATGCCGAATATGGGCTAATACCTTTTCTTCCACAGGTTATGGCAGATCTATAGTGTCCCGATGCTACAAAGATTACACAGCATTCCATTGCCGAATGGCCATTATTCCAGGTATGAGGCTAGCTTGCCCACATGCAAAGATAACCCATACATTTTTTCCCATTTATTTCTCAGGACTTATTAGAAAACAGATCAATCTAACTCGATAAAGTTCTGTACTATGCTATTAGAGTTGACTGGTTCCTCTAATAAAAAAATATTTTCGGATATAATATAGGGAACCACATGAAATGAAAAAAAAATATAAAACAAGGATTGGGGCATTCCAAGAATCAAACTCGGGACTGCTTGCACCCAAAGCGAGAATCATACCACTAGATCAAATGCCTCCACTTTGATATTTATCATGTCTGGTTTATAATTAGCCGATTATTTTTTGTAGAACTCTTGTTAAGTTTCAATGGACTCATTCTTAGAAGACCAAAGTTGCCGAAATTCTTACCCCTCGTGGTCATAAATATTTTACGAATTCGGATATTAGATATTCATAAATATTTATCTAATGCTATTCACAATGGACTCAAATATCAATCATTAGATCTCTATCAACCATAGCTACTTTTATTTTAATTGGGATTTTTCATGTACTTTAACCCTTATAGAAATACGAGTCATCGATTGACTATTTTGGATCGAGATTTACAATGAGTTTTCTTCATTCATAATATTAAAATTTAAACCTCGACTCCTGATATTGTTTAAAAGACCTAGTGCCTTATCTTATTAGAATAATTGGTTATTGATCGGATAAATATGATTTAGGCTTTATTTGGCAATTAGCGGATAGCTGATAGCAGATATCGGATTACATTAGCTAATAGCAAATATCAGATAGTATTAGTTGATTTGACTAGCGGATTGCATGAGCTAATTGTATAAAAGTGTTTGGTAAAATTAACTGATAGCTTATAGTTTAATTATTTGAACAAGCAAAATGGCATATAAGGACATGATTATATTCAATACTTGTTTTAATAATTTACTAGGTATTAATATTTTGTATCTATTAATATTAATTAGACTATGAGATCTACTAATTAGCTTAGTGGCTAAGGATGCTCATATTGCTCTATCTTGTATGCGTTCGAATCATGATATAGGAATGTAATATCTCTATTTAATCAAAAAAAATATTAATTAGATTATAAAAATTAGTTTTTTAATATCATTACTAAGCATATAAGAAAGATGTATATATTAATTTCTTATTTATGAAGTTATTTTTTAAATGTAATTTTAATGATTATTAAATTTATATATATATATATTAATTTCTTATTTATAAAATTATATTTTGAATATAATTTTATTAATTATTAAATGTAAATGTATATATTAATTGATGTATTAATTTTTTATTTATGAAAGCATCTTTTTAATTTTATTAGTTATTCAAATTTATGTTATTTAGATAATTTTTGTAATTGTCAAGGATAAAAAAGTATTTACAATTGTTTTATTCAAACCGCTAACTCAAAAAGTTCCTTTTAAGAGATTTTTTAAATTGAGAGGTTTTACCCCAATCCGCTATTACAATCTTCTATTTATTAAACATTTAAATTAACGGATTAAATTGATCAAACCTTTAAAAATAATTTAAACCTCTAATATTTGCAAAAAAAAAATGTTTACCAAACTAAGCATTAATATTATTAAAATTGTATAAAAAATCAACCCCCCGAACATCTTAATTTTTAATATTTTCTAGCTATAGATTTTTATAAATAATTTTATTCTATAGTCAAGATTCTAATAAGTAGGTAAATTGATTAAATATTCCTATCCGTACTGTTGTAATAAGAAACCTAGTAAATTACTGATTATTCAATAATTTGTGAGGGCAAGACAGACCGCGGCCGAATTATTGACTGCCCAAAGGAATGTTTGTTACTATATATACATTATTCAGAATCCACAAGAAAACCGGACTTTCCCTTTCTGGGTGTAATTATAGTTTTAGTCCCTCTCTCATGTTAAAATTTCAAGTTTATTTTTTATTTTAATTGTTTGTAATTTGATCATCTGCTCTTAAATTTTTATTATTATTACATTCAAATCAATATCATTATTAGTTTCAGTTGATTTTTTATTCTTAGTTCAATTTAAATTGATAACTTGAATTTTTTTTATAAAATAATATTGACTACTATATTAATATGTAAATTTATTATTAATTATATAATTAATTGTTTTTCATTTGGACCGAAAACTCTGCTTGAATAACAAGCATAAAAAATGATGTCATCGCTTTTAACGAAAGCAAATGACGGTGTTAACAATTTTAGCTTCCTAATAATATTACAATGGCTTAAGGGTGTTTAAGATTTTGAATTTTTGAAGAAAAAATTAATTAATTTTTTAAATTTTTTATACTTAATTAAGTTTTGTACCTAAGAAAAATGAATGTACTAAACCCTCGAATCGAGAGTTGAATCAATTAAATTTTTTGTTCAATTTTGACCGTTAAGTCTTTATAATTTTTTATCATTCAACACGCGAAACACTACAATTTTGCCATGACATTTACATATTTAAAAAATATAATATTTTTAGAATTATTAAAGAATTCTGTAAATATTTTGTAAATATTTAGTGATAACATCGTAACGCAACATTTGTCATCAATAAATCCAAAAAAATGTTATAGTTAAAATTGATCAAGGGAGTGAATTGATAAAAATTCCAAAATAGATTAATTTAATTGGGACAATAAAAACTAGGAATTTAATTAATTATTTTTTGGTTTAAGGGCATTGTAACGACCCGAAAAATGAGTTGGGTTTTGGATCTAAAATTCGGTTTGATATTTTAAATTTATGGATTTAATTTAAAAATGAGTGTTGATCATTTTGTGAAAGAATGGAAGAGTGGGGGCTTAAGACGCGATTTTACCGTGATATTTTGGAGGAGGATAGTTTGAATTCAAGAGTGAGAAAGAGGGGGATAAAATCTGATTTTTATTCTCACCTCTCTCTCCTTTTTTCATCTTTCTTTTCTATCTTTTTCCTATTCTTCTTCAAACTTTCATGTCCGATCTACCGCTATCGGGGTGTTCATGTTCGATACCTCCTACGCCATTGTGTTCACCTCGTCGAGACGAGTCAGTCGATGGTTGTGGTGTCGTCCTCGGAGCCGCCGTCGGAGGGGGTAAGAGAGTTGAAGTTTCGGGTTGTGGGTGTGAAGAGGTTAAAGTGCTCAAATCGATAAACAGAGGTCACCACCGTGATCAGAGGCTGGAAAATAGTCGATTTGGGCGTTAACCGTCGCCATCCAGCCATCGAAAGTTGTGGCACGTGCTGTTGCCCACGCGTGGGCGATGCTTGTCCGGTCAGGCTGTTATAACAGCTGTGAGCTTGAGCCGTTGGGCCAAGCCCAGCTGGCCTGCTAAGTCGTAGGTCGAGCCGGCCCTTCGAGCCAAGCCAAGCGTGTCGCTATTGTCGTCGTTGATCGTCGCCGCCGTTGTTGATCGGCGTTGACTTTTTTGGGGACCCTATTCGGGAGTTTCTCGACGTTCTGAGTCTGTTGGCGCATTCCGTTTTGCCAAATTCGAACCCAATAAATTGTTTTTATGCATTTGACCTAGGGTTGTAAATGAGACGAGACAGATCGCGAGCTACTCGAGCTCGACTTGGTCAAAGCTCAACTCGATTGGACTCGACTCGAGCTCGAACTCGGCTCGAGTTCTTAACAAGCCGAGCCGAGCTACATGATACTCAACTCGAAAAGCTCGCGAGCTACTCGAAAACATAGTATACTAAGTTTTTTTAATTTAAAATCTAAATTCATGAACTTAAAACCCTAAAATATAAACCTTGAAATCTAAAATCTAAATTCTAAACTTAACAACCTAAACCTTTAAACCCTAAACTAACACCCTAAACCCTAAAATTAACAAGCTTGAGTTTTACACAACTTGTGTATCAAAGTTTTTTTTAATAGGGCTTTAAATGAGATGTGACAGATATCGAGCTACTCGAGTTCGACACGGTCAAAGATCGGTCAATACTTGACTCGATTAGGCTCGAATCAAGCTCGAACTTGACTCGAGTTCTTAACGAGCCGAGTCGAGCTTAGATTTTTCAGGCTCGTTAAAAATTTCTCGAGCTCGACTCAAAATCTTAACGAGTGGAGCTCAACACTACTCGAGCTCGACTCAGCTCGTTTACACCCCTAATTTGACCATTCTAATTCATTAAAGTATGTGATTACTTGATATTTATGATATTAATTGATATACAAGGATTATTCGAGATCAGATATCGGATCAAATGGAATATTCAGGTAGCTCAAATGAGGATTTTAGTGATATCGGCTTAAGGTTGGTACACCTCGAACTCCTATTGCTTCATGAGCATCATAAATGTGATTGCATGTGTGTCAGTATTGCAAATTGGTAGAAGATGAATAAACATGTGTTTAGACTGGTATTACGGGACTTGGTAAATATTGAGATGTCTGATGAGCTTGAGAATATTCGAGACTATCACGAGTTTTAAAGACCGTGTAGGGTCGTTTGAATGTTCGTATATTATTTCATTGGTTGATTTGCCTATTATGTATGTTGCTTGAGATATAAATTGGCATGCTCGATGGAAATTGTACTTAATGGACTAATAATTGGTAATATTTGAATAAATGATTGTAAATGCGGTAATTAATATTAATTGATCGAATACGGTAGTAACCAAACCTTAATGACTTTCATAAGCTTTAGGGATCGAATAAAGTATTGTAAAACTGTAATTCAAGAAAAATGGTGCGAACGCGTGAATAGGGTATCAATATGAGCTTTGGTTGTATCGATACGTGATTTGGGACCGTATCGGTACAGATCGACTTGTACCAGTACTTGTGAAAAATTAAGATTTCTAGTAAACTGTTTTAGTATCGGGGCGCGTGTGAGTACTGATACCCGAGGTACCGTATCGGTACTCGTGTTTGAGTACCAGTACCCGATCTACTAAATAATCAATAAATATAAATTAAGGGTGGAAATTGATGTTTATATTAATAATTGAATTATGCCTTGATAAATGGGATAACAAAGATTAATGGAGGCAATAAATGAGATGAATTATATACTTCTCCATAAATTATTAATAACTCGATAATGTAAAATAAATAATATGTTGATGATTAGCAACAATAGGGGGTCATTGGGATCGTGTTGCTTGCATGCCGAGTATGCATTTGATTGGTTGAGTCTTCTTGATTGATGGGATTCGGATACCCAGTGAAAGAGTATTGCAACACCATGGTTAGAGATACCGAATGGAGGTTACTGATGCTACGTGACCCAGGCCTCATTCGAAGATACTCGACGGGGGATTCCGAGTATGGGTGTATGTTTTGATGCTAGGTGATTCGGCCTCACCCAAAGTGTAGATGCTCGAGGGGGGATTCCGAGCAAGGTTATATGTTCCGATGCTACGTGACTCGGTCTTACTCCAGAGTTACTGTTGTTGATATGTGCTTTCGCCTAGATGATCTGTTGAGATCTCGGGCTTGGTTGGGCCTTGTGGGCCATGTATGATGTTTTGCTATGTTGAGACCATGTGTTTGGGCAACTAGTGGTAGCACCATGTGTTTATTTATCTTTCCTTATTGCTCGTACTAGCTTGCATGCTTATGTTTACGATTAGCATGAAGTATAGTAGAGTAGATATATACCACTGGGCTTTGTAAGCTCAGCGCTCGGAATCGTTGTTTTTGTACGTAGGTTGATCGTCGGATCATGGGATCGAGGAGCACTATCAATACGGAATTCCAGCAAAATGGTGATCTCCAGAGTACGGTACTTGGGTTTAGTGGCTATGTATTCATAGAACCTTATGTGTTGGAGTCTGTAATCCCTATTTTAAAATTGTATTAATTAAATCAAATATTTAAATATTTTTAAATTAAATTGGAGCTCTTTGTAACGATTTATTTAGTTATTTATATTTCCAAGTGTTGGATTTTAATGTTTTGGAAAATATTTTATTGGCTAAACCGAGTTGAGAAATTTTATGGTTTTTGGTTTGGGATTGAGGTCCGAATCTGACACCCGGGTCGAGGGTGTTACAGGTATCATAAGTCCTTAAACTTTTGAAAGAAATCAATTAATCCCTTGAACTTTTTTTGCACCCAATTAAGCTCTTATACTCTAAAATTTCATCAATTCACCCCTTTGACCAAAATAATTGTTAAATCTAACATTTTTTGAACAATTTGATGCAACATGTGGTGCTATGATATTGTAACTTGGCATTGTTACATTTGTTATTTTAAAAAATTCTTTAAAATTAAAAAAAAAACCTATAAATATTACAAAAATAGTTTTTTAAAAAATCTGTAAATGTCACATGATAAAACTATAGTGTGTCATGTGACAATAATATCTCAAGAAAAAATCGTCAAAATTTGATGGTCAAAATTGATCAAATAATTTAATTGATTAAATTTATTAATTCGAAGGTTTAGTTGGTTCCAAAAAATCATAAACTTGACTCTCTTTTTTTCCAAAAATTCAAAAACTTCGAGCACTTGTAGGCCTATTATAAAATAGAAACATGTCAAATTAAAGTAAATATCAAATTTCAGCATAGTATAAGGACTATACCATAATTGGACCCTCTTGGTTACTCCATTTTGAGTTTTGACCCTAGTCTTCGCTGCTCACCGCCATTCTTTGTCGGGTCCCGTTTCGGCGAAAAGCCATGGAAAATTAACCTCAGAAAATATAAAATTTTCCTCTATCCATCTTCCAGTCATTTGAATGTAGCATAACGAGTTTTTATGTTATCTGTTGTATACTGTCGTTTGCTAATTTCTGGTGATTTTTTTGCTTAATGGTAAGTGAAAGTTTCTCGTTTGATGATTTCTCAATTTCAATATACATAGTTTTAGAGTTTTACAAGAATTCTTTGATTTTGTATTGAGCCTCTTGGAGACTAGGGCTATAATTCTTGCTGTTTGTATATTATGATAGAAAAATATGTGTTCCTTTTCATGATTAATTTCTATACTAGTATTCTCTTAATTGAAGTCGACTTGAAGCTAGATTCTGATGATCACTTATTTCGAGTTGCGAAATTCGGAAATGGTTTGGGTCAATTATTGAAGCTTAATTTGGATTTCTATCTGCTAACTTGTTTGAAATTTGATGCTGGTGGAATTGTACTGCAAGATGAAATCTTTGCTGTTTGACATAATTTCTTTTCAGCCATTAGCTATTTTCTTAAAGATTCTGATCAATTTGGCTGTCTATCTGCTAAGTTGTCGGCACGTTGAATGATGAATCAGAATGGTTTAAAGCTGAGCTTTAGGCAGTTAGTGAATTCTCATTTAGTTCTGTGTCCCTGAAACTTTTTGTTTCTGTAGCTCTGCAAACTGAATGGCAAAGTCTTTTATTGAGGCGGCTGTAGGTGCAGGTGCCATCTACTTTAGCTGTTGTGACGCATTTGGTAGTTCTACTAAGAAATGAATCCTACATTGACCAGGTTTAAACCTTTGCAGTGCTTTGCCGCTCGTTTGAATATCTTGTCAGAAAACTGTTAATACTTAGAAAGATGACTTCGGGCCATTTTCTTCTTGTGTAAAATTTGAAATTGATAGAAGGTAGTGAAGAAAACAATTGTGCATTCTGAGAATTGAATCGGAACCTCTCTCACCCAAAGTTAGAAAACTATCACTAGACCAAATACTCATTTCTTGTCTTCAATGTATTGTTATTACATCTGCAGGTAGTATTTTTCAAGAACTGGTGCATACCTTTATTTATTATGAAATATTTGACCCTGATCAGAACTAGATTGTTTGTGATCCTTTTCGCTACTGGAATTAACAGTTATGCAAGACTACCAAAGTCTTGTATTCGCGCAAGGATGCTAACTACTTTATCTGTAAAGTCTTTTATTTTTAAATCCAATGACCTGCATTTGAATCCTATTTTTAACCTTTTGTTGAAGGCATATTGGTGCAAAAGAGATGCTAATGGAAGAGGCCCATAGCATGAAGTGTAGCATGGCTCTTGGTTTTTCTAAGGATTGTTATTTAAGGTATGAGGCTAGCTTTCCTACATGCAAAGATAGTTCATACAGCCTAATTTATTTATTTCTCAGATCAATCTAAGTCTATAAAGTTCTGTAATTGTTCTTGCAAGTTGACTTCAGTACATATTCCTCTAATAAAATATTTTAGGATATGATATAGAGAACCAAAAAGAAAAAAAAACACAAAGGTACTGGGGCATTCAGAGAATCGAACTCAAGACCTCTCACACCCAAAGCGAGAATCATACCACTAGACCAAATGCCCATTTTCTGATATCTTTAAGGCCTCTTAAAATGGACTCATTGTTTGAAGGCCAAAATTTTCCAGTCTGACTTTTGATTTGGTTCAATGTATCATTGTGCAAGACTACCAAAGTCTTGTTTTCACAAAAGGATGGTAATTGGTAACTATTTATCTGTAAAGTCATTTTGTAATTCTGTTGACCTTGTTTTTTTAACCTTTGATTGAAGGCATATTGTTGCAAAAAGAGAGGCTAATGGAGGAGGCCCATAGCATGGGGTGTGGCACAGTTCTTGAGCAGAATGACAGATGGACTTACTTCTTACTCAGAGGAAGAAAAAGGCATATTTCTTTTCTGTTAGCCTTCCTTATCTCTTTCGTTTTTTCGTTTATTGTCAAATAACTCCTTTATTTTCGCAGGGTTGTGTGGGGCATTCTATTTTCTAATGACTGTTATTTCAGGTATGAGGTTAGCTTGCCCAGATGTAAAGACAATCCATGCAGCTTACTTTATTTGTTTTTCCATTTTATTACAGGTCTTATCAGAAAAAGGATCATTCTAAGTCTATAAAGTTCTGTATCTATTCTTAAAACTTGGCTTCAGTACATATTCCTCTAATAAAATATTTTAGGATATGATATTGGGAACCAAAAGGAAAAAAGAAACTAGTTGGGGCATTCCGAGAATCGAACTCGGGACCTCTCGCACCCAAAGCGAGAATCATACCACTAGACCAAATGCCCGTTTTTGATAATCACCATGACAAGTTTTTAGTTATTAGACTTTTTCTCCCAGAATTCCTATTAACTTTCAATGGACTCATTCTTGGAAGGCAGCTGGCTTTTGACGTGGTTCAATGTATCATTGACCTGCTACAATTTGATGCCAAGGACTTTTGAAATTGCATTAGCACCAGGTTACAGCTTTAATCCCAGTATATAATTATCAGTTCAGAATGTGGATCCCCTAGAGGCCAAAATGTCTATAGGTTTGAATCTCCAAATTTTATAAATCTATTGTAACCATTAAGAGTCTGACTGCTAAATCAATATTTTGCTTGTTATTGTACTTGGACGTTAGAATTGCTTGATTTCCTACTTCTAAATGAATTTGAAAATGAAATTAGCAACCAACTAAACAGCTACCACAAACCTAATCAATATTAATGTCGTAATAAAATTTTCAAGCTGGTATCAAAGTCTGTAGATCTTAATTTAGGTGGTAGAGTTTTTTCGGCTATTGAATAAGGATGTAGGCCTGAATCCCACCTTCACCAAAGAGTAAGGAAGTGGGGATTTAGGGAATGTGGAGAGGTAGATAGCCTGGTGGTTGGATCAGGAAAAACAAGAGTCTTAGCAGATGCGAGTATATGGAAACTCATTCAAAAAGGAGGAAACATAATTTGCCTTTCGTTCTATGTTTTTTTACTGGAATATAAATTGGTATCTTGAGTAAAATATGTTTTGTTTATTTGTGCCCCAATCTGTTTGTCAAATTTCCTTTCTGTTCCTTTTTCTGAATGAGTATTAACTATTAAGTTTAAGAAAAAAACTTTGATACATTAGCCGTGTAAACTTTAGTTTACACGTGCCTTTTAGTTTTAGGAGTTAGGGTTTAAAGTTTAGGGGTTTAATTGTATGGTTTAGAATTTAAGGTTAGTGTTTAAGATTTAGGGTTAGGATTAGAATTTGAATTTTTATAGTGTAAAATTAGTTTTACCCAGTCTGTGTATCAAAGTTTTATCCTAAAGTTTAAGGGTACAACTAGATCTGATGTTTTACTTTTAAAGTTGATGTTTTACTTTTAAAGTTGATTCAACATTGATTCTACAACATAAAAAAATAGATGTGGATGGGGGCATTCCGAGAATTAAACTCGGGACCTCTCGCACCCTAAGCGAGAATCATACCACTAGACCAAATGCCCTATCTTGCTGATCATAATGCGTTATTATTATTACATGTATAGGTGGAAGATTTCAAGTAATGCTAATAGTTGATGAAGTCTCTGATTAGAACGTGGACCTTGGATTTGGCTTGGATCTTTTCGTAGTGTAGAAATGATGTTAGTTTATATACTTCTTAATTCCACATTTAGGTCAACTAAACGACAAGATTTATGGACAAAATTTTTTGAGGATTTATTCGTACTTTACTTCTTTATTTGGTAATTGGTTTGATTAATAGCTAGATGGCTAACTGGCTCTATCAAATTCCGATGCGTAGAATAGTACCCTGAAGTAATATAAAGATGAGCTTACTGGAAAATTAGGCCATTATGCAGAAAATTTATCACAAAATGATGTTTGGTTTGTCAGGCTTGTAGGCAAATGCAAGAGAATGTAAGAGAAACTTCTGGTTAGATTCTTTTGATTAATATTTCAAATTGTAAGATACAACTAAAATAAATTAAAAAAACGAAGTTGGGGCTTCGAATTGACTTCAGAACCTCTCACACCCAAAGCAGGAATCATACCACTAGAGGAGAATTAGCAGTTTTGCTTGTGGAATACATGGTAAATTGCTTCAGAACTAGATTGTTTATGAGCTTTCTGCTTGTGGAATACATGGTAATTTGCTTATGAGTTGTTTGTAGAAATGCATACAGGAGAATTAGCAGTTTTGCAGGAATTGTTCACAAAATTACATGTCCTGCTAGCTTACCCAAACATCTATAAGTTATGAATCTCTTAAGTTTTATAAATTTCTTTGAACCATGAAGAGTCTGACTGCTAAATCAATAGTTTTTTTAGTTGTTGCACTTGAAATTAGAATATTTCATTTTTTTTTTTACTTCAAGCTTGTTACCATAGTCTTTTGATCTTAATTTAGCTGGTAAGGTAGTCGGGGTAGAGAGAAGGGGTAGAGCTATCCCACATAGTGTAGCCTGCTAGTTGGATCGGGAAAAAAGACAAAAAAAATAACAACAATCTATTTATTTTTCACTCACTGCAAAAGAATCTTGTCAGGAAAATGTTTTAATTATAAAGTTGACTTAACAGTTGATTCTCTGATTATATATTTGATATTAGGGAACTAAAATTTAAAAGAAAATGTGGGGCGTTCCGAGATTTGAACTCAGGACCTCTTGCACCCTAAGCAAGAATCATGCCACTAGACCAAATGCCCAGGTTTAATGTTTCAATGTCTAGCCTTATTTTATACTTTCTAAATCCTATTACCTCGCTGGGTAATACCGCATGAGCTGCCCATTGTTTCTTCTCGTGCTTTTGGTGTGCTCCTAGTATAATTTCCTTCCTATAGTGATTTCAGTATCTTGCTTGTGTTGTAATTCTGTTATAGTTTCGTTGTTAGAGTTCAATGCCACCATTACCTCTTAAAACTTGGACATTGGATTTGGTTTGGTTCTTTGTGATATAGAAATGATAGTTTATACTTATTAATTTCAGATTTGGGTAAATTAAAAGGCAAGATTTATGGACCATGAATTTTGATAATTTATTCGTACTTTATTTCTTTATTCGGTTAATATTTAATTAATAGATATATGGTTAGCGGAAAGTAAAATAAGATCCATAACATGATATAAAAAAGATGAGCTTACCAGACAATTTGGCTGTTATGCAGAAAGTTTATCACAAAATGCTGTTTTGTTTGACGACCCTGCTGACCCTTCCCTCGTCTTTTAACCTGGTCCTCAATCAAATGCGTGTTCAATATGAGAATTGAACTCGGGACCTCTCGCACCCAAAGTGAGAATCATACCACTAGACCAACCTTGATATGTATAATGTTTAGTATTTTTATCTGTTCTTATGGTGCTATTAACTCTCATGAGCTACCCGTTGTTTCTTTTCTTTCTTTCGATGCTCCCCTAATATGATTTGCTAGATATAGTGATTCTAGTCTCTTGCTTTTGTTGTAATTCTGCTATAGATCCCCTGTTGGAGTTCGATGCTACCATTCCCTATTAAAACGTGGACATTGAATTTGGTTTGGATCTTTTCGTAGCATGGAATGATTTTAGTTTATACTTCTTAATTCCGCATGTGGGTCAACTAAAATACAAGATTTATGGACAATGAATTTTGATAATTTATTTGTACTATACTTCTTTATTTGGTAATTGCTTGATTAATAGCTAGATGCCTAGCGAGCTCTATCACAAACTTTTGATGCATAGAATAATACCATGAATTGATATAATGATGAGCTTACCGGACAATTAGGCTATTATGCTGAAAGCTCATCACAAAAATGCTGTTTTGTTTGTCGGCCCTGCTAGCAAATGCAAGAGAAACTTCCCTTGTATTTTAACCTGCTCCTCAAATGTGCTTTCATTCCATGTGTGTGAGATGCCTTTTCTTTGAGAGGATATGGCAAATCTAATGTTTCCCGATGTTACAACAATGTGGCTCTTCACATATTTTAGCGACTCTTTGCTGATTGATGTTATAAAACAAATCTAGATGAAGTCGCTAGTTTTTACAGTGTGCTTTCAAATTAGATTTCTAGTTAGACTCCTATGATCTATTTTCTCGTTAGACTCTTCGATTCGGGACCTCTCACACCCGAAGCGAGAATCATACAACTAGACAAAATGACCAATCTTTGATGTTTAACTGAATTTGTTTTTAGCTACTCTCTTTTCTTCAAGATTGTGCTAAGTTTTTATGTGTATCTGCCGACTTGTTAGCAACTTGTTATGTGGTTTGACTGCAACCTTGGTATTTAAACAAGTAGTTCAAGGATGAGCGTATTAGAAATTAGGCAGCTTTCAACTGATTATTACATGTTGTGTCCGAATAACCTTTTGGTTGTTGGGCTTTCATAACTAAACTCCAAAGTCTGCTGATGTCATAGATGGAGGTTCTATCTACTTTGGCAGGGATGACCAATTTCTTTTTATCCAAGGGCTTTGAAATCACAAATATGTAGAATAACTTACTCACCATTAAAAAATTTGCATGTTATTTTATTTATTTTTGCAACTCCTTTTTGAAAAATCTTGTCAGCAAACAATTAATACTTTGAAAGATGACTTCGGGCCACATTCTTCTTTTGTAATGTTGCAAATTGTTAGAAGATATTGGATGTTCTGAGCATTGAATCAGGACAGCACCATTCACACCCACAGTTAGAATCACACCACTAGACCAAAAACTCATTTGTTGTTTTTGAGAAATGGTGCGTTCCTTTATTTATCTATGAATCTTTGACTCTCTGATCAGAACTGGATTGCTTGTGATATTTTTTGCTATTGGAATTAACCGTTATGTAAGAATAATAATGTCATCCATTTTCACAAGAATGTTAATTTCTTTTCAGTTAGCCTTTCCTCTCTCTATCTTTTTTTTTTTTTTTTTTCTGGCTAAACTGGTTATTTCTGATTAACTGGTTTATTCCTTTATTTTCATAGGGTTATGCAGCAGCATTCCATTCTCTACAGACTGTTTTTCCAGGTATGAGACTAGCTTGTCCACATACAAAGATAATTCATGCAGACTAATTTATTTATTTTCCATTTATTTCTCAGGACTTTTTAGAAAATGGATCAATCAGTTCTATACTTTGCTCTTACAGTTGACTTAGATACATATTACTCTAATAAAATATATTAGGATATAATATAGGGAGCCAAATGGAAAGAAAAAGGAAGGCAGTGGGGCATTCCGAGAATCAAACTCGGGAACTCTTGCACCCAAAGCAAGAATCATACCACTAGACCAAATGCCCATGGTTTGATATTCATCATGTCTGGTACAAAATTGTTGGATCTTTTCTCGTAGAACTTTTAATTTTCGGAGGACACCATAATTTACCAATCTCTCACTTTTGATGTGGTTCAATTAATTATTGACATTCTACAATTGGATGTTAATGGCTTTTGAAATAGCATTAGCATCAAGCTACAACTTTCATCTATATTTCAATACCAGTTAATGGTTATTGATTCTGAATGTGGATCCGTTGGAGGTCAAAACAACCATAGGTTATGAACCTCTCAAATTTTATAAATTTCTTTTAACCATGAAGAGTCAAACTGCTAAATCAATAGTTTGCTAGTTGTTGTACTTAGAAATTAGAATATTTTGATTTATACTTCAAAATTGAAATTACAGAAGAACTAGGCAGTTAGTAGAAACCTAATCACTACCGTCCTAATAAAAAATCAAGCTGGTTATGAAAGTTTTTAGATGTTAATTTAGCTGGTAAATTTGTTTGGTTATTGCACAAGGATGTAGGTCCAAATCCCACCTTCACCAAAGCGCAAGGGAGTAGGGGCTGAGGGAGGGGGAGATTTAACCCACATAGTGTAGCCTGGCAATTGGATCAGGAAAAACAGAAATGAAATCTGTCTTAGCAAATTGAGAAGATGGAAATTCACTTAGAAAGGAGGAAAAATACTTTGCCTTTCTAGTTCTATGCTTTTTGCTGGAATATAGATAGGTATCTTCAATAAAATATTTTAACCTGGCCTATCAAATGTATATTTTTTTGGTGCCCTTTGTTAGTCAAATTTCCTTTTAGTGGATCACCATAAGATTAAAGGTACAACAATATACTTCTGAAGATGGCAACAACCTGTTTATTTTTTATTCATTGCAAAAGAATCTTGTCAGAAAACAAATAGATCTGTGTGACTTTTACAGTTGACTTTATAGCTGATTCTCTGATCATATATTTGAAATTAGGGGTGACAAAAAAGGAAAAAGATTTGGGGCATTCCGAGAATTGAACTCGGGACCTCTCGCACCCTAAGCGAGAATCATACCACTAGACCAAATGCCCAACTTTGATATAGTTAATGTTTTTTTTATCAGTTCTTAGGGTTCTAATAATTATCACAAGCTTATGATACATACAATAATACCATACAGTGATATAAAGATGAACTTACCGGACAAGTAGGCCATTATGCTGGAAGCTTATCACAAAATGCTGTTTTGTTTGTCGGCCCTGCAGGCAAATGCCAGAGAAACTTCCCTTGTATTTTAACCTGCTCCCCAAATGTGTTTTCATTCCATGTGTATGATTCGAGAGGATATGGCAGATCAATAATGTGGCTCTTCCCTTATATTTCAGTGGCTCTTTGCTGACTGATGTTAGAAAAGAAATCTAGATGAAGTTGCTGATTTTTATCTTGTGCTTTCAAATTAGATTTCTGGTTAGACTCTTCGATTCAGGACCTCTCGCATCCGAAACTAGAATCATACCCCTAGACAAAATGACCAATCTTTGATGTTTAACTGAATTTGTTTTTTTAGTTATTATCTCTTTTCTTCAAGATTTTAGCTTAGTTTTTATGTGTATCTGCTGACTTGTTAGCAACTTGTTATGTGGTTTGACAACCACCTTGGTACTTAAAAAGTAGTTCAAGGATGAGCTTATTGGGCAATTAGGCAGCTCTCAACTGATTACTACGTGTCCTAATAAATATTGGTCAAAAAAATTATAATACCTTATGATACCAAATAAATGTTAAAAATTTATTAACAAAAAAATAAGTTAAGGTGTCAAACATTGAAAAAACCCTGTTAGACACAGATAGAGCCAACAGCAAAGCCATATTTGACCACCCTGGACAAAGAACCAATCTATGTAACTGATTATAATCACAAACTAGCAGAAACAATGTTACAGCAACTTTGAGACTTCAATTCCTTGCTCTTGAATGCCTTACAAGCCACTCAATGACTGTGTCAATGTTTGTAGAGTTCTTGCATGAAGTCATATAGCAACAGACTTCCCTGCCAGTAATGGATTTGAGCTCCCTGCATAGTTAGAAACACGAATACGGTTGCTTTCAAGATTAAAAACAAACAAACGGTTTGGTTATTGGTTAACCTTAACTTACATTTGTTCTATCAAATCCACTTTAGACAAGGCTTCCGGTTTGTCAAACTTGTTTCCGAGTACCAGCAGGGGAATACCGTTCAACGAGGGCTTACTTAACAGGTCATGGAGTTCTCTTCTCGAGACAGATAGGTTTTCGTGATCGGCAGCATCCACAACATAACTATAAATCACAATCCGCTGTTACCATTTTCTTATTATCAAACTAACTGGTCATTCCTCTAAAAGTGGTTCAAACTTTTAATTCTGGATCAAAACTTTGTTCACCAAACATAGCTATTATATATAGAGAGAGATAGAATTCTCTAACACAATGGAAATTAAGTTTTACATCTTTTTTTGGACCGTTGGACTAAAGTCAATGAATGACTGATATTAACCGTAGAAAATGAGAAGATTATCAGAGGAAAAAATATAAAAAAATAATCTTAGTCATTTATTTAACCACATTCAATGATTCAAAAAATGTGTAAATGTAATTGAGTTTTACATAATATAAGTAAATCTTTATCTATATACAGGGATGAAGGCATGTGCATCGTGGGAGGAGCTCATCCATCAATTTTTTTACCCTTTGATCTATATAATTTTTTTTTAAAAAAATGGATTAATTATAAATTTGTACCATAATTTTTTAACATTTATAGTTTGCCCTACCAACCTCCAATTCTGGTTGTCCCTACCTCTCTCTCTCTCTATATATATATATATAAGGTTAAGATCCACTTACACAATAGCTGAAACAGCACGGCAGTATCTCTCCCATATGCTCCGAAACCTTGGCTGGCCACCAAGATCCCATAACTTTATGGTGACGTTTCCTTTAGTGACCTTGGTCATATTAAATCCTACCTGCAAACAGAAGAGATGGAGATTTCAGGGGACAAAACCCAGGGCCTTTTAAATGGCAGATTCTCAAAAATCAAGCTTGGTATTTCCATATGACTCACCGTTGGTATCATATCCTCACTATATCCACCAGTCTAGAAACAAAACAAAAAAAAAGATTCAGAAAAGGAAGTGTAGCAGTCAGAACCAAGCTAAAATAGATAGCAGAATAGCAAAAAAGATTCACTTACGGCAATGACATTGACGAGGGATGTTTTTCCAGCATTCTGGAGGCCTATTAAAGACAACTCCGTTTCTTGCTCGAAAAAGAGACTACAAGGAAGAAGAAATAAGTATGGATTGATTAATATGTTGTCAGAGATATGGTTGTTTATAAAAATCCATACTGATTTATTGTACCGAAAAATTTAAAAAATCAGACTATGATGGGAAAATTCAGCTGAAACGGTACGGAAACAATATTGATCAAATCAGCTATTAAGACAATTACGGTTACGATTTTTTGGTGATAGAAATTAATTTTATTGATTATTTACTAAGTTACGGAGTGCACTAAGTTATTAACTTATTTTATTACTATATTTGTGTTTTTATGGTGCATAACATTACAAAAATTGAATTTTATTTAAATTTCTTTGCGTTATATTTTTAAGTTATTAAAATTAGTATTGTTTGATATGTATATTATTTATACTATTATATGTAAAATAATTTATTGATAACTGAATAATCATATCGAATAAATCATTAATCGCTTAGATAATAACAATTTAAACGAGAGGATTACGATTTATTAAAATATTAAATTCATACTTTCAATTACCATACCCACAAGTCATTCTCATAAACACCCTAATAAAAGGGACAAAACTACCTGTCAACCTATTAGCATCATAAACAATGGCTTCAAATTTAGTGTCGGATCAGAAGAATCAACTTTATAAACTTTCTCAAAACTTGAAATGCAATTATTACATTGCCAACTTTTAAATAAAAAATCGAAAAAAAAACCGTATACTTTTAACATCCACGAAAATTTAAATTGAAAGATTAGAAAATCCAATAAACTACAAAAACAATAATTTCCACAATCACAAGGAATTGATTCTGCAAATTAATATATTCAATCCAACTTTCAAATATCAATTATTCAACTTTAAATAACAAATGTAAAAAAATTCAGAAATTAGATTTGTCCCCTTAGGTTAGATTACAACATTAAAACAAACACAAATATTAAAATTCCAGCCTTAATTCGTTTCCTTTATTTTCTCAGTAACCAAACAAAACAAAAACTTACCTTCGAAGCCAATTGAGGATAGCTTCCAATAATCCCATATCTTTTCTTCGAACGAGAAGAAATCTAATGAATTATAGCTTGGAATTTTTAGTTGAGAAAAATATTGCAATGTTTGAATTCAACATCGAGAATTAAAAAAAAGAAAATAAAATTGATCCATGAAATGATACAAAGAATGTTCCCTTCTGGTTTTTCACGCGCTGTAAAAAGGAGAGTGGAGAACTTGAGCCAACCCTTAAGCTCGTTTTATACATTTGGCGATATATAAATGGTACGTTGTTTACACGCTACGATTGAGATTGGATGATCAGGTATGAAATGAAAACAAAATTACTTTTGGGAAGTGGTAGAACGACGCCGTTGTATCTGCAACTTATGCGTTTTGTTATTACGGTCCAGCTCTATGGTTGCAATCTCAAGATTGTCGCGTACGTGTCCACACTACATTGGTTCATTTTTAAGTTTAATTAAAAATTCATTTTTCCATTTTTATTTTTTTATAGTAACCCGGTGATAACACTTTATTCAAGAAGAAAGGAAAGTACAAAATTGTAATATAAAATATCCGAAAAACACCGGGTAAAGCTTTTCTTTGACCCTCTTCAGAAGGGGATGAATTGGAAACACAGAAATAACGACACAAGCCTGGATTCTCGTGTCTATGGAGGAACCATGAATCGACGATCCAGATCTACCATGGCCAGGACCTCCGGGGGGGCGTCTTCAACCCAAAAAGCGTCGGCAAAGAGGGATTTCCCCATTTGGGCCATTTCGTGAGCTGCTTCATTACCATTTCTTGCCACAAAATTGAAGGAACAAGACCGGAGCTGGAATGCCAGATTCTTTGCGTCAGAGATGAAAGGACAGAGCACCGATCGGTTGACACCTGGAGATGAAAGGTTTGTAATGGTAGCCCTGGAATCGCTCTCCAAAATGACGAAACGGCAGCCCAAGTCAACAGCAAATTGGAGACTATCCGCCGCCGCCTGAGCTTCGACTACAAAACTCGATGGCAGAGAAGAGCGCGCCCGTGCACAAGAACCAAGCAATGCCCCTCATTGTCCCGCACAATTACACCAGAACAAGCACGATTAGTAGAAGGGTTAAAGTGGGCGTCAACATTTACTTTAACCCATGGGTCAACCGGTGATCGCCATCGAGCAAACACCTGAGGAGAGTTGTGTTGGAGATTAACGGCTACTGCATCAAGATCTCGTTGGTAACTTCTGCCAAAGGTAACAATTTCTTGAGGTCCCTGCTTAATTCCTTCATGAACAAGTTTATTTCGAGCATGCCATATAGCCCACAGACTAATTGCAAATAGAACTCTCTGCTGTTGATAAGTATTGGCAAAAATCCAACATAGCCAGTCAAAGAGAGGTCCCTGATTTAGATTAGGGGGCCATACAAAACCCAGAGTTTGCCAAACTTCAGTAGTAAATGGGTAGTCACGAATAACATGTTCAACTGTGTCAACATCAGATAAACATTTAGGGCACATGTTAAAAAATAGAACTAAGTTTAAGGGATAAAATATAAATATTAAAAATATGAGATAAATTTATAATTAATTTAATATTTTTTAAAAAAAATTATATAAATAAAGATTAAAAAATTGGGGGAACAAAATGTAGGTTCGTCCCTTGGTCGGTTGATATTTTGAATTTATCTGATTCTTTTTCTTATAATAATCGTATCAATTTTATTTTTAATTAATAATATATTTGTTATTATTAAATATATATTTAAAATGAATAATATATATAAAGTTGGTCGGTTTGATTATGAATCTCCATAACAGAAAACTGATCAACAAAAAACTGAATTAATAGATATTGTTCGTTAAATAGATTATAACCAAACAACTGCGCTCCCCTAATTGCACCCGTGAGAAAATATTTTAGATTATAAGAAACATTCATGAAAAGTTATTCAATAAAAAATCATAAGCGGAGTGATAAAAACATTTGCACAAATTTATGTGTGGTATACTGGAACAAAAATTCTCTGCCTCATAAGTATGTTCTTTTTTATACCCCACACTAAAAAATATTAAAAAATAAATTTTAAATTTAAATTTTACATCTTAAACCCTACGCCCTAAAAATATACCATACCCCTAATTCTCTAAACCCTAACTTTAAACTCTAAACTCGCTTTTTTAAAGTGAGGCACCAAAAGAGACGTAATTAAAGGGTAGACAATTTCTATCAAGAATACTATTTAGACACTTGATAGTAGTTTAACCTATAGATTTGATAAAAGTATGAAGTGACAAAAATACCATCACAATGATATTTATTTTTATTTAAAAAAGAGTTTTTAATTTTTGTAATCGAACAACTGATATTAAATTAACTCGCAACACAAACCTAACAATGTTATATATAGATATTTTCAATAAAAGTGGTTTATTCATCCCTCCTATGGCAAAAAATGCATTTTTATTCGTATAGTTTAAAACGAGCACAATTTTATGGCTTACTTTTCTATATACTGGCAGTGGAAATTATTTTAAAAACATGTCTAATTTCATTCTAAAAACTAAAATGTAAATTATTAATCCTAAAACCCTAAAAATTAAACCATAATTCTTAAATTCTAAACTATATTGCTTAAACTCTAAATTAAATTTGCTTATAAATTTTTTTTTTACCATAAATGTATGAAATATTATTTTAATATAAAATAAATAAAAAAGTTATTTATGTAACTGTTAAATAGGCTTGGTATCTAAAGCCCTTGAACTTTTTTTAAAAATTTAAGATTTTGATTTTGTTTCATCCAATTAAGTCATCGAATAAATAAATTGAATCAATTAAGCCCTTTGACCAATTTTGACCATTAATTTTTGACGTTTTTCTTTACACATTACTGTCACGTGACACCAGGGACGGACCTAGGGGTGCTGGGGACAGCCGCACCCCCTAAACTCTTATAATTTTGCACTCCTATATTTCTAATATAACTTCCTGATAGTTCGCACCCCTTATATAAAATCCTAGGTCCGTCCATGCGTGACACACTACAGTTCTATCAAGTGACATTTACAGATTTTTATTAGTTTTTAAGAATTTTAGAACTTCTAATTTTTTTTAAATAAAATAAAAAATTTTGAAATTGTCAAAGTGACAAAACTGAACATGTTATACTACACTAGCTAGCCTAAAAAAATCATTAAATTTATCAAAGATAAATTAATAAAATCTTAAAATATAAAAATATAATTAGATGAAAAAAGTTCAAATACTTATTTTTTTCATTCAAAAGTTCGTCCGATATTTTACATTAAAAATAATTTGGTGGGTTTGGTATGTGGAGTTTGAATTAAAGGGAAAGAATATATGGACAAATTCATAAAGTAAATAAAAAGACGCTGGAAAATTTAAAAACAGCTATCGAAAGAGGTATGTGTCTCAATGGGTTTTCAAAAAAAAGTTTTTTTTTTTAAAAAAAATTGTACTGTAATTTTTCTTTCTTTTGATTCTTTAGTCGACGTTCGACAATTAATTTTAGTATTAGTTGTTGATCATTGTTGTTTATTATTTTTCTTGTTCTTTCATATTTTGTTTTTTTTTTTAATTTTAATAAGAATCTATGCTCTTGTGGCAATCGTTTCTTTTGCCTTTGTAGTACGTTTTTCATCGACTTTTATAGTTCGTTTTATCTGTCGTTTGACACAATTTTAGCATATTTTAGAAGTCGCTTGGTGCTCGTATAGAAATCCTCACAACGTTAATTTTCTTATTTATTTCTTTCGGTGGTCAAAGAAAAGATTGATCCTCACTCTTTGATGGTTTGTTAGCCGATGTAATTAGAACTATGTAGCGGAGCAATTTTCCTGGTAATTTGGTTCGCTCACCATTTCTTTTTTCATCTCGAAAAATGTCTCGTTTGGCTAGAGACAAATAGATTCATGAAAATTTATGAGTTTTGATAGTATGCTAATCTCCATGAAATTATTTGCTTTTCTTTACACATTTGTATGAAATTTTTAGTGGACAAGTCATTTCTTTCTTTTTTTTGATTATTGTATTTGTAATATCTTTTATAGTTTAATAAAATTTAATTATTATTGTTAAAAAATATTAAAAGTGGTATATACTATTCGAAAAAACTATTAAAAAAGGTATGGGCAGCTGGGAATTTAATTTAATTTAATTTAATTTAATTTAATTTAATTTAATTTAATTTAATTTAATTTAAAGCTAAAGACATCTTTGTAGTACAAACTGAATAATCAAATTAAAGCAAATGAACTCCTCTCCAAGCCATGTGATTACAACATCTGTTTAAACCATGAATTTTTAAAGGGTAAAGCAACATTCCGTCTCTAAATTTGGATCTTTTTCACTTCTCCTCTTAGCATTTTTTTGGTCTATGTTCATCTTAAATTTAATTTTTCTTTTGGGTAAAATTCACAAATGGCCACTAAATTTTGATCAGTTATTTAATTTGGTAACTAAACTTTCAATTGTTTTAATGTTATCATTAAATTTTTAGTTTTGCTCCAATTTGGTTATTAACCCGTTAACAACTGCTAAAAAGGTGATGTGACAATTAAAATATTTTGCAAAATAATACATTTAGTCTTCTACGTTTGCATATTCAAACAATTTAGTCATAATTCAAAATTATAATAAATTTAACCATCGTTATTTACATATTATTTCAATCTTGCATTATTTTTAATTAAAAATAATTTATCCCAAAATCCTAAACTCAAAATCATACACCCTTAAACACATTTAGGCTTTTCCTTGAACGAAACCTTTAACTTCCATGAAAAATGTATGTTTTAAGGAGCTTATCACTACCCTTTTTTCCTTTTCTCTCTGAATCCATAAATTGTTTAACTTAAAATATTGACTGGATGGAGACTTTACCTCTATGTTTTATGTGTAATTTTAAATAATCGTAAATACATGATAGTTTGCATCGGTGTGAAGCACTAACAAGTTAACTTGTTATACATGTCACTCTGATCAAATCGATTCATATCAATCAACAGAAGCATTCCCTTATCTGTAACTTGGCAGGATACATGCTCATATTTCCTTTTGCTCCATTGAAGGAACTTCATGAAATCAAGAGGAAAAATGCTTCTTTGCAAATGCAACAAATTGCTGGGGAGGAAAAGAATGAGTTAATTGAAACCCTAAACAAATTTAGGGTTTAGGGTAAATCATTTTTAGTTAGAACTAAATTGTTTGAATGTGCAAACATAGAGGACTAAATGTAATATTTAAATGTTGAATGGTCAAAATCAGAAGAAAAGTAAAATAAAAGTGACCTACATCATAGTTTACCCTATAACTGTTCGCACTATGAATGGAGATTATTGGTGAAAATAAATGTGAGAAGCATCGTGGAAGCAGCATTAAATAAAAACCCATGGCTTCATTTTCAACACTGAATTTTCACTTCACTGTTTCACTGTTTTCCATCAATGTCAACCCTAGTAAAAGCTTGACGATGATTGTTCGATTCAGCTCCAGGCAAAATTATAGAGTTATAAACACTACTGCTACCGTGAATCATATTTTTCTCAGAAAAAAAGACAATGTTTTTCATTTGAAGTGTGCATTTGGCATATAATTTCGAGAGGGGAATGGGTATCTTGTTTATGATTGTTGATGGTGTACGTTTCATGGTTTCCACTCTCTGGGATTTGCAGGAACTGCGATTCGCAGCCATTTTCGATGTCGCCAGCTCTTTAGCTCCTACGCTGCTTGTGGCCGCCGTCTCCTGTTTTATAGCTATGAGGAGTTGAATGACAGAACAAAGGCTTCAACAATGGTTTCCAATTTCTTTTTTTATTTCCTTGTAATTTGATGAAATGAGAGACCCTTTTGTTTTCTGCAGCTTGCTTTGCATTCCATTTTCCTGTCAGGCATAAGATTTTGTAATGACAATTCAAACATCAATGTAAAGACAGTTCCTTGTTGGGTTTCTTTTGTTTACCTAGTACTAATCTCCATGAAAGACTCAATGTCTGAAACTTTCAGACCATCCTCTACTATCTGGTCTAAGTTGTCTGGTCCCAGATTTACACTCTGTTATGACTTTAAAACAATTAGTGCATGTTTGTGGTTGTTTTTTTAGGACCTGATCTGGTCTGGTCCTTTATAGACATCTTCTTGTAGTTTGTTGCAGGAGCCTGATCTTTATTGTATTCAATGGTAGTATACTCAATCATGAAAAGGGTTGTAGTTGGATCAAAATGGTAAGCCATCTAGAGTAAGGTCTCTATCTCCATTTAGGATGCTTTTCAAGATTTTCCCAAGAAATATTATGATTTTTTTAAAATAGATTTTTTGTTGAAAGTTTAAACATTCTAGTTTATCAAGTAACTTTTCAAACTTGAACGAATAACGAGTTTTGTGAACAGGTGTAATCGGAGTAAATTGGATCCCGAAAGAATAGAAATGCATACACTCATTGCTGCTTTTGAAAGAGCTATCATAACATGAGATCAAGAGCCAATCCTATTCTGGGGATCTTATCTAAAGCTTTCGCATTGAGTTTGACGGAAATGTTCAAGCTCGAGTTCGGTTTGATTTTATGGAGCAGGAGGGCCTGAAGCTTCCCACAGTTGTTTAGTGTTGCCTTTGCTGTTGTTAGATCATCCACAATGCATGAAACACCAACAGCAAGGGAATTCTTGTTGTTGGACAACCTCCTGGTGACCTCTGCAACGGCAGAAATCTTCCTCGATCGGCCGAAATGATACGCATATGCTAGCCTTAGAAGTTCACCCTTTTCTGCCCTGAAATTTATACATGAAGATTCAAGTACTGAAGTTTCCTCAATAAATAGCAGCACCTTATGATTATTTATTTATCTGTTGTTCGCAATTTCAAGTATAACAACATACAGAATTATTGAAGCGTCATGACTCCGGTTAGTGATTGAAATGCCTGCGTCACACCGAGTGAAACTATGGGAAGCAGTTTTATACTTCGACTCCATGCCGAATGCAATTCTGGAAGTACCAATAGTTGCTGAAAGTGTTAAGTCAGGGGATCGGTTTAGGCCAACAGAGATGGATAAAGCTGCATTCCTAAAGGATTGATGGAATTTGAGGTTGAGCTGAAACAAAATCAAACCAACACAACATTTTGGTCAAAATCATATCGAATGACTCGAAACATTCTGTAACTCATAGAGTCAGTAGTCCATATCACGTGAGCCTTACGTTGCTCGAACTGTACTCGGGAAATCTCAATGAAGCTTTGATGTTTGTCGATGGGAAAAACTCAACCCCAAAGGTGAGTGTCGTTGAAATCTGTCATTATAGAAAGAAGGGGGGAAGAGTTAAACCCCATATGCTCAGAATTGATATCAGTTCTCAAAATCTGAAGCTTAGAAGCATATAAATAAAGATAAACAAGCACGTACACTTGATTTTGTATCAAAGTTTACTTGGATTGCAGCATTCTTATGCTTATATCTTGCTCCAACGTTTGCAGTCGATCGTCTTCCATGTCTCACTGACCTCGAAGTTACAATCTGGAAATGGTTACTACGATTTGTGAGCATAAAAATAATCAACACGAGATTAATACAAAACTTGCCTTGTAGCCTACATCCACAATACACTAATTAAAATTGTCACAAACTTGTTCCTTAATTAACTTAACTATCAAGTAATCTCCTAATAATATAATCAGTATAGGTTTAGAACCCAAAGCAATTATTGCTAACTAGAATTTTTTTCAATATATAACAAAGATTTAGTGTTGAAGACAGTATCAATAGGCACGAGTGGATTGAGAAATTCAGGTCATAAAGTTTCAGGACATACCACTCCATTACAACTGTGGGTGGAGATGCTCAGTGTCTGGTCATGGCAGTAGCCCTTTGTCAGCAAATCTAGAAGAAGAAACGATTATGGAATCAGAATTTGCAGTAAGATTACAACAGGTATTTGGTGATTGCCCTTTGATCAAATCTTGGCCATTGCAAGAACCCATGAATTTAAATTGCAGCTGTGATCGAATTTTCGATCGCATTGCGTTTATCGCAGTTGCAGACATAACAAATAGTATTGAGATCACCGCAAGTATCGAACTGACTGTGTCAAAACCGTTCAATAGCGGCCCCTATTACAATTGCGGATTGCTATTTAAATCCCTTCAAGAACCCTATGAAACTATTTTTAGAAACAAAAAACAGTAGTTAGAAAACCAGGGAGACGAACCATTGGCAAACTTCCCAAAATCAGAGAAAAGTCTTGGTCCAGCTGGTTCTTGCTTTTTGTGTCTATTACTCGAGTTGCTTCTCTTCTTTTTCTTCCGGTGGTTATTGGCCACGGTTGCAAAGTCTTGGCCGGCCGGCGTAGATGTCGGAGTTCTTAGATTTTCCGATTCGGTCATCTTGCGGATCGGAAAATGGTATCCTCAGGGTGGAGATAGAGTGGTGGAAACCTGTTCTGCTGATTTCTACGGAGGTCAACAAAGAAGGATCATGGTTCATGCAAGGGATTTGTTAAAAAACTTCATGCTTTGAATTGACTTGAACCGTTTACTGTCATGCCTAACTTATTTACAACTTTTAAATATTGGAATCCACGTATTTCTTAAAGACTCGGTCAACATAATGACTCGGTTTTTAATTCACAAATATTTTTTATTATTATATAATTTTAATCCACCGTTTACGTTATAAATAAAGTAAAAGAACAAAGTAATAATCAAACAATGAAACAGAATACATTAGTCTTCAATAAATGATTAATCAACCACTTGTTTGTATATATATATATATATATATATATATATATATATATATAGGATCCACTTATATTATGTAAAATTTAATTACTTTTACACATTTTTTGGATCGTTGAATAATGATAATAAATAGCTAAGATTATTTCTTTATTTATTTTTCAAGTGTTAATTTTTATATTTTTTTACTGTTAATCTCATCCATCTATTTACTTTCGTTCAAAGTCCAAAAAGATGTAAAAATAATTGAATTTTACATAGTGTAAGATGATCTTATCTCATACATATATATATATATATATATTAACAAAACATACCAAAAATTTGAAGTTAAGTTGAAAACATAGTGGATGTAATTATTAATATCATAAATAAATATTCATAACAATAATTATTTTTTTTATTTATTTCATATAAAATTATTAAGGAAATAAGATTTTTAATTATTAAATAATAGAGATATAATTTTATGAGTCACTCGTCTAATAAATTGTCATAATGTTACAAAGTGTTTGATATAACATTAAATTAACGTCGTAATTTGAAATAAATATATTCAATGTATTTAAATTTATTCAAATGTTGAACCCAACAAGTGTTTCAGTGAAAAAGCGAACGATCTTCATTTTAGCAGATATAAGTTCAATCACAATGTCTGCAAGATGTGTGCATTGTCATAGGGTTAATAATATTTATAAATATATATTACCTTATAATCATCTTTAAACTATTAAAAATTATTCAAATTTTGATGTTCACGGCCTCATTCAATTGTTGAGAGTTGATCATGTTTAAGATTATGTTATATGTGAATCGATCTTATGTTATTTTTTTTTTCTTTCAAATATCAACTTTTAACCAAAGTGAAATTTATAATTAGAATTAATTATTAAAAATAACAAATCATATAATTGATTTAATTTCAATGAAAATAACAATTACTAATTTACAATAAGAATAGATCATTATAAATATTAAATATGAAATTAATTCAATAATTAAGTTATTTTAAATTAAGATTAATTAAAAAAATACATAATTTATATATCTAAAATTCAATTTTAAATATTAACAGTCGTTTTACGTGACATTTTTAGTCTAATTCGAGTTCCTCAGTTTTCAAACGACGAAGATTCTTTAGATTCTCTGACTAATGACTGTCAAGTGTCTTTCTTTTCTTGTACCGATTGTTCTCTTTTATGGACCCTAACAAAACTCGATTTCTTATGAGATTTATCTACGCTTGTTTGATCAAATAAACACGACCAACTTGGGATATACATTAAAAATTCTATAAAATAGATATTTAATAATTTAATAATATAAACTAATAATAAATTTTAGAATCCAACCCTAGTCTTTTTTTCAATTTTCTCTTAATCATGGTCGCTTACTTTTTTTTATTTAATCGGCGACAACATCAATCTTTGTTTCGATTGTCGACTGCCGATAATTTATATTTTATTTGTCTTTTTTTTTGTACATTTTATTGTGTTTTTCTTTGTCTTTGTGGCACGTTTTCTCTACTTTTATGGCAAATCTCTACTTTATGGCATGCTTCTATAGTTACTTTTGCAGGTTTTTGGTGTTCATACGGTGACCCTCACATCGCTTGTCTCTGATTCGTGTTTGTCGGTGGTCACGTAGAGTTTGATCTCTTTTGGGTTGTTTGTCGATGTAATTTATAGCGAAAAATTCGTTTTTGAGAATAGTCGTGAAAGGTTGTTGACGATTTTGAGGATTTCTTCTAGTTCGTATTTTGACAACTCTCATGGACCCTTCCTACAATTCTTTGGTGCAAAAAGGAAGTGTCTGATCTGATTAGTGCAACATTTATCTTTTCTTTTTAGATTTATATTTTTTTTATTGTTTTTTTATGTTCTAAAACCTCTATTAGTTTTATTTTATTTATCGATAAAATTATCCGATTAATGTGTCAAAAAAATAATAATTTCGTTAAACGCAAAAGATATACTTACTATATTTATACAAAAGATTTTGTGGTTTAAGAACGAGGGAAGGTTATAAGTTTTGATTAGAACTATAAATTTATCATTTCCTCATTTGGTTTGTTTATCACAGCATTATTAGAATAGCTTATCATTACACAAGGAATCATGAATACAACTTTTTATAAACACTTTTAAAATATGTAATTTAATATTTTGTTTTGTTTGATAAAAGTATAGTCTTTCCATTTTGTACGAAAATTGTAGATGTTTTCTTTTCTTTTTTTTCCCTTCTACAATTTTGTTTACATAATATTTTTATAAAAATCAAATGTTTGGGAAGAAAGTAGAACTTGATAGAATGTCGTGACCACTTTGTTTACATAATATTATGACTTCATTGATAGTCAACTAATTATTTTCGTCTAAAAATATTATTTTAATCAAAACTTGAAATGTTAAGATTAAAAAAAATAAGAGTCAATGTAATTAATCAATTAATTGAGGTATTGAACTAATTTTAGCATTATTTTTTAAATAATTAAAAAATCTATTTTTTCATATGATCAACGAATACAATTTTATGCTTTTCCGTCTTCCAAGACACATGAGATAGATTATAATTATATAAATTTGTGATTAAATTTTTTTATATTCTAATTATATTATGAGTTTAATTATAAAAGTTATGTTCGTCTCGATTTAGGAGGTGAAATACGGATGTAATGATAAAAATAACTAAAAAAACCATGTTTTTAGCTTTTTCTTTTATAAAAATCAAATGTTTTGGAAGAAATTATAACTTGACAGAATGTCGTGACCACTTTTATTATTATTTTCATTATTTTTGAATTATTAGACCAAGAAACGATGTCTTTTATTAATTAAAATTTTATTTATTTAAAAACCCATTGCTTCATTTTCAACACTGAATTTTCCTTCAGTGTTTCACTGTTTTCCGTCAATATCATCAACCTGGTGAAAGCTTGACGATAATTGTTCGATTAAGCTCCAGGAGAAAATATAAAGAGTTATAAACACTACTGCTTCCATGAATCATATTTTTCTAAAAAAATAACACAATGTTTTTCATTTGAAGTGAATTTGGCATTTGGCATATAATTTGGGAAGGGGGAATGAGAGACCCTTTTGTTTTCTGCAACTTGCACTTGCTTTGCATTCAATTTTCTTGCCAGGCATAAGATTTTGTAATGACAATTCAAACATCAATGTAAAGACAGTTCCCTGTTGGGTTTCGTGTAGTTTGTTGCAGGAGCCTGACCTTTACTGTAATCAATGTTAGTATACTCATTCATGAAAAGGCTTCTTTTCAAGATTTTCAAACTTGAACGAATATCGAGTTTCGTGAACAGGTGTGACCGGAGTAAATTGGATCCCAAAAGAATAGAAATGCAAACACATTACACTCTAAACTCACTGTTGCTTCAGAAAGAGCCATCATAGAGTGAGAGCAAGAGCCAATCCTATTCTGGGGATCTTATCTAAAGCTTTCACATTGAATTCGACGGAAATGTTCAAGCTCGAGTTCGGTTTGAAAGCAGGAGGGCCTGAAGCTTCCCGCGGTTGTTTAGTGTTGCCTTTGCTGTTGTTAGCTTATCCACAATGCATGAAACTCCAACCGCAAGGGAATTCTTCTTGTTGGACAACCTCCTGGTGACCTCTGCAACAGCGGAAATCTTCCTCGGTCGGCGGAAATGACACACATATGTTAGTCTTAGAATGTCACCCTTCCCTGCCCTGAAATGTATACATGAACATTCAAGCACTGAATAGCAGCACCTTATGGTGGTATATGTGTTTATCTGCTGTTTGCAGTTTCAAGTATAACACAACATACAGAATTATCGAAGCGTCATGACCCCGGTTAGTGACTGAAATGCCTACGATAAGAGGCATTATACTTCGACTCCATGCCGAATGCAATGCTGGAAGTACCAATAGTTGTTGAAAGTGTTAAGTCAGGGGATTGGTTTAGGCCAACAGAGATGGATAAAGCTGCATTTCTAATGGATTGATGGAATTTGAGGTTGAGCTGAAACAAAAATGAAACCAACACATCATATCAAATTAGTCGAAACATTCAGTAACTCACAGTCAGTAGTCCATATCACGCGAGCCTTACGTTGCTCGAACTGTACTCGGGAAAAATCAATGAAGCTTTGATGTTTGTTGATGGCAAAATCCTAGCCCCAAAGGTGATTGCTGTTGAAATCCGTCATTACAGAAAGGGGGAGGGAAGTTAAACCCCATATGCTTAGAATTGACAACAGTTCTCAAAATCTGAAGCTCAGAAGCATATAAATAAAGATAAACAAGCACGTACACTTGATCTTGTATCAAAGTTTACTTGGATTGCAGCATTCTTATGATCATATCTTGCTCCAATGTCTGCTGTCGATCGTCTTCCATGTCTCACTGCCCTTGAAGTTACAATCTGGAAACGGTTACTACGATTTGTGAGCGTAAACATAATCGATATCATCAACACGAGATTAATACAAAATTCACAAGAAATCTTAATCTTACCTATTAAAAGTATTCGCTTTCATTAATTAACTTAACTATCAAGTAATCTCCGATAATATAATTAGACTAGGTTTAAAACACAAAGCGATTATTGCTAATTAGAATTCTTTTCAACATATAACAAAGATTTAGCGTTGAAGATAGTAGCAATAAACACGAATGGATTGTGAAATTCAGATCAGAAAGTTTCATGACATACCATTCCATTACAACTCTGGGTGGTGATGCTCAGCGTCTGGTCATGGCAGAAGCCCTTTCTCAGCAAATCTTGAAGATGAAAACAAATATGGAATCAGGATTTGCAGTAAGATTGAAACAGGTAACTGGTAATTGCCATTTCATCAAATCTTGGCCATTGCAAGAACCCTATGAATTCTTTCTTTCTTGACCATTGCAAGAACCCCATTAAACTACTTTTAGAAACAAAAAACAATGGTCAGAAAACCAGAGAGACGAACCGTTGGCAAACTTCCCAAAATCAGAGAAAAGTCTTGTCCGGCTGGTTCTTGCTTTTTGTGTCTTTGACTCTTGTTGCTCCTCTTCTTTTTCCTCCGTTGGCTATTGGCCACGGTTGCAAAGTCTTGGCCGGCCGCCGTAGCTGTCAGAGTTCTGATATTTTCCGGTTCTGTCATCTTGCGGAACGGAAAATTATATACTCAGGGCGGGGGTAGAGACTAGAGTTAGAGTGGTGGACTTACTTATAAACCTGTTTTGGTGTACTGATTTTCTATGAAGGTCAATAAAGAAAGATCATGCATGCGATTTGGAAAGAAATTTATTTAAAGACCATCAAATTCTTAAATATTCGAATTCATGTCCCTTTTACAGATATGATCAATATGATGATTCGATTTTTAATTCATAACTAAATTTTGATTATGATATAATAAGCAAATTTAGGGAAATAATCCCTTTAAAATTTATATTTAGGAAAAAGGGTAATTAAGAAAGTTACCACGTACAGACGGCTACCAATATTATTTTATTTTTTAACATTATTGAAGATTGCTGCATGCTCGCATAATTTCAAAGAAAATATAAAATATTAAATGTCGCAACTTGAGGTAGCAACTTTCTTGGTCAATGTAGCATTCAAAATATTCTCCAAAATATAGCCTCAAGTACCCCTTTTCCCTAAATATAAAATCTAAAGGGAATATTTTCTAAAGTTGCCTATTTTATTGGTCGAAAAAATATTTAACAACTAACTTTGTTTATTTATATTAAAAATGTTAAGGGAATAAGGTTTTTCAACTACTAAATAATGAGTAAAATAAATTTTACACAAGCATGTATATCTACACTATAAAACTTAAAATTTAAGTTCTTAACCCTAATTTTTAAAAAATAAACCTTAAATTATAAACATTAAACTTTCTAAATTCTACAACCTAGACCCAGTTGCGGATCCAGAATTTTTTTTGAGGGTAGGTACAAGTCAAAATACTTTTGAGAGTGGGCACAAGTCACAAAAATATCAAATTTTCAGGGTGGACACAAATTATAAAATTTAAGGGCTAATTCATAAAAATTTAAAAAAATGAAGGCAAATATAAAAATTTTAAAAAGTTCAGGGTGGACACAGGCCTACTCAACCTTAAGTATAGATCTGTCGGTATCTAAACCCTTAAAATTTAAACCCTAAACTAAAACTAAAACATTGTGTATCAAAAAAAATTCTACTTAGAGATGTAATCTTATGAGTCTATAAATTAAATCATCAATGACCGTGACTATACCTGAGTATGACATCTGTTCTAGCAATAATTACACTATACGTATACATTAAATATTTTGTAAAATAGATTATTTGATAATTTAATAGTATAAACTAATAAATATTTTTTATAATCTCAACTTGAGGTATGTGCATTAAAATAATAATAATTTCGTTAAACGAATAATATGTACTTACCATATATACAAGAGATGTAGTTTAATGTATGGAGTTGTAATTTTATAAAGTTAAAAAATGGGCATTGAACTATAAAATGATTATTAAACTATTTATTTGTTTCAAGACTGTTGGTTGTTATATGTAAATTTTTTTTGTCGTTAGTTTCAAGAGATTTTGTTTCAAAAAAATGTTTCAAATAAAGGAACGAAAGGATTTTTGGTTTCCAGAAATATTTATTAGAGAAAAATATTTTCTTTCATTTGAAAGTTTATTTTGGAAAAAAAATCCTTTAATCCTTTATAAAAAGATTTATGGAAACAAAAGAATCTTAATACCTTTCATTTGAAACGTTTTTGAAAATAAAAAAATACTTTTTCATTCCTTCATTTAGAATGTTCAAAAAATAAAGTTTTTTGAAATCAACCGTAAAAAAACTTGACGTGTAATTTGTAATAACCAACTAATTTGTAACAATCAAATAGTTCAATAACTATTTTGTAATGATTAAATAATGAATATACCATTATGTAACAATTAAATAGTTCAATGACTATTATGTGATATTTACAAATTTCAATGATCATTTTGTAACAACTAATATATTATTTTAATTGCTCAGTCAACTCTATCATTAGGATGTTAACAATATCTAATGGCTCAGTATCCAATTTGTAACAAATCTAGAGTCTAATGTCTATTTTATAACTTTTAAAAATTTAGTGATCAAAATAATTATTTTAAGATAGTTATTGGTCATTTGTGAACTTTACCATTTTTTACTTAAGAGGATATGCTGAGAAAGTTAAATTAAATGGATGGAAGAACTTTTAAAAGAAATAAAACTCACTGAAAAGATATAACAACTTGATAATTTTTTTGGGTAAGTTAAAATCTTTTGTACAAGTATTTAATTTTTTTTGTTATCCTTCTGGTTCTTTATAATTTTTTTAATTAATTCGGACTGATCTGTGTTTTACATTTGGGTATGGTGGGTGAGTCTCCTACCAAATTTCTTTTGCATACACAAGATCTCGAATACGAGATTTATTTAAGCGATATCAAATTACTTACCACTTGAACCAACCCCATTAATATATAAGTATCCAATTTTACTTTAGAGAGCTTACACTTTGTAAACACTTACCTTAGAAAGATTTTATTTATTAGCATCATATTACCCTTAGTAAAAGGAGAGGTTACTGGTTGATCTATGAAAACTAAAATAGTTCTATTTTATTTATTATAAAAATAGAAAGATCTTTGTATTTAAACCTTGAAAACATGAAAAGATAAATGTTGTAAATGATTATACCTAATTTTTGAAAGGTACCAAATCAATAATAATGACTAGAAAGTCTATAAATTATTATGTCAATTTTTCTACCACTTCTCTTCTTCGCAAGATTTTTTAATAACTATCTTAAAAGTGAAGAATTTATTGAAGCGTAGGGAGCTCGATGAGGTGTATTCGACTCTTTTATTACAGATCCAGGTGAAATGAAGAATGTTTGACGACGGGGATGGACCTTTTTGTGGCGAATTTGTCCGAGAGTTTGTATTGGAAAGGCTTATGGCAGGTGGTTGATGTGTTTATACCGAGCAAAAAAGCAAGAAATGGATCTAGGTATAGTTTCGTTCGAATGGAATCGCGGATGGAGGTGCAACGAGTGAGGGATCATTGGGCGGCTTTTGGCTATATGGATTGAAGGTATCGGTGTCATTTGCTCAAAGAGTGGGGTAGTTGCAATTGTGGAACAAGAAAAGGGAGAATTTCATTCAGAAAGGACAATGTGAGAATGACACTCAAGGCCAGGATACGAATGTGAATATTAAATCGATGCAACAAACAGGGAGGCAGCGCATTAGGGTACAAGGGGTAATTAATGATGACATGGTTGATGTGTTACGGAAGTGTGCAGTGGGATGATGTTGTCACTCATTGGGTTTGGCTACGTTGGCGAAATAATTGAGAGATGATGGTTTCACGATTTTTTCGATTATGAGGATCACATGCTTCAAATTACTATTGTTATTTAATAATATAGAATTTAGTTCTAAAACTCTAAAGAATGAGGGGTTGCGCAAATGGTTTTCTGAAATTCGTGAATGGGATCCTGTGTGCGATAAGGGAAATCGACGGGCATGGATAGAGATTAGGGGGATTCCGATGCACACTTGGTCTAAAGGTTTATTTGAGAATGTGGCAGCCATTTGGGGAAAGATGATCAAATGTGATGAGCCGACGTTAGAACCTACGTCTTTTGAAAGGGGACAAGTATTGGTCGAGACAGAACAGCTGGATAAAATTGAAGGATAACTAGATTTTATGGTGGATGATTATGTATATAATATTAGTGTTTGAAATTAAGCCGATGATGGAGCATGGAGATTGTCAGTGTATGAATAAAAATAACTTGGAGAGTGACAAGGAATGTGAGGGGGACGCATACGAATAGCTCACAAACAGGATGATCATGAGGACGAGGGGGATCGCCTAGAAAGGAAGTAGAGGTGGGGGATAAGAAACAACAAGTGGTGGCGAATGAACTTGTGGAATGGAAGGAAAATATGGTATGGGATACGAAACAATAGTTAGTGGCGAATGAACTTGTGGATTGGCAGGAGAATAAAGTAGGGGAAGGGACAAAACCTTGTGACGATCAAGGGGGACTTCGCCAATAAATTCTAGAGGTTGGATGTTGGATGAGGAGGTTGGGTTCGTATCTAGAGAGGTTGAAGTTGAGCGTGGTCTAGTGACTTGGAATGAAATTAAAGAACATGATTTGGTGAAATGTTCGATAAATTTTATGATACCGAACGAAACTGTCGAATATGAGGAAGGTGGGCTTCAATGTGCTAGGCCTATGGATATGACAATAGAGGTTTTTCGCAGTATGGGGAAGTAAATATGGACCGGCAAGTAGCAGAGTTCATGTTGGACTTTGTCTCACCTACAAATCAAAATGCAAACGTAAACAAAACGAATAGAAAATGCAAGAACAAAGGGAAAAAGCACCAGGGAGTAGCGAATGGTAACCTTCTGAATACAGATCTTGATGATAGGCAACAAGCGTTGTTAAGGGAGGCTCGAAAACACTGGATTTAGGTAAATTGCTAGGAGCGAGTACGATCGAAAACAAGGAGGATATAGTTAGAGATATTGCGAATATTATGCAGTAACAAGGTCACACTTTATAGCAAGTGATGGAAGTGTTGTCTTGGAACGTTAGGGGTTTGGGATCATCGACGAAACGTAAAACATTGCAAAATTTGTTAAGACAGCAGCATTGCGAGATGGTGTTTTTGTAGGAAACGAAATTGGAGGACGTGACTGGGCGTTTGGTTAAAATGGTATGGCATTTGGACTCATATGAATTTTTATTTTCTCTATCAATTGGTCGATCAGGGGGTTGTTGGTTATTTGGGAAGCATCTCGATTCCGTATAGAATCTTCGTTGATTAATCAAAATTATATGGCGTTATGGGGCACGCAAGTGTTTGATAATTGGCGTTGCGGTATGATTAACGTTTATGCACCATGTCCGGTAGGGGAACAATCCATTTGATGGGAATTATTGCATAATTGTTTGAATTCTCAAGAGTTGCCTTGGTGTATAGAGGGTGACTTTATGTTGTTAAATCGACTGAAGAAAGGTTTTGTTGTTTATGCTCGACTATAGGGATGATAACTTTCGTGCATTTCATTGAAGACGCAGGTTTGATTGATGTTTCATCTTCAAGGTAGCGATTTACGTGGTTTGGGTCCAAAAACAAATACAGACGATTGGATCGATTTTTGGTTGATGGCGATTGGGTAGAGAAATTTGACTGATTTTCACAATACACTTTGCTGAGGGGATTGTCAGACCGTACACCTATTAAACTCTCGATTGATGATTTGGATTGGGGTCCTAGGCCATTTTGCTTTCTAAACTATAGGTTAGAGAAGAAGGCATATGTTTAAATAATAGAAGGCGAGTGGTCGAAGTGCGTTGGTTCTGATGAGGATAATAAAGTAGGGTTGTTATTACAGAAACTGGATAGGTTGCATAAGTTCTTGAAGGTCTGGAATATGACATTATTTGAGAGTGTGGATCAAAAAATAGAGGTGACAAATTTGCTTATTGGCGATCTTAATAGTAGAATGAGACATGAAGAGGTGCTTGAGGCATGTATCGTGGAGAAGAGACAATTACAAGCTGATTTATAGAAATTGTGTCGCTTCCATGAATCTATTTGGAAACAGAGTTCATGAGCAATTTGGTTGAAAGAAGGGGATAACAATACTCATTTTTTTTTTAAAGAAAAACAAAAATTAGAGTGAGAAGGAACAATATTGCGGGGCTACTTGTACGAGGTCGTTGGGTATCTAATCCCGATCAACTGAAACATCATGTGTTTATTGAGTTTTGAATGCACTTTGCTCAACCAAATATGCACGGGTCATTTGGGACTGAGTTAAATTTTCATAGATTGATGGAAGTGCAACGTGATAGTCTAGAGGGTGATTTCTTAGAAGAGGAAGTTCGAGCATCGATAAGGAGTGTGATGGCAGCAAAGCTCTAGGCCTGGATGGTTTTACATTTGAATTTTATCGTAAGTGCTGGTCTTTTATTAAAGGATATGTAATGCATTTGTTTGCTCATTTTTATGATACAAGGAGGTTAACAATGGTGTAAATTCTTCCTTCATTGTGCTTATACCGAAGAAAGTGCATCTAATGGTTATGGGTGATTTTCATCCAATATGTTTATTGAATTTAGCATACAAGATCATTGCAAAAGTGCTTGCGAATAGATTCCAAGAGGTGGTGACGAAGTTGATTAGTGACACTCAAATGACGTTCATTAAGGAGCGTCAAATAGTTGATGGAATTTTGCTTGTCAATAAAGTTATGCATTCATTGAAGAATGCTCGGAATGGTAGTGGCAGTGTCTTACTTAAATTGGATTTTACAAAGATATGATTGCCTTAATTGGGAACTTTTGGATCAGATTTTAGGAAGCATGGGTTGTGGTCAACAATGAAGGAAATGGATTCGAGAGTATCTAGGGTTAGCTAGGTTGACGATTTTGTTAAACGGTAGTGCTATAAAAGAATTTTAGATAGAACGAGGGGTTCGGCAAAGGGGTCCTCTATCCCCCTTGCTGTTTGTGGTGGTGGCTAAAATGTTGCATCAAATGTTATAAGAGGCTAAAGTGCATAGGGTTATACATGGTATTTGTGTTATAGCGGGATTTGTATTGAAGCATCTACAATTCGTAGATGGCACGCTTCTTTTCTTGAAGGGGGTGTGGACAAAGCGACTCAGATGAAGAGGATTATCTTGTGTTTTCAGTACTGTTCTAAACTTCAAATTAATTTTGTGAAGTCTTGTGTGTATGAAATTGGTATTGAGAATAGTATGGTGATGGCAATGGCAAATGTTTTAGGCTGTAGCAAGGGTGAGTTACCATTTAATTACCTGGGTATGCCTATGAGAATGAATACGAGAGGGATGGTTATTTGGGAACCAGTGATTCAAAGGTTTCAGACAAGGTTAATAGGGTGGAAGAAACGTTCCCTCTCTTTTGCGGCTCACCTTACATTGGTCAATTCGATATTATCATCGCTACTGTTATATTATATGGGTGATTTCTCAGCGCCAAAGGGTGTCATTGCAAAGCTTGATGGAATTCGATGTACTTTCCTTTGAGGCAATGTTGATTTAAAGAGTTGTATAAGTCGTGTTAAATGGTCATTGGTGTGTTGGCCAAAGAAATAGGAGGATTGGGGGTGGTAAATTTACATTTGCATAACTTAGCTCTCCTAGCTAAATAGGCTTGGCGATATGCGATGGAACCATATTCGCTATGGCATTCTTTGATAGTGGCTAAGTATGGGGAACAAGTACTTACTTGGCATTTTAATTTTGCTAGACGAAACATGATATCTGTGGTTTAGAGACAAATTTTTTAGGTTCAAGAGGATGAACGAGTGATGCATTTCATAGAGGTTGGTCGATTTGTATGGCTTGTGGGGGATAGATTATGGAAATGTAACGTTGAAAGATGTTTACCCAATATTATTTAGCATCTCGGTAAATAAGGTAGCTTTGTTGGAAGGGTAAAAAAGGGAGGATCTTTCGATCATGAAGAATGAAATGTATTTTTTCGTCATGAATTGAGAGTGTTTGAGTTACATCAGCAGTGAGATTTGCAGGATATTGTGAGGAGTTGGTCGATTATGCCTGGATGTGCAGACAAGTTGATTTGGTCCCCGAATACGAGGGACATTTTTTGGTTAAGGAGTTGATGACCTTGATGACATCGCCGGGTGTGGACGAGGCGGTAATTGATTCATTTGTGGTATGGAAGATCAACGTGCCACCAAAGGTTCAGTGTTTTATTTGGTTCACCTTGTTGAGCCGTTTTCCTACGTTATGTATGTTGCATGATCGTCGGGTGTCATTGCAAGATGCATCATGTGTTTGTGTGTGGTGTGGTGTGGGAGAGGATGGAATGAATCATATTCTTTATGGTTGCACTGTTATTGACAAGGTTTGGTGTTCATTTTTCCAATTGTGGAACATTATGTTAGCGCGGCCGAGTTCAATGCAGGAATTTATTATGCAATGTTATTATGGGTATTTTAGTGGTCTGACACGACAGTGGTGGATTGCTGGTTGTGTGGCTATTCTTTGGTCTGTACGGTTGGCTAGGAATGAGTTGATATTTAGTAAGAAGGGGATATCGGTGGAGAAGATGTTTTTTTTTCTAATTAAGCTTCGATCGCTTTATTGGATCAAAGTTTCTAAGGAGGGACATTTGGTCATAGAAGCTGAGTGGTGGAAGTGTCCCCGTTTGTGTTGTCCAAGGGTTATAACAGGGCCAGATTGGTCACATATCGATTCGGTACCACCAATGCCTTGCTCGCTCAAGTTTAATGTGGATGGAACGGCGCATGGTAAACCAGGGCCTGCGGGATGTGGAGGGGTGTTACGTGTAATACCCCTTTCCCAGTCTAGAAGAAATCCAGGTTGGAAAGCGTTATCGGTGAATGATACGGTGATTGAATTGATGATTATGATATTATGTGCAATAAATCATGTATCAACAATTTATAATGCAATATAATAAACATTTTTAACCAATAAAGTTTGCTCAATTTATAATTTGGGCCAATTGGGAGACTTATTAAAGTATTAGGGACTAAATTGTAAAATTAGTAAATTACACGGTCTTGTCTAAAATTGAGGTTATCCGTATGAAATTCAATACTTGAATACCTTGTATACAAATTTATGTCATAATCAGAGTTCATTTGTGACCTTAATTAAGTCTTGTAAGATTCGGTGACTATCTTGCAAAATTTTAAAACCAAATAACTACTTTAACTAACTCACATGTATCAGTACCGGCACTTATGAGGCTGTACCAGTACGCCCTTATAAACAAATTCTTTCGAGCTTAATTTCGGTATCGATACGCAGTATGATGTACTGTCATACCCGTATTTTGTCCGGAGTACCCATATATTAAATAAATAAGGCTGAATAATAAATAAATAAATAGTAAATATTATAAAACCCAATAAATGTCCAAAAGTTTATTTTAAATGTCCAAGTTACACAAAAAAACATCCAAACCCCAAATAAAACACACAAGGCCCAATTCATATTTTCCCTCCCATTTTGTCATATATTCAGCCCAAACAAGCACAAAACCTAACTAATCCCATTTTTCCCGCTTAAACTGGTCCACGTTACAGCCTCGAATTGGCCCAAAACAAATGCACTCGAATTATGGTTTTGATAACGTCATTCTCCACTCACCTATAAATAGGAGAAAGGAAATTCATGTCATATCCAATTATTAACCATAATTACTACCATAAATAAATAATAATAATAATAAAATAATAATGGAGGAGAGAGAGTTTACCTAGGAAGCTGAACCGCCATGAGAGAGGAAACGATCACCGGAGCTGGGCCGCTAGAGACGTGGACGGACGCCAGAAACATGAACGGTCGTCGAAGTTGAAGATCAGAATGTCGATTTCACAGCCGAAAAGTTATAACTTCTTCTCTGTTTCAGTTTCTTGCAAAATAATGCTAAACGTTAGTTCGATATAAAGAAAACCGAAATGAAATAGATAAAATAGTGGCTAAAAACTCATCTTTACGTCGGTCGGAGTGACTAGGATTATGGTCGGAGTTGAAAATGAGTGAATCAGGTAGTTTTAGGGGAGAAGTTGGGAGTTTCTAATGAAACGGGTAGAATTTTAGCATTTTGGGCTCGAAATCGAAAATTTTTGGTTTTAGGGTTCAGAAACAGCGAAGGACGGCATCTAAAAATCGCCTTACGCCGGCCGGCCGATGAGAGGCGGTGGTCGGAGGTTAAGAATGGTGGCCGAATAACTTTGAAGGGTGGTCAGCGTACGGCGGACATGAATCTAACGGTAAAAGGCAAGGCGGGGTTAGATTGGGATATTGGAAGTTCATCCGATTTCGGATGAACTTGGTTGAATCTTCATCCAAATTAAAGGATTTCGATCCATTTAGGGGGTAATTTCTGGGAATGATTGTGTTTTTAGAGAGAGGGGGAGAGGATTTCTAAGTGAACTCAGGCTAGAGAGAGTACAAATCCAGAAAATGAGAAGAAATGAGAGTTTTTCAAATTATTTGGGCTTTATATAGTCTGCACGGCACGACGTCGTTTTATGCCGGGTCAGGGGAGGGATCATCGTATCGAAACTAGGCCTGATCTTGGATCCGCGCCCAAGTTATCGGATCCTTATGGTCTTGCCTCTTTTTTTCCTTCTTTGTAATTCAGTCCTCATTTCCTTATAATTGGGCTTTCAAATTTGTAACTCATTTCAATTTGGTCATTAAATAAATGAAATTGGTTTTAGTTTACAATTGTTTTCAATTTAACCTTTAATTTAATTCTCTTAATTATTTTTATGCATGTTTGTTTAATTGTACACATATTAGTTGATATATTAGAAAATAAATACACTTAGTTTAATTAATTATTAGAGCCTTAGTTAGGTTTCTCTAATTAGGATTTCCATAATTAAACAGGGTAGATAATTATAGTAATGAAGTGTATATTAAATGCAATTTTAAAATTCTAATTTGGATGATGTTCCATTGTTTACAATGGGGTGTCATCTCAATATGAATTTTATAATTATATTTAATATACATTATACTTAAAATTAAATACAAAATTAGTCCTTAATTAAAATTAGATAATTAATTAAGATACATTGTAATTAATTAAATGTATATCAAATAGGATCTTTGAGGTTCAAACATGGATGGTGTTCCATTATTTACAATAGGGTGTTGTCTCAACATTGGACATAAAGGTGCTTATTCGATATACATTTCCACTTATAATATTGAATTAATTAATTGGTTAGAGCCTTAATTAGGATTAGAACTTTAATTAATTAGATGAATTAATTAATTAGGAATATGATTAATTTAAGGGCTTTAAATATATGGAAGGTGTTCAAGGAATTGGCATTTTCTCATAAAAGCCATTAAATTAATTAATATTCATAGTTTTAAATAACTAATTAATCAGAGCCTTTTTAGAAATAATACTTAAAATAAACAAGACAATAAATGGACAATTTATTAAAAACCTTTTATGTTAGAAATTCATTTTTAAATATGAATAGGGGTGCCACCTAACGGGGTGCTTTTAATCTCACATTCAAACAAAATGAATTTCCTTATAAAAGGATATATGCATTCAGAATTTAAATTCAATTAATAATTATGGGATAAATTAAATTCAAATAATTATTCGAAATGCCAAAATGCCACGTAAAATTAAAGGTACCGATAACGGGCGTTTGTAGGCGTGCTAATCCTTCCCTACACGTAACCGACTCCCGAACCCAATTTTTATGACATAATCTCTGGTTTGTTTTTCCAGTGTCTAGTCTACCTTGAAGTGATCGGCGGTGAGTCCAAAATGTTTTTTTAAAAGGATAAATAAGAGAAAATTAAATTTAATACGAAAAACCCTAAATTTTCAAGATTAAATTAAATTGGCCAGAAAACCCTAATTTTCTAAAAGATCAATCGCAAGGCTATTTTTACACGCCCAATTTCAAAAATGGTCGCGATAGCTTGGCGACTCCGCTGGGGATTTTAAAAACCGAGAGTCAGGCCTAATTAATTTTACATGACATTTTGGCATTTTGGACAGTAATTTGAATTTAATTTTTTCTATAATTATTGGATGAATTTTCTGGAAAAATGCAGGTAGCTTTTTCTTGTGTGATATAAATTGTCATTCATGCATAAGCCTTTTACCCGGGCTTTTCACCTTTAAGTAGGAGTGAGGCATGATCTTGCGTGAGTTATTCAACGTCGTGACCGAATTTTGTCATTCTTCTGGTATACCAACCTTATACACCGTGAGGTTATGCCTCCGTTATAAGGGGTCGTATACTCCCGAATCGATGTCTTACTCTAGTCCAGTAACGACAGTTCAGGTACTGAGAGTCTAGATCAAAACCCACATGTTGTAGTAGAAACCTACCCCACTAGAGCCAGACAGAGACCTAGGACAGGGTGTTGCTGATTTAAATTCATTTCTCTTGTTATTCTTGTGTGCAAAATAAACTGTTCTCTGGTTAATTTTACGCAATATAAATTGTTTTTCCTGTAACAATTATTTTTTCTTGCAATATTAATTCACCATACTGACACAATTTTTGTTTTGTTTTTTTTGTTTTGTGTGGGTGTGCTTTATTCGATAAATGTTGCATCACATTGCATTCCTGAGAGGTATCGATTCAAGAATTAGTCGAGTAGGCAGTGGCCATAAGAACTGAAGGGTCCGATAGACAAGTGGGGGATAATATGTCACTAAGGACTGGACTCGAGAAGACTCAATTCAAGAACGAAGACAATATCCGTGGAGGTCATGTGTCATTAATGCAAGGTTGCACCAGGAATTTCTGCACATGATGAAGTTTTGCCAGAACCAGTTTAATTTGAAATCATAGGATGGGAATATGAAGAGTCATTTCTAATAAGATTTTTTGGTTATTGTGTTGCTATCAGACAGTCAAATGGAATAATAATTGTTTGGGATCATGACATGTTTATGAAACCTAGTCATTGTTCACTTTCTGGGATAATGTATATGACACCAACGATAGAGAAATACGAGGCTTGCTAAGGGTCAAAAAAGGTTTATACAAGTCCTAGCAACGGTTCAAGTTTCAAGATAGGGTCAGTGGTAATTACAAAAATAAACAAGATGCAGTATTTAGAAAAACAGTGATAACCAGAGAAAGAATAGAGGACGAATAAATTAAAGAGGCATTTAAGGACTGTTTCTAAGCCTAAGGAAGAAGAGAAAGCTTTGAACTCAGAGGCGATATCCAAGTTTCACAAATGATGAAATTAACTGAAGGATACCATTATTAAAGGAAATGTTGATTTCTAATAAAAATGAGAAACTGAGGAAAATGGCAGAATCAGAAAACACAGTACAATAGCTGAAAGACCAGATCGTAAATTTTGAAGATGAACCATAATAAAGGATAAAACACCAAAAATCAAGCTGGGGCAGTAATCCAGGTTATCTAGAAACAAAGTCGTGAAATGGTTAACTTTAGGAGCCAAGTGCGGGAGGTCGCTTGACACGTGTAGATTTTGTTTGATTAGGTTGTAAACCTACAACAACATTCTGATATTGACACCGAAACGAGACAAATGTTGACTCAAAGACTGAACAAAGTGATCAACCAAAAGAGCTGAAGCTAGTGAACATATTGCCTTTTTCTCTGTATTCGATCTTTCAGTTAAATGAATGTTGCTCTAATGACTAGTTCTTGAAATAGATACCTCGTGTATTCATGCATTATAGCATTTAAATATTATGTAAAATAAAAATATTGCACTTTTGTCTAAAATATTGCATTGCATTGGTTAAAATTTATGTTCAAAAAGCATGGGTTACAAATTTATTAAGGTTGACTAGTTTCAAAGGTTGTTGAGGGCCACTTGGATCGAATGAAGAAAGAGGCTGATCAATCCGAGAACGAGATAGGATACGAGCCACCACTTTGCTTGGAATCAGAAATGTCAAAAAAGGAAGGATCCTAGATGAAGCACCAACAGGGGTAATCAAGATAGAAATTCATCTCACATAAGGGTTCAGTTTGAAAGGACTCTGCATGCAAAAAAAGAGAAAGGTCAAAAAAGAGAGTCAAAAAATAAGAAAAGTAAAAAAGAAGAGTCAAAAAAGAGAAGTAAAAAAATAGATAAATGAAAGCTAAAAGTCAAAAAAATGAGTAAGTTCGGATCAATATGGTTGGGGGCATTTGTACAGAATCCAGAAGACCCGAGTTTAGATTATAATAAGAACAATAGAGCGCTTGACTTGGAGGCACCAGAGGATTTTGAAAATGCTAAACAAAGGAAGCTTAGTGGACAGGCGTAAAAAGACTGAATAAATTTAAATCCTATAGTTTAGTCGAAAGTTTTACCGATCAATGGTTCAGCAGCAGTCATGAGATACGATGAATGCCAAGGTTAGTTGAAGATTGAAGTTTATTCACAAAAGAGTTAATTGTAAGAGAAGCAGAATACATATACGAGACAAAGAAACTAAGGAGTTCAGTCAGAAAATGAGTCAATTATTCTTATCCAATGCCGTATTCAGATTTTTGGCTCTGCTATATTCAAAATCACTTTCAGATAATGGCCTCATTGAAGTTTTTGGCCTTATTAGAGTTGAGTATTTATTATTCCGAAGTAATGAGTCTGGTTCAATCAGGGACTACTATTTGCTATAGCTGTTGAGATAAAAGGGAAAAGGGCAAAAGCTATGACAAACTTTTGTGAATAACTCATTGCAGTCTGGGTTCATTAGAGTCAGTAATATTTTGGTATCTTTTCTGCAATACTATCTTCACCAAAGAATGCTCCAAGATCAAATGCTCAAGATGCTACAGTCAGTAGAAAGTCAAAATCTAAACTGGATCTCATTCATGTTTTCTATTGTGAGATACATTTCAAATTGCTCGAAGTTTTGCAGTATCATGAAGAACTATCAGAGCCCCTATAATTAAGTTGTTACAATATCAAGACAATTGTGAGTTACGATTGAGATGTCAAAGACTGTTACATTTTTAAGTTGCAAATTCAAAACTTTCTGAAGTGAGAGATTTTGAAAATTGATATTGAAGATCAGTTATTAAGATATGTGACTTAAAAAGTAGTTCATTGTTTGAAAAATGCAATTGGATTGCTCAGAAAGCAAGTGCTGAAAATGTCAAGTGAAAAGAGAAAAAGAAGTGAATGAATGTAATGATCAGACTCCCTGAGGTCGTAAGAAGAAAATGTCATTTGGCTCACCAGGTCTATCATGGAAGATTCCTCAGGCAAATGCAAATTTTGATATATTTAAAGTATCCATTTCAGACTTATTTACTTCTAGGCCGGTGAATGAGATGTCAAGCCCATTTGCTCATAGTTATGATCCCGATAATATTTGCAAGTTTCATATGAAGAACTAGAATGTGTTGCCAAGAAGTATAGGCCCTTAATGGAGGAAATCAAGAAGTAGGCTAGTCAGATATCCAGAATGAATGCTTCCAAGATTGTCTGGAATTTTGAAGTCTGTCTTGTTCATGTCTGTGCATCAAAAGGGTACAGCGTGCAAAAATTATCTCTGAAGTAATATATGAAATCAACTTTGTTACTTCAAGCCCAAAGATTCTCTTGTATTGCTTCAGAGATGATTTTAAAATGTAAATCCATGGTCACAAATGTTCAATCACTCACAAGGAGGATATGGCTGAGTATGGAGAAACCATCTTCAGTTGATATATCAGCCAGTTCAAGGGCTTAGCAAGTTTTCCCACTGAGTTCTAGTGGTTCTATAAAATTAAAGATGAATTTGCTAAAGTTCAGGAACTTAAAATGTTCAAGGACTTGAAGTATTTGTTCATCCTAAATAATAAAGGTGGGGGCAAACTTATTATGGCACGAGACCATTGGAGCGACATTGATGAATTTGATTACTGAAGAGTTAGAAAATCTGTTCAGAAAAAATAACAGCATCGGAGCATGGACAATAATGGATATGTCTTTGTAATGGTGAAGAAAAACAAAGAATTGACGATAGGAGCGGAGTGATCAAAATTAACTCAGGTCTTGATTAATAGTCAACAGTGAACCACACGAGATCTATCTGCAATTTTAGGACCACTGTGGAGTAATACCGTGAATCATCCCAATTGCTTTTGCCCACGAGCATTGGGAGTCCTTTGTAAGGGAAGCTATTTCGGTTTATTTGCTTATGATGCTTGTTTCTTATATATTTCTCAAATAGCAAACAATTTGCATTCTTTGATTCTTTAATATTTCATTCATTCTTTGCTATGGGTTAGTTTTTTTGTTCTCCCATACATATATGTATATATCTTCACTGACATTTTCTCCCAGGTCCTTGGATATTAACTGTAAGAGTGACCTTGAATCAAATTCAAAGATCAACTTCAAAATATGACTTATTTCTAGTTTATTTAAGCCAATGGGAAGACATTAATGAGTGTTCAGGAATCACGTGAAAATCCCAAATACAAATTTTGAGTGAATTGCCTCTCAAGCATTGTTGGCTAAGGTATTTGAATGAAGTGATAACCCAAAACATCATCCACCTGAAGATGGATTTTCTTCAAAGATATCCAAGTATGGGAGGACATTTGGCATTCCTTCATCTCCTTCACAAAGAAAGAAAATAAGAAAAATATCATTTGTTGTCCCCTTTGAGCTTGAGGATTTTCTTTAGATTCAACCCAAACCAAGGATCACCCCTACACTGGGGGCAAAGAGGATGGAAGTTCGTTTGCAAAAGAAAAGTGTTCAGTTTTGATCATGCCATGATAATAATGCCTTGTGAACCAGGGGCAAAAGAAACAAAAGTGAAAAGGTAGGATGAATGAAAAAGAATACTCCAAATTCAGTAAAAATTAAAAAAAAAAAAGAAAAACAGTGGAAGTTTGTGTTAAAAAAGCCAACTGAATCAAGTTGAAGCAAAAAAAGCACTAAAGTTGAAAAGTGCCAAAGGAAAGCAACACATATATGTGAGATCTTCCATTCAACAAGCATCTATCTAAAGGAGCAGCGGAAGATTGATCTCAAGAAAAGAAAATGAACTATAAGGTGAAAACCCAGAAAATAGGCAGTCTAGAGCGATCCACAAAAAAGTAAAAAAAAGAAAAAAATAAGAAGAAAGAAGAAAAAAAAAACATTTCATCTGAACATATTCAGATCAGTGCAAAAATGATATTTCACTCGGAAGAAATGATTATTGGTTTCATTACCCTTTAATATTTATTTGAGCCTATATATCTTTTATTTGGCATCCATGAACCATAGCCTACATTACAAGCCTCAAAGACCATTTTGACCATATACAAGTATTGAAGCAAGGTAAGTTTGTCTTTAGAATACATCCCGCTTATCAGGGTTAACATTTCTTCAAGGACTTTCAGACTTCTAATGCTTGATCGAGATCAGAAAAGAGGGAATGATTGGGTATGGTGAACTAGTAAGATAAAAAGTGCCACATTAAATGGGACAAAATTAGGTATACGGGAAATGTTTCTCTCAGAAGCTTAATAGTTTAGAATGGGTTACATTGGAGTTGATCTTTGCAGTTTGATTCGAAGGCTCTGTTGCATTTGATATTTAGAAGGCCTAATCTTGATTTTTGTTGTTTGCCATGACTTAGCAAGTTATTCCAATTTCTCAAATAGTAAAATAATATTATGAGCCTTTCACTTATCTTTTCAACAAGCATCTTGCAGATAAATTGATTAGATACAAGAAAAGCAAAGGATTTCATGGGTATTATTATGATGTACTAATCCTTTAAGTGCAGGCAGAACAGAAGGTGGTCTCGATACTTGTTTAATGATGAAAAGTATGACCAGGAAAAGACGCAATTTTGAGTGTTAGTAACATTCAATCAAAGCTGCAAGAGTAATTCTGGGGCAAAAAGAGAGAGTATGAGCCATCTTTTGGGAGTAAAAATACAGCCAAATCAACCAGTTGATGGTTTTTGCTATTCAAAAGTAAGAAAACGAGGCAAATAAGAGCAAAGATAATAGTTAAAGTCAAGCCAGAGTAGGGCGATGTTGTAAAAAGAACCTTACAGAACATCACATACTGGTAAACAAGATCTGCAAACTAGAACAACAGTGAATCATGATCTCTTTTAGAGTTATGAGGAAGAATTTTGTCAAAGAAACTGAATGAAGATACATCAAGATCGGCTTTCTAAGAAAAAAATGATTCCCGGTATTCAATTGTGAGAAATACATGGTGAGATGCGGCAAAAAAAGGTTTATGTGCTTGATCCATGAAAGCAAAGGAAACTTTATCAGAATGAACAAAATAAAAAAAACATTGTTGCAAAAAAAAAGAAAAAGAAAAACCGAGGTGAAAACCCAAAAGGGCACCTTGAGAAGAAAAAAAAAGAAAAGAAAAAGAAAAATCTAAAGTGAAAACCTGAAAAGGCGCTTTAGAGCAAATATGCATAGATCCTGAAGATTGAACCTGAGTGTGAAATAGGTTATTGCTGTTGGTAGAAGAAGTTTTAATAAAAGATGGAGCGAATAAATTTGAAGCCCCCAGCAGATGAAAGTTTGTCCAAGTGATCCTCAATTGACAACATTCATACATCATATAGTCAGGCATCTATGAGTAGGAGCATGATAATTTATATATTCAAAGCATTCTTTCATACTTTGACAGGAATTTGCAGATTCAATCAAGGAAATGCGAAGATCAATTTATAGCTTCGAATTTTAGAAGAGAATGTCCAAGCAAGAATGAGTAGAGATTTCAGAAAAGATCCAGTTAAGAAAGAATAAAGATCTTGAAAAGGTATATCCAAGCAAGAACGAGCAAAGATCTTGGGGAAAAAGATCCAGTTAGGAATGAATAAAGATCTAGAAGAGGAAGATCTAGCAAGGAACGAGTCGAGATCTCGAAGGGAAGATTCAACTAGAATGAATAAATATCTTGAAAAGGAAAATCCTACAAGGAATAAACAGAAATCTCGAAGAGAAAATCTGACAACGAGCAAGCATAGATCTTTGAGAAATAGATCTAGCGAAAATTACAGTTGTGTTTATGAGAAAACAGATATATTAATTCATGATTTTCTGTTTGCAGATATAGATATCAAGATATTGTGATTACAGAGGCATATTTCTCTAAACCTCCGTTTGCAAAGGCGGATCTCAAGATATTATGTTTATAGAAATGGATTTCAATAAATATTCCACTTATAGAGGTGGATTTCAGCAAGACATTTTGTTTGTAGAGGCAGATTTTAGCAAAAGATTATGTTTAAAGAGACGGATTTCAGCAAAGATTCTAATTCGTTTGAAGAGGCGGATCCCATCAAAGATTTCAATCCATTTGTAGATGCGGATTTCAGCAAAGATTTTCTAATTGTTTGCACAGAAAATAAAGTGCATTACAATTCTAAATCCTTTGGGTCGTCAGTAAGTCTTTCGGGCATGATGTTAAGTCATTCGGGCCATCACTTTTGGGAATGATGTAATTGTTTGCACAGGAAAGGAAGTGTATTACAATTCTAAATCCTTCGGGTCGTCAGTAAGTCCTTCGGGCATGATGTTAAGTCCTTCGGGCCATCACCTTCTGGAGTGATGTGACTGTTTGCATAGGAAAGGAAATGCATTTTAGTTCTAAATCCTTCGGGTCATCAGTAAGTCCTTCGGGCATGATGTTAAGTCCTTCAGGCCGACACCTTCGAAAATGATGAGAACTTTTTGAATGTTGTCGAGATAAGATAGAAGGGCATGATATCGGCAAAAATATTAATCTTTTGGGTCCTCAGTTTCCAAAACAAAAAAAAGAGAAAAAATAGAAAAAAAGAAGAAAAAGTGAAAAAAATGCCAAAAAGAAAAAAGAAAAGAAAAGGAAGAAGAGAAAAATGATTCAAATTGCCAGATTGAAAAGCAAGATAGAACAGCTCTAGGCTCAAACGAGAAAGATTCGTAGTTTCAGCGCCTCCTGTTGAAGCACTTAAAGTTTCTTAATGATATACCCAAATTATATATTTTTACAATTAATATTGGAAGATTAATGATAAATTTGACTTTTGCAGGCATAGAAGAAGGTTGATCAACAAAGAAAGAGAAACAGAAGATAAAATCCCATATGCGCTTTAGATAGAAAGATCAAGATACCTTGGACAGAAAAGAAATGACATCAAAGAACTCAGTGCTTGAAGCGAGAAATTAAAAATATTTCATGATATTTCAGATTGAATTTGAATTAATTGATGACGTTTCTTTTTGCAGGATTGTTCCCTAGAGGAGAGGAGAATCAACATTTCTAGAATCCAGAGTTTTCAGTAAAAAGAGCCCAACCATCAAAGAATTCAGAGTTCATAATAAGAAGAACTCGCCAAGAAAGATTGAAGAGCTCATAATGAGAAGAGTTCGTTTGCTAAAGAATGCGGAGAGTTCCTAATGGGAAGAGCTGACTTGTTCGTGCCTTTATAGATAGGTGAACCATCAAAATTAAAGAACTCCAAATGAGAAGAGTTCGCTCCAGAATTCCTAATGAGAAGAATTCTCCCAGTAAAGAATGGAGAACTCATGATGAGAAGAGTTCGCTCCAGAATTTTTTAATGAGAAGAATTTGTCCAAAAAAGAATAAAGAATTCCTAATGAGAAGAATTCGCCACAAAGTTCCTAATGAGAAGAACTCACCTGGTGAAGAAAGAAGAGCTCCTAATGAGAAGAGTTCGCCCTTTTGAAAAATGAGGAAGTTCCTAATAAGAAGATCTTGCTTATTAAATACCTTTACAGAAAGACGGAGTATTAAAAGAGTAAGGAATGAAGAATTTCATAATAAGAAGAACAACTTCAAACCTCAGAAGATGAAGAATTTCAAGGAAGGATGTCAAACTTTAGAAGATGAAGAATTTCGTAATAAGAAGAACAGCTTCAGATTCTATAGTTTGACAGAGGGATGAAGAATTTCATAATAAGAAGAATAACTTCAAACCTCAAAAGATGAAGAATGATGAGCAATTTTAGACCTTGGAAGATGAAGAATTTCATAATAAGAAAAACGGCTTCAGATTCTGTAGTTCGATAGAGGGATGAAGAATTTCATAATAAGAAGAACAACTTCAAACCTCAAGAGATGAAGAATGACAAAAGCAATTTCGAACCTTGAAAGATGAAGAATTTTGAAATGAGAAGAACAACTTCAAGCTTCGGTAGTTTAGAAGATGGCCAGTGAATTCGGAAAAAATTCGTGTCTTTTCAGTCTTTGCCCACTTCATGTTCCATAGCAAGGAGCAAAGAGGGGCAGCTGTCATACCCGTATTTTGTCTGGGGTACCCATATATTAAATAAATAAGGTTGAATAATAAATAAATAGTAAATATTATAAAACCCAATAAATGTCAAAAAGTTCATTTTAAATGTCCAAGTTACACAGAAAAACATCCAAAGCCCAAATAAAACACACAAGGCACAATTCATATTTTTCTGCCTGTTTTGTCATATATTTAGCCCAAACAAGCACAAAACCTAACTAATCCTATTTTTCTCGCTTAAACTGGTCCACGTGGTAGCCTCGAATTGGCCCGAAACAAATGTAATCGGATTATGGTTTTGATGATGTCATTCTCCACTCACCTATAAATAAGAGAGAAAATTCATGTTATATCCAATTATTAACCATAATTAATACCATAAATAATAATAATAAAATAATAATAGAGGAGAGAGAGATTTTACCTCAGAAACCGAACCACCATGAGAGAGGAAACAATCACCAGAGCTGGGCCGCCAGAGATGTAGACGGACGCCGAAAACATGAACGGTCGCCAGAGTTGAAGATCAGAATGTCGATTTCACGGCCGAGAAGGTATAACCTCTTCTCCGTTTCAGTTTCCTACAAAATAATGCTAAATGTCAGTTTGATATAAAGAAAACCGAAATGAAATAGAGAAAGTGGTGGCCGAAAACTCATCTTTACGTTGTTCGAAGTGACTAGGGTTATGGTCGGAGTTGAAAAAGAGTGAATCATGTAGTTTTAGGGGAGTAGTTGGGAGTTTCTGATGAAACAGGTAGAATTTTAGCATTTTGGGATCGGAATTGGAAATTTTGGGTTTTTAGGGTTCGGAAACGGCGGAGGATGGCATTCGAAAATCACCTTACGGCGACCAACCAACTAGAGGCGGTGGTCAGAGGTTAAGAATGGTGGTCGGATAACTTTGAAGGGTGGTCGGAGTATGGCGGACATGAATCTAATTGCGGAAGGCAAGGCGGGGTTAGATTGGGATATGGGAAGTTCATCCAATTTCGGATGAACTTGGTTGAATCTTTATCCAAATTAAAGGATTTCGATCCGTTTAGGGTGTAATTTTTGGGAAAGATTGTGTTTTTAGATAGAGGGAGAGATGATTTCTGAGTGAACTCAGGCTAGAGAGAGTACAAATCCAGAAAATGAGAAGAAAAGAAAGTTTTTCAAATCATTTGGGCTTTATATAGTCTGCACGGCACGGCGCCATTTTATGCCGGGTTAGGGGAGGGATTCGCGTATCAAAACTGGGTTGGATCTTGGATCCGCGTCCAAGTTATCGGATCCTTATGGTCTTGCCTCTTTTTTCCCTTCTTTGTAATTCAGTCCTCATTTCCTTATAATTGGGCTTTCAAATTTGTAACTCATTTCGATTTGGTCAGTAAATAAATGAAATTGGTTTTAGTTTACAATTGTTTTCAATTTAATCCTTTAATTTAATTCTCTTAATTATTTTTATGCATGTTTGTTTAATTGTACACATATTAGTTGATATATTAGATAATAAATACACTTAGTTTAGTTAATTATTAGAGCCTTAGTTAGGTTTCTCTAATTAGGATTTCTATAATTAAATAGGGTAGATAATTGTAGTAATGAAGTGTATATTAAATGCAAATTTAAAATTCTAATTTGGATGATGTTCTATTGTTTACAATGGGGTGTCATCTCAACATGAATTTTATAATTATATTTAATATACATTATACTTAAAATTAAATACAAAATTAGTCCTTATTTAAATTAGATGATTAATTAAGATGCATTGTAATTAATTAAATGTATATCGAATAGAATCTTTGAGGTTCAAACTTGGATGGTGTTCCATTGTTTACAATGGGGTGCTATCTCAACATTGGACATAATGGTGTATATTCGATATACATTTTCACTTATAATATTGACTTAATTATTTGGTTAGAGCCTTAATTAAGATTAGAACTTTAATTAATTAGAGGAATTAATTAATTAGGAATGTGATTAATTTAAGGGCTTTAAATATATGAAAAGGTGTTCAAGGAATTGGTATTTTCTCATAAAGCCATTAAATTAATTAATATTCATAGTTTTAAATAACTAATTAATCAGAGCCTTTTTAGGAACAATACTTAAAATAAACAAGATAATACATGGACAATTCATTAAAAACCTTTTATGTTGGAAATTCGTTTTTAAACATGAATAGGGGTGCCACCTAACAGGGTGTGTTTTTAATCTCATATTCGAACAAAATGAATTTCCTTATAAAAGGATATCTGCATTCAGAATTTAAATTCAATTAATAATTATGGGATAAATTAAATTCAAATAATTATTCGAAATGCCAAAATGCCACGTAAAATTAAAGGTACCAATAACGGGCGTTAGTAGGGGTGCTAATCCTTCCCTACACGTAACCGACTCCCGAACCCAATTTTTAAGACAGAATCTCTGTTTTGTTTTTTCGGTGTCCGGTCTACCTCGAAGTGATCGGTGACGACTCCAAAATGTTTTTTAAAAGGATAAATAAGAGAAAATCAAATTTAATACGAAAAAACCTAAATTTTCAAGATTAAATTAAAACTGGCCAGAAAACCCTAATTTTCTAAAAGATCAATCGTCGGGCTATTTTTACACACCCAATTTCAACAATGGTCGCGGCATTGTACTGGTACAAGGATTCAATGCCCTTCGTATCGGTACGGGTCCATTATCGTACCTGTACGCTAACCCTAAATCGATTCGTTAATGGGTACAGTACAACACTATTCATACCGGTACCATTGCTATAGTAAAATTCCAGTGTTGATTTGGCATATCGATACAACTATAGCAGTATTGGTACGCCTTATACATGTTAACAAATTTACATACCGGTACGACATCACCCGTACCGGTACGCTTGGGTTAACATTGCCCAAAATGGCTTATCAGTACCGGTACGACACCACCCGTACCGGTACGTCTGTATCTGTAATAACAATTCTTGTCTGGTTTTTAATCAATTTAAGGGCCTTAACCTTATCCAAAGTCTACCACATTTTTCTAACAAGCTTATAAACATTAAATCTATATGTATGTCAAATCTCATGCTAATACGAATCCATTTACCCAGTTTTTACCTATTAGTGCAATTTAGGCCATTTTGCCAACTTAAAAAAAAAACTCTAACATGTTATTTTACATACTTAAACCCATTCAACATGGTGAACTATATGTGCATACAAAATGGGGCTAAACTAACTTGTCTAGACCCTATGCCACCATACTAGGTGTTCAAGGACAAGTTTACATTACATGTAACTTGGTGACTTACTTCAAAAAAGTCTTTGCTCCGACCCATGATCCAACCGACTTTCAACCTAAAAATGCATGAAAAATGAGATGCATTAGGCTTATATAGCCTAGTGAGGTAGTCAACAATAATAACATGAATGTCAATAATATCATTAACATGTATAACAATGAAGGTGCATATCAAAACATGTTTTCACAATAATTTTGACAATTTAATTCCTTGGATCGACTTGTAAATATAGATACGCGAATTCTCAACCTACATCGCCAATAATAAATGGTCAATATCCTCCAACATCGCCAATAAGACCAACACTAACACATCCCCCCAACATCGCCAAATAGAGCCTTAGCTCAAGGACCGTAGTCCACTCCGTACCAATGAGCTCATGAATTCTATGGCATGTCAATTGTATCCCATGTCTATTCGTATCCAAGGACTCAATACTTAGGCCAATATCAATAACAATAACAATATTGATAACAATAACGATAACAATAACGGTAGCTATAACAATATCAATGTAGCTTTAACAATATACCATGATCAATATGGCATTTCTCAATGTTTCAATGATGTTAATGACAATACAATGATTCATAATCAACTCGACAATGTAATAAGCTTACCAAAGCTCATCAATGATACCTTTAACAAGGTTTTCACATATCCATACCTTGGTTCCAATGATAAAGATGCAATAGACCAATATAATGAAAGCGAGATAGGCACCTAGCCAATCTCAAGACTCCGACTACACTCACCAATACTTCTGAGGCTTCAAGGCTCCCGGATAACAATTCTTTTGTTCTTGAGCTTGGTGAGATTAGAGGGATTTGGTGATTCTTCACCTTGGTCTCTTGAGCATATTAATAGATATAATCTAGGAATAAGAAACTTGAGAAAATCAAAGCTTAAGTTATCCTCTAATGAAGGTGCTTGCTTGTTTAAATGAAGAGGAAAAAGATGAAGATGACAAAGATGGAAAGCAATCCACTGGTAACTACCTTTTCTTTCCTTCTTTTCAATTTCCTAAAAGCCAAAGCTTTTCTTCCTATGAAGGAAACTTGGATAAGCATTCCACATAAGGGGTAAATAATCCCAAAAGTGGGATAATTACAGGCTTAATTCCTAGACTCTTCATTTTCTATACTTTTGTCCCCTAACTTTTAATTTTATCAATTTAGCCACTAGTTTCAATGTTTACAATGGGATTTTTAATCAATACCTATACTTAATTAGGGTTTAATAGTTCAATGATTGACTACTTGGTCTATGGTCAACTTTATAATTTGACTCTCAAATGCAAAATTTTCTGTTGCTGGAATCGAATTTTGGCTTGGCCCAATTTTAGGGTGTTACAACTCTCCCCCTTAAGAAAAATTCGTCCTCGAATTTTACCTAAACCGAAGAGATATGGGTATTGACTTCTCATGGTCTCTTCCGGTTCCCATGTAGCTTCTTCGATCTTGTGACTTTTCTAAAGCACCTTGACTAGAGGAATGTTCTTATTTTGAAGTCTCTTAATTTCCCTTGCTAATATCTATATAGGTTCATCCTCGTAGGTCAGGTTAGATTGGAGTTCTACAGATTCAGGCTTGATAACATGAGATGGATCAGATCTATACATACAGAGCATCGATACATAGAATACATCATGAATCTTGCTCAACTCTTGAGGCAAAACTAATCGGTAAGCCACAAGACCAAATTTTTAAGTCACCTCAAAAGATCCAATGAATCGAGGACTTAGCTTCCCTTTTTACCAAAATGAAGAATCTTTTTCCATGAAAAGACTTTCAAGAACACTTTTTCACCAACCTCATACTATATATATCTCCTCTTGAGATCAACATAGGCCTTATGTCAATCGGAGGTGACCTTTAAACGATCATGAATATTGGTAATTCGTTCTTTAGTTTCCCGAAGTAAGTCAGGGCCTAACATCGTACCTTCACCGAGTTTAGACCAACACAATAGTGTTCTACACTTTCTGTCATACAATGCTTCATACGGTGTCATTTCGATAGATGATTGATGACTATTATTATAAGCAAACTCGATGAGAGGTAAGGACCTCTCCCGGGTTCTTTCAAAGTCAATGATACATGAATGAAGCATGTCTTCTAAAATTTGATTTACACTTTGTGATTAACCATCAGAATGAGGGTGAAAAGTTGTACTAAGATTAACTCTGGTGCCCAGAGCTCCTTGCAATGCTTTCTAGAATCGTGAAGCAAAATGAGGATCTCGATCGAAGATAATTAACTTAGGTACCCTATAAAGTCTAATCACTTCCTTGATGTACAAGTCAACTAACTTGGAAAGGTCGTAATCTATTCTGACAGGTAAGAAATGAACCGACTTGGTAAAACGGTCAACAATGACCCAAATGGCATCATGCTTAGCTAAAGTCAACGGTAGACCACTTACAAAGTCCATGGTTATTCCTTCCCACTTTTATTGAGGAAGTTCAATGGGTTGCAATAATCCCGTATGGACACGGTGTTCAGCCTTGACTCGCTGGCAGGTAAGACACCTTGATACAAACTCTATAATAACCTTCTTTATACCAGGCCACCAGTATAATTCCTGAAGGTCTTTATACATCTTCACTGACCTTAGGTGAATCAAAAAAGAGCTACAATAGGCTTTTTTAAGGATGTTATCATGAAGGGATTCTTCATTTGGTATACAAATTCTATCACAAATACACAAAAGTCTTTCAGAGCTAATTTTAAAATTAGGATCATGATTATTCTAGAGCTTGGAAACAATGGCTTGTAATTCAAGGTCTTGATCTTGCAATGACTTGATTCTCAAAACAATAGTAGACTGAACTTGAAGTTCAGCTACTAAAGGTCGATGTCTCTGTAACTTGAAATGAGCATTGATAGCTCGATGAGCTACAATGCAATAACGATATTGTAATTCTCAATACAATAGTTAATACTTAGGGCTTAACATTCAACATTGATACTTACCAGGCGAAGGATTGCGGCTGAGTGCATCAGCTACAACATTGGCCTTGCCCAAGTGATAATCAATAACAAGGTCATAGTCCTTGAGAAGTTCTATCCATCTTCTTTGACGAAGATTAAGCTCTTTCTGCGTCAATAAGTATTTGAAGCTCTTGTGATCGGTGTACAGGTAGTATTTTTCTCCGTAGAGATAATGCCTCTAGATTGCTAAGGCGAAGATAATTGCAGCCAATTCAAGATCATGCGTAGGGTAATTCATTTCAGGTTACTTAAGCTGTCTCGAGCCATAAGCAACAACTTTACCCTCTTGCATCAATACACATCCTAACCCTTGATACGATGTATCACTATATACGATGTAGTCTTTAACATACTCGGGTTGGGTCAAGACCGGTGCATGAGTCAACACTTACTTAAATTGATCAAAAATACGTTTTTGCTTCTCTGAACATTCAAAAGAGATATCCTTTCGTAGAAGTTTGGTTAACGGTGCTGATATTATAGAGAAACCTTTAACGAATCTCATGTAATAGCCAGCAAGACCAAGGAAACTACGAACTTCACCTACATTCTTCGGTGGCCTCCACTCCACTATAGCTTGGATCTTCTTCGGATCTACTTGAATACCTTCAACAAAAATCACATGTCCCAAAAAAGAAACTTGAGTGAGCCAGAACTCACACTTAATGAATTTGGCATATAACTGCTTCTCCCAAAGGGTTTAGAGTATAACGCGAAGATAATCGTGATGTTTAGCTTGGTTATTGGAATATATCAATATGTCATCTATGAATACTACTAAAAACTTATCTAAATAGGGTCTACAAACCCAATTCATGAGATCCATAAAGGCAGCTGGTGCATTGGTTAACCCAAAGGGCATAACCAAAAATTCGTAGTGGCCATACCTTGTACGGAAAGTTGTCTTGGGCAAGTCATATTCTTTAACTCTTATTTGATACTACTTAGACCTTAGGTCAATTTTAGAAAAGACGGTTGCTTCCTTAAAGCTGATCAAATAGGTCGTCAATTCTCGGTAAGGGATATTTATTTTTGATGGTGAGCTTATTTAATTGTCGGTAGTCGATGCAAAGACGCATTGACCCATCCTTATTTTTAACAAAGAGGACCAAAGCTCTCCAAGGTGAGGAACTTGGTCGAATGAAACCTTTATTCAATAGGTCTTGAATCCGTACCTTAAGCTCGGTGAGTTCAACCGACGTCATTTAATAAGGTACAATTGACACTAGGGTGTTTCAGGTTATACTTCAATCCCAAACTCAACTTCACAGGTAGGTGGTAAACCCAGAAGTTTATCATGAAATACGTTAGGGAATTCTTGTACAATATATATATATTGCAACTGAAATTCTTCCCTATTTGCGATAGCATACAACAATGATCTCTTACCCCTAGAGTCCATAAGAGTTACACTCTCCTTGCCAAGACCTCTAAAATATAATTTTCTCTTCAAACAATCCACCCAAGCTTGATGCTCTTTGAGCCAATCAAGCCCCAAAATAATGTCAAACTCATGAACAGAGAGGGTCATGAGATTGGCCGAAAAAGGTATCCCTTGTATCATGAGGGGACAATTTTTGCATACTAATCCAACTACAACACTATCCCCTAAAAGATTGGTTACAGTAATTTTGAAGGCTATAGGCTCGGATGATAGCTTAAATCTTTTAATCAACATAATACTTTTAAAGGAATAAGTGGATCCAAGATCAATTAATGAATAAACAAGATGAGTATACGGTTCAGTAGTACCTGCTATAATGTATGGATCCTTATCCTCTTCCATGTTCCTCACATGATAAACTTGAGCTGAAGCTTTGGATTCTTGTCGATTAGGTGTTCTTGTGGAGCTACCAGGCTTCCCAAAAGCTCATGATGCAGCTTGTTTCTGTCTTTTACCCTTGAAAGACTGAACAAGGGACACTGAATTTACTGGGGAAGAAGACTTAGAAGTGTTCATCGGACAATCTTTAATGTAGTGGCCTTACTCACCACGAAAGAAACATGCTCCAGACTATCTACGACACTCTCTCGTAGGATGCCTTCTTTGAAATTACAAATAGAATATTATGACTCTCAGCCTGAACCTCTAGTACTCTCATCTCAATAAAGGTGGTTCTTACAGTAGATTGGGTCATGGTTTGTGGCTTGGCAAAGTTACCTGATCGAGAGAATTATTGGTGAGACTGTTGCTTGAATCTTTGTTGCTTGCCCTTCTTATATGGCAAAGGTGGGTGAGAATCATCTCGAGGCCTCTTCTCAGATCGGGTGTAATCATTCATTTTTATCCGGTTTGTAAATACTACATTAATATTAGTTTAATAATTAATATATTATTGTTGTGTGTATAAATATATTATATGTGCTTATTATATACGTGTTATTAATATATACGCAATATATGTGTGTGATGTGTGCATGTGTGTATGGTTATTATTTATGTGTATGATTACATGTATGTGTATGTATATAAATGTTCGGGTACATGTATATGTACGTATATGGTATATGAATTAATGTTATTATTATTAGGATACTAATGTCATGTACTATTAATAGTTTATATGTGCATAAGTATGTTATATATACATGAGTATGTGTATATGTATTATCAGCTATTATTAATATTAAATGTCATATAACTTATGCTTGTGTATGTGTGCGTGTCTAATTATGTACGTATGCATGTAGTAATATATATGTTTTAATTATTAGTTTTATTGTTAATATTAATTGTAATACATATATATGTAACATATCTAAATAAATAAAACCCACATATATTATAACAGTCCAGTCCAATGTGCAGATATTTAAAACCCAAAAAAAATTACATCAGGCCCAAACCGGCCAGCCCAAAATACATCAAAAATCCTAATATACATCTTCTTTTGCAGCATCCAAAGGAGGGCCATTGGATCAGATCCAGATCCAACGGCCACGATCAACCCAAGATGATCCAGTTGGCACGTGTGAAGCACACCCCTGAGCAATTCGTCTTTACACAGGCGAGACAGTTCAGCTGCCCACACCACGCGGTAGAATCTCGTGTTTTCCCCAGAAGCCATTTGGATCGTTTGATCTGCAAGCCATTCTAGCCGTTGGATCAAATCTGATCCAACGGCCAGGAATATTTTTGGCCAAGATAGTCTTGTCGTCTTCCAGATGCCAATCCACGTGGTTACCATCGTACACCACCCCTCACGGGTTCTCCCAACAACCGAGCATGGTCAAGAAACACAAAAATGACAATGGAGTCAGTAAAATAATCAGATCTCAGCAAACGCATTTAATTTTTGCTTGTAAATGAAATGAGATCAGAGATGAAAAATAACATATATATCAGATCTCAGATACTTTGTAGGAAGGGCCGGATTCGAAATAAAAAAAAAGAGAAAAAACAAACTTTCAGTGGTAATTTGCTCATTCCTTTTCGTTTTCTTTGGCATGCAGATATTTTGAAATAAGATATATAAGAAAAAGATAGAGGAGAGGTTCAAAGTTTTTACCCTTGGTCGTCTCGTCTTTTCTTCTCCGGCGACAATCCACATACGGTGAGACGGTAGATGAAGAAGTATCTTTGGTTTCGGTTCGTAAAAGGTTTTTTTAAAAAAATGTTTTTTTGGTTCGGTTTTTTCTAGATCTAAGAAAAAGGGGAGGCTTTTCCTAAAATCTAAGGTTGGGATTGATTTTTGGTAAAAAAGAGGGTTGTTTTGGGGGTGTTTTGAGACCTTTCTGGCGTCGGCCGGCGGCGGTTGTGACGGCAAAGCTCGCCGATTTTTGGAAGATAGGGTGGCCGGTGTAAGTAGTTTGGTTTCGAGTTGAGAGAATAACAAAGGGGAGAGGATTTGATTTTATAAAACAAAATTTTAAATGGCAAAAATCTAAAATCAGATCTAATAAGGTCTATTTATAAACTTTCATTTTTCAACAATGGTGAAATTCCTTTTTAAGGACCACCGTCCTTTTCGATTTTTCAAAACAGGCTTCCTCTTTGGTTCATTTGCAACTCCAATCCCTCTTTCTTTTTAAAATCTCTCAATTTAGTCACTGAATTAAACCGGAATTAGTTTTTTAACGGTGAAATTACTCTCTCAGTCATTCCGCGTTTTGGGATTTTGTATTTTGAGCTTGCCCCTTGAGTATATTACACAGTCGGTCCTTTCAGGTTTCATTTGGCTTGAGATTCCGTCCTTAAATCGGGTTTTATTTCTTTTTAATTTTCGCTATTCTGTTTTATTTCATTGCATTTCAGTCCCTTTTCATGTTTTAAGTATTTATATCCTTTTTTTTTATTTTCTTATCATGCTTGCATTGCTTTTCTTTTGTGTATGTATTTGCTTTTATATATTATGTTGTTTGGGTTTTAATGCGTGTTAGTACGGGTCACATCTTGCTTTTATTTTATTTGTTCATGTTGTGTACGTTTGTTTTGTATGATTTTGTTTTGGTTTTAGTCGGTATCATGGTTATAGGTTTACATGAGTTTTATGATCATTTTTGCATCATATGTCATATATGTTTAGCATGTGTTATGATAGGTTTTTATAGCTTTGTTAGTATGTGTCATGTTAATGTTATTTTGTTGTTGTTAAATTCATTAGTTTATGCATGTTTTTTTATTTATTTTATTTTGAATAACGTGTAAGTATAAAATTTGTATGTTCACATGTTTTGATCCATATATGTTTCTTGCCATGGTCACTTGGGTGCATTTGCGATATAGATATTAGTGTGCCGTATGTCAAAGCCTTAATGCGTTATTTTGGCATTTTGTTATTCTTGTCTAGCCTCATGTATATATATGTCATGCATGTGTTATAGTTATTAATGTGTCTAAGCATGTTAGATTTAATTATAGTTTAGGGGAGCATGTTTCTTTCTCGTTCTTGTTTATACTGGTTCTTTATTCATTCTTGATGTGTGATGTTTTTATGTACCTTTTATTTAATTTTGTAAACTTCATGTGTTTATGTTTTTTAATATCATGTCAATGTAAATTATATGTTTTATGTATTGTTTTCTAAGATTGCATAATGGAATACATTTTTGTCAATGTGGTGTCCTTCTATCCGAGCGTAAACGGGGCTAGTATCAGGCGTAGTGATGGTGGTTGGGCGTTTACTCTCGGATAACGGGGCTTTTAAAATTTACTCGCACGTATAAATAAATGTTAATTTAATCGTCACTTTAATCCAGAAAGTTTAATATTAATAAAACGGTAATTATTAAAGTACCAATTTTTGGGCGGTGTGGGAGTGTTAATCCTTCTTCATCTGTAACCGACTCCCGAACCCCAACATTTTTAAATCTCTGGTTTTACGGTGTCCAGCCTACCTTAAGTGGCCGGTGGCGACTCTATTTTTTAAACAAAACACGGTTTTTTTAAAACCCGCGGAATACATTTTAAATACCCAAAAAACCCCAAACATCTTTAAAACCCTCGTTTTTTTAGCAAAATAGGAAAGAGATTGCTACATCGGGTTAGCCCACTAAACCTCTATGACCTTTAAGCCACTTCAATAAAGATAGCTCGATTCATGAGCTCTTGAAAATCTGTGATTCCCAAAGCAGTGAACAAGGGTCGAAGTTTATCACTTAATCCTGATACAAACATTCTACATTTCTCATCTTCTTTCTTGATATACTCGACTCCGTACTTGCAATACTTGCAAAAGTCGTGGATGTACTGTTCCACCGATCTCCCGTCTTAATTAAGATGCAAGAAGATATCCCACCTTTTAGCTAAATAGTACTCACTGATACATTTTTTCCTAAACTCACGCAGAAAGAACTCCCAAGTTACAGCTTTGGTTATATGCTGAGGCATTATGGACAAGGTTTATGCTTGGTGATATGCTGAGACATTATGGACAAGGTTTATGCACTATGCTCGCTGTGACATTTTGTTGTCAGCTGGCTTAGTTTATGGGAGCGTCTGGTTGGAGTGGGGATAGTGATGGTTCGGTGTGTTGGTTTGTCTTTTCGATGTTTGTTTCTATTCTCTGCTAGCATGTCGTATTCTTTTCCTTCAACTTAAGCTTAGATAAATTTTTAATGAGGCGCGTGCTGGTATGTTTGTGTATGATTTTGCCGCTATTAATAAAATCATACAGTTTTGATAAAAAAAAATCATCCTTTTAATAGAATGTCTTGTTTTTTTAAGTCTTTTCGGAGGTGTTAAAGCTGGGATGGCAACAACAGAAAGCAGAATAATACTTTTACTTGTTCTGATTTGATTTTAATACCTTTCATTCTAATTATGTCTTGAATTCAATTTTATTTAAAATTTTAACATTAATTCAACTCTAAAAATAAAATTTTTTCGACTCTATTCTATGCAACTCCAGAATATTACACAATTACTTTTTACAAATGAAATAAAATATATACTGTAAATTCTATAAAAAAGCTAAAATATCAAAAAATCATAAAACCATATAAAATCTAGAATTATAATTAAAATCTATAAGATTGTTATAATTTTTTTGCAAATATATATATCAATGCAAGACCGTGGAGTCTGATATAAACCCGAAGCTAATTTTTTTAAGCATAATGTCACAAAAATATTTCTAACGTTCGATTGAATAGTTATTTTGTCTTTTTTTTGTTAAAGTAATTTAACCTGCAATATTTTATTTTGAGTAAAATAACTTTTCTGTGAATAAAAATTGTTAGTCAACTGATGATAAATAACTTGAAATGATTTGACATAATGACACGTCGGCATAATAATAATTTTATAAAATTATTTTTTTGATTAATATGATACTCTTTCAAGTCAATACATTTGTCTATATGACATTATCATGTCAGCGTACACTGTCATGTATGTTTGACATATTATTTCAAGTCATTTATTGTTAGTTAAGTGATCGTTTTTATTCTTAAATTGGTCATTTTGATCCAAAAATAAAATGTTAAAAGTTAAATAATATCAAAAAATGGACCAAAATAACTATTCAATCAAAAGTTATGTGATTTTTTTTTTTTAGTTTTAAGCCTTTTATTGAAAACCTATCCCGTTTTTGGACCCGACTTCCAACGAAAATGCCTTATAATATCGGGTCCAAACCCGACTGTTAGGATTATTTTACCTTGAGCTTGTTATCAGGTGGATTAATACCTAGGTTTGGCAAGTTTCCTTTATCATGTCATGTCCTCCACACATGTTCATTAAGAAGTTTGGGTTTGGTGGATTGGCAACTAACTTTGGTTAGTTTCTCTTTTCTTATCCTCCAAACATCTTTTTAATATTTATTTATCTTATTTTATTTTTAAATTAACTATCGATATTTAATTTATTGGTCGAGTGATTCAGATTTAATAATAGAGATACTCATTATAAGAATAACTCTTTTAATTCAAATTGTTTCATTTACAATATTAAAAGATCTTATGTCTAATCATGTTACACCAACTTATAATTATTTTTTTGTCTTACTTTGTTAACTGTGTATAACTCTACATTTCACTTAACCACATCATCATATCTCATAATAACCATTTTTATAATTTTCTTTTTAATTCAAAATAAAATTATTCACATTTTTTCAAGTTTAAAACTTTATTGGGTTATTTAAGTTTAAAACTTGTTTGTTTACATCATTAAAAACTTTTATTTGTTTCATGTTGTGATTAGTTGACACGTTATAATATTGTTGTTATTGTCAATATTTGAAATATTAATTTTATAATTATTTGTTTAGTTTTTTTATTCTATCTTTGTTTCTATTTTCTTTATCAATTTAAACGCGTTTATGCCAAAGCTAGTCGTAGTACGTTTGTGGTTTCATATTTCAGAAGAAATTTTCAGACAAGAAATGAAAATAAAAGCATACATTAATCACTAATCACAATAATATAAAAACTGTTTAAATTTACAATTAAATTACAAAGATAATCATCACTTGCTGATAATCAAAACAAAATAAACAAACAAATCTTTAAAACCAAACAGTTTTACTTTTTCTTTTACAAAGTCAATCGTCGTCGTCATCCAACATCCGAAACCGGAACGTTATTCACCTTCGAGTTTTGCTGTATGAACCAACTTTCGAGCCGCCGGCCATCGAAGGGTAGTTTAAAGAAGAAGAAGAAGCATTGTTATCGCCCTTCGGACTACGCAAACCAAGACCCGACCTTTGCTCAAAAAACTCCACCGTCGGCGGCTGAAACTCCGACCTCGTCCGCCTATGCGACGACCCCTCGACTGACTCCGCCGGTGACTGTCCCATTAACAGATGGTAGCCGCGGCTAGACCCAACGGACATGGACCGGTATCGGTGGGTGGGTTTTTGCTTCCTCGTGGCATGGATCAGATAAGGAATTAAACCCTACTACTTAATTTAACCCTTTTTCTTCTCAAGTTTTTCTTATGCAACTGAACTACCAAAACAAAGAAATCTGGGTTTGTAAGTGTCGTGAGAAAGATGCATTTATAGCGGAGGTTCGTTGTTGAAAAGTAAGGTAAGTAGAGGAGTATGAAGAGAATAGGATAGAGGAACACATGACGTTGAAATGGTCGGACAAATCCCATATGGTTTAATAGAAAACAACTTGTGAGGAAAAGTCTTGTAGTGGTGTTTTCTTTGGATTGACCGCAACACTGAAATGATTAGCATTTACCAGCCTTGTTTAACAAGCTTTGAATTCTATAAAGACTAGCGGGATTTGGGATAAACATCAGGAAATTCAAACTAGTTTCCATTTTGGTTTAAGAGGCAAAGGAATTGAATTTGTCAAACCCCTGGGGTACAGCTGAGCATATGTTGTTGGGGTTGAGTTGACTGACTCATCAGCACTGTGGTGGCTCTACGCGGCTACTGTCATCATTACAAACACAATGAGCTTCTTCTTTTTCTTCTTGGAAACTAGATTTTATTTGGTCAAGCAGGGGAGGGGTTGAAGAGATAATTACTTCTTAGCCCCCATTTAACATTGCTTTTTAAGAGTGTTTTTGAAGATAAAACATTTTTTAAGGCAAAAAATTAATACTAAACAGTTAAATTTTTTAAAAAATAAGTGTTTTTTATTCCAAATCAAAAAGTTAAATTTTTAATTTTTACGGTTAAAAATATACTTTTAAAAATTAAATTACAATTTCAACTTTCATTTGTTACTGTGTTTATTTATAATTTTTAAACTTAAAATTTTTTACAAAGACATAATAATTAATAAATTTTTTTAATTTAAAAATTATATATATTAATGTCAAGTTTTTTAAATAAAATGTTTTAAATTTATTATATTTTTATGAAACATGTAGAATTGTTAAAAAATATGTATTTATTAATAAAAATATTTTTATATTTTTATGATAATTTAAGTTTGATATATTTTATATATTATAACATTATTTGGATATCATTTATATATATATATAACTTACAATATCATGTTTAAAATGGTCATTTATCTTTTTAAAAATATTTTTTAACAACAATATTAAACACTTAAATAATAAACTCAAAAATCTAAAAACACTTTAAAAAACATTTTTTTAAAGTACTTTCCTACTGCACTTTTCAAAAGTATTTTAAACTGACTGTTAATCTTTTAAGTGCTCGTTCGGGAATGTTTCACAAACGTCCGTTTGACAATTGAACGCAGAATCAATGTCGAACAGTTATACCAAACGCCCCAAACGATTGTTTGGAATTTAATTTGTCTTAAAGCTGCAAACCGTAGAAGCTGAATTTTTCAGTTTCTGTCCAGACGTCTATTTCAGCCTAACGTTTCTTTAAGAATCTCTGCCGAACAGCTTAAATTCGACGGATTAGGTCGTTTTAGGTGAACCAATTTGGTTAATATTTTTTTATTAAATAGAGAGGTATTACATTCTCATATTGAAATTCGAACTTAGACAAGATAGACAATATATTGAGTTTGGTTCGTTGGAGGAATGTGTTGAGTTTGATGATTGAGTCCGATTCGAAGGTGATGATTGGTTGAGTGCTTAATTCTGAACGACGTCCTTAAAATTTTGGGAGCTATTTTAAAGTATTGACGCTTCTTGTGTTGTGTTAGCTAACGTGTATTTTACACACATTTTCCGTGAAGCAAATGGCGTCATAGATGCTTTAACGAGAGGTGGGGTGGATAGGAGCTCGATCTTTCAGATTCTTGAATGAGTGAGATTGAGGCAGCCTTGGGCGAGTTGTTAGCTGGAGGAGTTTGCTTGGATTGGAGTGTGGTTGTCTTGGTTGGGATGTTTTGGTCCGTTGTACGGGAGTGTGGGTTGGTATGTTTGTTCCTGATTGGCTTCAGTTTGGTGAATGAGGTCCCATGGTTTTGTTTTGCTTTGTTCGCTGTGGTGTAATTAACATGGTGTACTCTTTTCCTTCAATTAAAAGTATAAGTTTTTTAATAAGGTACATGCTAATTATTGTATGATTTTGTTTCTATTATAAAATCATACAGGTTGATCAAAAAAAGATGGACAATATGAACATCCTTAATCACTAAGTCAATTAATAGATCTCAAATTTAGTTAATATTAATTTAAGTTTTAGTTTTTTAAAATAACTATTTTAATTTGTATCATTATAAACTCGGTTTATTTTAATTTATTTTGAGTTTGAATTGTTGTGTTAAGATCATTTTTGTTTTAAGTTAGACTTTTGTGTTAAAAATGTTGTCATTACAATTAAATAAGATCTTTTTGCTTGATTACTTGTTAAAAATTAAAATTAAAACGATCATCAATTATATTTTAGTTATTTTTTAATTCATAATAATTTATATTTTAGTTATCTTCTTGTTCGTTGTCATATTTTTCGAGCTTTGATGTCTTGTTCCTCCTTCAAGCTTTATTTGTTCTCAGAAAATATTTTAATAATTAGATTTTATCGTTGAACAATAAGGGGACCTTTCTCTGACTTTTTAAATCGGAATTTTTTTAATTCTTCATAGAACTTCAGTAGTGGTTTCGTATATAGGAGTTTCTTTCATTCATCTAGTTATTTTTTTTTTAATTTCATAAATGATTGTTTTTTTCTTTTTGTGTTTTTCTTTGATTTTTAATCAGCCTTATATGGCTCGATACTAATTTTTCTCGTTATCTGTTTTTTGTGAGTCGTTTTATTTTTTTTTTGTTGGTGTTTGACGGACCTTTAAACCTTCTTCATAAGAGTATGATTCCTTTATATATTTGTATGGTTTTATGAAATGAAAGTTTTTCTATGTTAAAAAAGGGTAATGTATGAGCTCCACTAATTGTTCTAATGATCAATGATGTTCATATTATTTTATTTTATTTTATTTTATTTTGAATCTTGACACTAGCAGAAAATGTAACATCTTTATGTTTAATAAAAAAGGTGGCACGGGTTTGGTCTCCTACATATTAATTATTAGGATGAGTCTAGAACGGGCGATGCACACTATTGAACACCACTAACGTTATACACCGCTGAATACTATTAATTTTTTAATGACTTTTAAATAATTATTAAAAATCTCAAAGATTCAATATGCAATTAATCATATTTCAAAATAAAATTAGAAAAAATTATTACACGAATCATTCTCACCACCCCATTCATGGTCACATCCAAAACCAAATTATCTTTTTTCCACATAATATTTTCTTATAAATTAAAATTTATAAATCACTACCTTCTTCCTCATACCTCATATATTAATCATAATATGTTAATGAATAAAATCGTAAAAATAAAAAAATACCTCAAAACTTGAACCACGAATCAAAAAAGACAAATATAAAATAATTAATTCTAATATATTAAAAACTTTATAATTAACATATTCGTTTGAACCCTAAAATTGATAAAGTTTAAGGCAGCATTAGCGACAGCGATAATAATGGGTGGTTCTAAACCCATCAAAAGGGCTTAATCTATCAAACTAATATGTTATTAGAGTTTTTAATATATTAAAATTAATTAATTTATTTTTGTCTCTTATGATTTGTGGGTTAAATTTTTGTTTTTTTATTTTAACGATTTTATTCATTAACATATTATAATTAATAAATGAGGTATGGGAAAGAAGATGGTGATTTATAAATTTTAATTTATAAAATATATTATGTGGAAAATAAAGATGATGTGATTTTATTTAATTGTGTATGACCATAGATGAGGTGGTAAAAATGATCATGGAATAATTTCTTTTAATTTTGTTTTGAAATATGATTAATTGCATGTCGAACCTTTGAGATTTTTAATAATTATTTAAAAGTCATTAAAAATTAGTGTTGTTCAACGGTGTATAATATTAGTGGTGTTCACTGGTGTGCGTTGTCCGTTCTAGAATTTTCCTAATTATTATTAACATGTATAATAATTACCTCCTTAGTTGAGAGGTTATAAAATCACATTATTTATACGTACGAAAATCATTTTTTATATTTTTATAAATATATTAGATTTTGAATTTTAATCATTTTTAATATATTTTTATACTTATTTAAAATATTAATATTATAATATTTATTCTATTTTTAATAGTATTTTTATTTTGAAAACTTTAAATATTTATTTTTAAAATTATTTTTTTATTCTTTATTTTTTCTTATGAATTAAATAAGCTTTCAAACTTTCTATAAAAATTAAATTAGCTTTATAAAATTAATTGAATTTCTCTTTCACATTATTATTCAGACGTAGATCGTCGTGTTAATATTGTAGACCATCATATTAATACAGTAAACCATTACATCAATATCGTAACAATTATAGATAAGATTACATTTTGTCATCAAATTATTAAAAGTTACACTTTGGTCGCTTAATTATGAGTAAGATTACATTTAGGTCGCCCAATTATTAAAGGTTACATTTGGGTCACTCAATTATGAGTAAAGTTACAATTGGGTCACCCTTCATAGAAAAAATATCACTTTAGTCATTTTTTCTTCCAAACCACTTGTATAACCTCGTTAACATTAAAGTACTTCATTTGAAATCATTAATTAATCTAATACATAAATTGATATATATTTTTTAATTATGAAGGGTGACCCAAGTGTAGCTTTTAATAATTGGGTGACCCAAATGTAACATTATCCACAATTGAGTGACCCAAGTGTAACTTTTAATAATTAAGTGACCAAAATATAACCTAGCCCGTAATTAAGTGACCTCAATTGTAGTTTACTCAAAATAAAATAACACCAAACTTTTGCCCTCAAAATCAAAAGAACTTTTTTGATTAAAATGGGGATTTACCATGTGCATCGTTAAACCCCCTAACCTAATTAGAGGAAAAGAGTACACATTGTAAATATTACAGAAATACGAAAAAGACAAACTTTGGCAAGGTCACAACTAAGACCAAAAACAAGACAACAAACATACACACAACTATGTGAGCGCACCCATCTCTTGCAACACCAAACCTTCCACCATAGTTGGAGGTGCATCGAACACTTGAACCTCGAAATCATCCATAACGGCCAAATGAGCCATACGATCAGCAACTTGATTCCCTATACGTTTAACATGGGCAAAAGAAATCACCCAATCTCGGCTACACAATTCCTTGATATACAGTACTAATCCAAACGTACCATGCCCATAATCACTAGATTGAACCAGATGCAACGCTTCAAGACTATCTGATTCAACTATAACATACCTTAGATGGCGATCCCAAGCACAAAGTAAACCTTGAAAGATGCCCCACAACTTAGCCTCCGCCACTAAACAAACTCCAACAAACTTGGCAAAACCACAAACCCAAATACCACAATCATCACAAATAACCCCTCCGCATATCGCAAACCCATCTTGCAATATTCTACCTTCATCCGTATTAATTTTATACCAACCCCTAACAGACCTTAACCACTTCAAACGCATTTGTGGTCGTCGCCTATCCCCCGCCAACACAACCGGGGTAGCTGCCAAGGCCCTAATCATCATTTCTTGTAATCACTGGCATCGATCAAGCAATGACCCTTGGTCCTCCAAGGGAGTACAAAACACAATAGCATTTCGACCGCACCATAGGTTCCAAATAATAGCACCGAAGAGCAAATCCCAATCCTTTCCATCCCGTGCGAAATACACAGGATTAGAGGTATTAGTCTAAAACTATTCTTTAATCTCCATAAACTGAAATTTCACGATGTAACTTGGTTTGATCAACACGGACCATACCCCAAGTGCCGAAGGGCAATGCCACAACACATGATCCACATCTTCCGATTCGGCCAAACAAATCGAGTATGAACTATCCAACGAGAAGTGTTGGCGAACGCGCGCACTGTTTGTCATCAATTTACCACAACAAGCAAGCCACATAAAGACCTTGATCCGTTGAAACCTACGAAATGAATGAATTACCTTCCATACAACTTCATGAGATCCATATGGCAAATTTGCACATATTGCATACGTCGAGGATAGCGTAAAATGATGGTTCAATGTAAGGAGCCAGCCTAATATATCCCAACAAACCACGGCATTCGGCCCATTAATAACCGCCAAACGAAGAAGTATATATTGCGATAACAAATGCTGGAAGAGCTCACATCGTCACTCGCCATCGCTATCCATCATATCCACCACACACATCTCAAGACTACCAACCACGTCAGATTCCATAACATGTTCGAACAAAGGACCAACATCCGGTACCCAAGGATCAAACCAAAGATCAACATCACACCTGTTACCGATACTCCAACAAATATTGGTACGAACATTCTCTTAAATAACACTAAGCCCCTTCCACAAAGATAAAAAATTCCGATTCCTAAGATGAGAGGGAACCGATTCATAGCAGTTGTATTTTGCATGAAAAAACCACACCCAAATAGCATTTCTCTTAATGATCAAATAAAATGCAAGCTTCATAAAAAACACATCATTCTAGTTTTTCATGTTGCGTAGGCCAAGCCCACCATGTGATAGAGGCCGACATATATCATCCTATTTCACTAGATAAACTCCAACACTAATAGATCCCCTACCCTAAATAAAATGATGAAAAATCTTCTCAAGCTTCAAACGAGTCCTCCTAGGAATTACTGTTGTATGCATAGTATAGAGGGAATAGCGAAAATGATAACTTTCGCCAATGTTATTCTCCCTGCTAACAATAGCGTCTTCACTTTCCACCCACTCAGTTTATTTTCTACCATCTCAATCAAATATTTATAAGATACTGAAGTCACTCTTTTGTGAAGAACTGGCACCCCTAGATAGCGACCAAGATCAGTCACCTTTTTAAATCCAAAGAACTTCATAATCTGAGATCTCAACGTGCGTAACACATTCTTTGAGTAAAACATATTAGTCTTAGCGGGACTAACTTTTACTCCCGAAGCATTGCAAAACATATTCAACACTTGACTAATCACTAAACATTATTCCATTGATGCCTCAGCAAGCAAATGCATGTCATCTGCGAAAAAATGTGTGAAATACATGGGCTACTCTTCGATGTGCAAAAATATTTCCAACTGCCAGCACCCACCTCTTCTGTGCAAAAATATTTCCAACTGCCAGCACCCACCTCTTTCTGTATAACCTGAGCCAAACGCTCCATACATAACACAAAAAAGTAAGGAGATAACGGGTCACCCTGTCGAACACCCCTAGTTGGCGTGAAAGAGTCAGTTGCAGTCCTATTCCATAAAACCTGTGTAGATACCGAAGATACACAATGAAGAATCAATTATCGTAACGTGTCTGGAGTCCCAATATCAAATAGCGTATCATCAATAAACCTTCATTCAAGCCTATCATATGCTTTTTCAAGATCAATCTTTATCGCCATCCACCTCTTATGGCATGCCTTTCTTCTTATCGTATGTATAACATCTTGTGTAATTATAATATTATTCGTGATGGCACGCCCTGAAACAAAGCTAGTCTGGCTCTCTGAGACTTATCCAAGCAACAACTGTTTTAATCTATTGGCAATCACTTTTGTAATTAGCTTATACATCACATTGCATAAACTAATTGGCCGAAACTGACTTATCTTCTCCGGATGCGCCACCTTAGGCAACAAAACAATCAATGTTTTATTGATCTCGTGAGGTACGATTCTATTCTCAAAAACCTGTCGAACAAAATTGCAAACTGAATCCCCTACAATCGCCCAGTTACGTTGATAAAATATGGCATGCAAGCCATCAACGCCTTGGGCTTTCAAAGGACCCATGTTAAATAATGCTTCCTGAACTTCCATGTTCGACACTGGACGAGCCAATCCGTACAAAAGTACTTGATCAAGGACCGAAAAATGACCCCAAACATCATAGAGAGCGTTAGAACCACCCGATGTGGCAAACAAATTACTATAAAAATCAATCGCCATGTCTGATAGCTCTCCTGCATCGTAGCACCAAGTACCATCACCCCTTTTAAGTGCTGAGATATGATTCCTACGACGTCGAGTTATAGTAGAAGCATGAAACAACTTTGTATTTCGATCACCATGTAACACCTAGTTAATACATGCTTTTTGACGCTAAAAACTTTTCTCCTAATCAAGAACAACCACAAATTCATCTTTGAGTTTCCTTTCTAAATTAACTAGAAAATCAGAATGAGCAACCTATATAAAATACGGTCAATGCCTCACAAACGAGCTAACAATCTCCACTTCCGTTGTCCAATATGTCCAAACACTTCCGAATTCCAACTCGTAACCAGGTTTTGAAACTTACCCATATTATCCACCAAAGGTGCATCAACCTTCCACACAGATAACAAGAACTCATGAAATTACGGATGTTCCTGCCATGCCGCTATATATTGAAATGGGCAAGACTTCGTACCACACCGACTATCTGCTAATTTTAGGAGAAGTGGTTGATGATCAGAACCTAACTTGACCAAATGTTGTATAAAAGAAGTCGAGAAACACCTATTCCAAGCATCATTTGAGACACATATATCCAACCGTTCATAAAAATCACCTCGACTCCAAGTAAATATATGTCCACAAAACCCAAGATCCATCAGACCTAAAGAATAAAAGAAATTTATGAAAAATCGACTTCTCATACTAGCACTTCCTGATCTACCACGTCGCTCATCTGGTGAAAGAATAACATTAAAATCACCCCCTAACACCCAAGGCACATCCGAACCCAGGTCAATTTCAGCTAATTTATCCCAGAGATGTTTGCGCTTCATCACCTCAGGACTTGCATACACCGAAGTAAAATATACCCAGAACATTTCATTCACTGTCCGAAACCTTCCATTAAGGAACTGATTCGAGATATATAAAATTTCCAACTCAACCGAGTCATCTCACAAAAGCCATAAACCGCCACTGAACCCATGTACTTTAATTCTAAAAGTATTGGCAAAGCCCAACTCCGCAATCACTCTGTTTGCCCTTCGACCACTAACCCGAGGCTCAAACAAGGACACTACTTTAATGGTGTTCAACGATTAATGGTGTTCAACGGTGTTCAATGATGTTCAGTATATATAGAAAATATAATATATATTTAGTCCTTAAGATTTTTAATCTTTACTAATCAATTTAATGGTGTTCAACGATGTTCAGTATTAATAGTGTTCAAAGGTGTTCATCGAGTGTGATACATTCATCCTTAAATTAATATAATAGTAGTGCTAAAAAATTAATATAATAGTAAGTTCAAACATCATCTCAATCAAAATTAGCCACGACAAAGTAACAAGGAGCAAATCTTTGTCCAAATGAAGTCTAATAGTTTTAAAAAATTAAAAAATTAAAAAATAGGGATAACTACATAAATAGCACCCCACATATTTCTGCGTTACTATTTTAGTACCTCAACTTTTTTTTGGAAAAATAATACCTGGCGTTATGTTTGTTTTTATTTTGGTACTCCACCATTAAAAATTTAACGGTATAGCTGATGTGATATTTTTATTATTATTTTTTCCCCTATTCTAATCAGTCGTCATTAGAGTTTTTTTATAATGATTTTTCAGCCAATGAGGTGGTGACACGCGTCACCATCTCATTAAACGAAATAAAAACAGGGCAATCACTGGTCAAGCAAGCGTTGAACCACCAGGCCAAGCAGCTCAACTTGATACATTTTCACGAATTTGTATATTTAACTTATACAAAGTTCCCACTAGAAAACTTTCACAAGGATTCGAACCTGGGACTTTTTACAAAAATATAAAATACCAAACCACTAAGCAAACTGAGAGTTTACTTACATGCTAAATGTAAGCACTTTGACTCGGCCTAGACGCCAAACCGAACTGAGCGAGCTACATTGAGTTTGCTGGAATAAACCTAAAATAATTACTTAGAAAACAATATTTTTTTCATTTTACCTTATCCAAATGCATTATTAAGTCCTAAGGTGATCATGCTGGCAACGGTGAAGGTTACAACTCAATCGGGCATCGAATTGACATCCAATTATACAAAATTACATTTCAAGGACCAAATCATAATTTCATATAATTATAAAGAATTCCTTGAAATTAAAGTTATCAATCCTTAATTAGTTAGGTTTTATGCATAGATATTAAACTTCAACTTAAAATAATCATCCGAACTCATTTTATTGCATGATCAAGAAATATGGACTAAATTGCAAAGAATTAAACTTTAGAAAGTATTTTAACAGAATTAACTAACTGTGTATCAGTACACTAACACCCCGTATCAATACGGGTATATTTTTTAAAGGCATATCGATACGGTCCCCGAGCGTATCGATACGGGTACTCAATATTCGAAATAAAGATTTCTAGTAGTCAAAAGGTGTATCGGTACGGTTGCCCGTGTACCGACACCAAGCCAAAAATTCAGCCACGCGTACTGATACAGTTACCAAGCGTATTGGTATGCCAAGGCAATTTTGCCCAGTTGAGCCGAGACAGGTCCCCGCGTACCGATCCCTGAGGACCCGTATCGGTACGGACAGACCTGTAATAACCTCTTGTTCGAACATTTGACACTTTGGCTCAATATAACATACTCCAATCAACATCTAATCATCATGTAATATTCCAAGTAATATTTCCAGAAACATAGGAGCATGGTAAAGGATCATACACAACATATCAAAACCAAGCAAAGGTCATATAGGCATGATCTCTACTCAAGCATGCAAAATGTATCCCAACCCCTCAAAATCAAATATAAAGCATCATACAAGTCCAAAACACCAAATATAACCTATACAAACAGGTAGTATCCAAATAAACGTCTCAATTACAACTTGGTCACATTGCCCTTTATTACTACTAAGTATTTGTAAAACCATACTTGAAAATACTTCAACCCTTGAATCTCCTCTTGCTTACTTGCTGTTCGAAATTGTCTGTCTCTTTGCATTGGTAAGAAAATGAGAGCGTAAGCAATAAGCTTAGTGAGGGAATCTCAAAAGTACTCATCAATGCACTTAAAAACATTTTATTTCACAAGTATTTAAAACACATGCCAAAGCCATCTCATGCTTCTATAATCTCTTCAAATATGCACATTTAAATCACTTGCAACACATGTATCATGGATTTCTAACATAAACCTCAATTTAAGCTTCATATGACAAAAATATATAAATAGCAAGCTTAAAAAACATCTCATGTATAAACTACATTATACAAATCATAATATATTTCTCATGATACATTATACCATATATTGGCATTCTAGTGACTCAAAACCAATTTCATTCTATTTTATCAAAAACACATCAGATACACGGATTTCCCAAGTGGTTACTTCGATCACTTCACATACGTCCTCGAACTGGAGCAGCCCTCAACGGTTATAACATATAAATCCACCAGCGAGAGAATTGACACACTCTTGACCCCTCGACCGTTGCGGTTCTCATGGTGGATCATGGCATACTCTTGACCCCTCGACACACATGAGGCAACTTATTACAGTGCACTTTAAACCCTGCGGCTAGCCAACTATATCCGATAATATTTAATCTCGGCCACTTGCCAATATACTCAATAAAACCACATTACCTCACTGTTTTACATATGCATCAAATCAAATCAATTTTCAATACATTGAACCATATATTTCAGGATTCTCAAAATTCTCTCATAAATCATTTTTCATTCTAAATAATAATCATATATGATCATTTGCAACATCTTTCATCTCTAAAACATGCATATAACAATAAGTAATCAAAATTATAAACATGTGCATGAGATTGTATTTTGCAAAACTGAAAACGAGAGAGAGATCGACCAATACTTACTTTCGAGCTTAGATAAGTGTTTCAAACTTATTCTAAACGCTCAACAACCATCTTCAAACCTTTTAAAAGCAGTAAATCATGTTTCGACTCACCAACAACACAACGCTCTCTTGCCGTTGCGAGAATCAAGCTCCCGAAGCTTCCACAACTTCTCCAAAAGCTAAATGATTCAACTCCCCTGCTTTACCCAAACAAAAACAGAGGATTAATGCACTTTCATGCATCTCTAATTTCCAGCAACCTTCAAACACAACTCCGCCTCACTAAAAACTATCAAACGCCTCTCTAAAACAACTGAAAACATCACCAAACTTCATCTAAACAAAGCCCAGCCAAAACCTATTGATTTTAACATCATAACAACATCAATTAACATCCAAAAATATCTTTAGAACGTCCTTATACCTCTAGCAACCTAACAACACCAAGATCACTTCCAAATATAACTATTTACAACTTAGAAAATTAGCAATTCACATAGTTTCGGGATTTCTTTTATTAATATCTTATTTTTAACATTAAAACACACCTTAAAAGAGATCTAAATCAATTAGATTCAATACAAAATAGATCCATAACAATGTTCATCAAATTTTCTCATCAAAACTACATTTAATCCATAAAATCTTGATTAAATTATAAACACGTAACAAAAATCAGTTGTAAAGGATCAACAACTTGAGAATTTCATTAAAGAACCTTTAATTAGAGGAGAGAAACGAAAATTACCTCTAGATGTTGATTTTCCCCTTAATTGGCAAAGATTGGATGAATACTTCAAGAAACCAAATAGGTTTTGTTGTAGGAATCAAAGAAATCAAATAGGAAATCAAAAGAGATTGATTCCTGAGAATTTTGGAAAGAAATTGATAATCTGACTGCTGAGAAAGTTGAGAGAAAAGCTGAAAGAAAAATTAGTTACGTAAGAAAATAAAGTTGGTTAATTAAAATCCTTTTATCAATTCTATTTTATTTTAATATTAAAACCTTTTAAAAACTTTTTTAAAAATATCTTAAATTAAGGGAAAAATCTGATAAAAAAGTTTGGTTAATTAGCTCCTTAAAGATTCTAAGTTTTGACCATTTTACTAGTCACCAAAACAATTTTGAAAACTTTAAATTTCAGTCACTGGAATAAAATATCCCAAAATTTGATTTAATACCCTCAAATTGAATTTACCAAAACCCTTAGAATATTAATTAAATATTTTCTAGCATTTTCCATATTTTATTTTTGCCAAAACAATTTATTACAAATTAATTCCTAAAACTAGCTCGAATTGCCTAATCCGATTTTCACGAACCGTCTACCCAACATGTCTAACATATAGGCCCAAATTCAGGGCATTACACCATCAATATTTTTATTTATTTTATTTATTTCTAAACTAAATATCAAGCTAAATTTATTTTCTCTTTATTTGAGAATAAAATTAAATATTTAAATAAATATTTAAATATTTTTTATAAAATTAATATTAAAGTATTATAAAAATTAAATTTATAATGATAATATATAAATTTTAAAGTATGTAAATATTAAATAAATATTATAAAAAATATAAATTTTAAATTTTATAAATTAAATAAACGTTTTATATTCTACAAAGTTAATATCTATAAAATTTAAAATTTATATTTTTATAATATTTCTTTAATTTGCAAATAATTTAAAATTTATATTATATTATAAATAAATATTATAAATTTAATTTTTATAATAATTTAATATAAATTTTATTATAATATAATTGGGAAAACCACTTATCTAACTAAGAGTTTATATTTTTTAATATTTTTTATAATTTATTTTTTATAATAATTTAATATTAGTTTTATAAAAATATATAAATATTTATTTAAATATTTAATTTTATTCTCAAATAAAGAGAGGAAATAAATTTAGCTTGATATTTAGTTTAGAAATAAATAAAGTAAAAAAATGTTGGTGGCATGTAAGTAAACTCTCAGTTTGCTCAATGGTTTTGTATTTTATATTTTAGTAAAAAGTCCCAGGTTCGAATCCTTGGGAAAACTTTATTAATTTTTGGTGGGAATATTGTATAAGTTAAATATACAAATGGGTGGAAATGTATCAAGTAAAGTTGCTTGGCCTGGTGGTTTATGATTACCCTGCAAACCTATGAATGCTTTGTTTTTATTCCGTTTAATGAGGTGGTGGCCACCACCTCATTGGTTGAAAAAATCATTATAAAACTACTCTAAGGACGGCTGAACAAGAGAGAGGAAAGAGAAAAAATAATAAAAAAAAGTTGATTAGGAAAAAGAGAAAAGAGAAAAATAATTAAAAAATATCATGTGCTATTAAATTTTTAACGGTGGGTACCACAATAAAAATAAAACGTAATATTAAGTATTATTTTATCAAAAAAATAGCTGAGATACTAAAATATAAATACGAGAATAGGTGAGGGTATTATTTATGTAGTTATCCCTAAAAATATATCATTTGATCTTATACTATTTATAAGTTATCGATTTAGTCCATATATTATAATTTAGACAATTATAATTCATGTATTTTTAAAATTTAAAAATTTAGAATTAAATCAAACAACAAGAAAACAATACGACTAAATTATAAAATATCAAAATATTTACATTGGATAACAAAAAAATCTATCTGACTATGATTAATAATAACATGATTCAACTTAAAAAGACTGTTATCTGAATTAAAATTAAAATTCTAAAATTTAAAAGTATAAAATAAAAGGGTAAACTATTATGGGTAAGACTACATTTGGGTTACTCAATTATTAAAAGATACATTTGGGTCACTCAATTATGTGTAAAGTTATATTTGGGTCACACAATTATTAAAAGTTACACTTTGGTCACTCAATTATGGGTAATATTACATTTGGGTTACCCTTCATATTTAATATATATATATATATCAATTTTTGTACCAAATTAATTAATGATTTCGAATGAAGTACTCTAGTGTTAACTAGGGTATACAAGTGATTTGGAAGAAAAAATGACTAAATTGATATATTTTTAAAATATGAAGGGTGACCTAAATTTAACCTTATCCATAATTGAGTGACTCAAAGTAACCTTACTCATAATTAAGTAATCCAAATACAACCTTACCTATAATTAAATGACTCAAATATAACATTTTCCATAAATGATTGACCTTTGTTTACCCAAAATAAAATAAAAAATCTACATTTATATAAAACACAAAATCTAATAAAGAAATATCGAAAAAAAACCTTTTAAAACTCTCTCAATCAAGCGGTATATATATTATTTATATATTTGGGGTAAGTAAACTAATAAATATGAAAATTTAATGTGACAAAAAGATCAGACAGCACCACAAAATGATCCGATGGAATTGAAGACATTGATGTATAATACTTTTTTTAGCACAGTCATTTCAGGGAGTTGATTGAGGAGTCTTAACTCTTAAAGATAGTGATTTTCCCAAGCTTCTATTCAAGAAACTCCCCAGCCATTTCCATTTCTTTACCCCTTTTTTTCTTTTCCCGAGAAAAGAAAAACAGAGCTGCCCCAAGTCTCCTTTTTTTCATGTTTTTTTACACGATCTTCTCTCGACTGTCTCCCTTAAACTGAGATACCCAAAGTGTCAAAACCCCAAAAGGAAAGCAAGAGATGGAGCTAAGAAGATTATTACATGTCGTCGTTCTAAGTTTCGTGTTGTCGTGTGTTATCGGGAGCTGCGATGCGAGATTTGTGGTTGAAAAGAACAGCTTGTCGGTGACTTCACCGGAGAAGATAAAGGGAACGTACGACAGTGCAATTGGGAACTTTGGGATACCTCAATATGGGGGAAGCATGGCCGGTACTGTGGTTTACCCTAAAGATAATCAAAAGGCTTGTGAAGCTTTCGATGAGTTCGGGATTTCTTTTCAATCCAAGCCCGGTTCACTTCCCACGTTTGTTTTGGTCGATCGTGGAGGTATCCTTTTCTTAGATTTGCAATTTTAAGTATTTTTGTTGGATTCACTTTTTAAAAAAGAATTATTTTTCTTGTTTTAGCTTGCTCAAGTTGCTTGGAAGGATGCCCTTTTCTCTTTTTATCCTAGTTGTTTCTGAAATTTGGGGTTGACTTTTTAGCTCTTCTTTTGTTCCCCTTAATTAGGGTATAGTTTAAGTTTGATTGGTCTTATGATTATTAATGGATTACCCTTTGTTTAATTTGGAATGATATGCCTATATTTGCTGTTTTTGTAATAGGATGCTTGACTAGATCTTGGAGTATATTGAATTAATACATTCTCTAATAGATGTATGAATACTAATTAGTACTCGGTGATGATATGATGTCTCGATATTTCGATGCAAGTCGGCATTTGATGTTTCTGTGTTCTTGTTGTTTTCCCAGATTGCTTCTTTGCTTTGAAGGTATGGAATGTGCAGAAGGTCGGTGCTTCAGCTGTGCTTGTTGTGGATGATAAGGAAGAGCCTTTAATAACCATGGACACCCCTGAAGAGGATAGTTCATCCGCTAGATACATCAAAAACATAACGATTCCGTCTGCCCTTATTCAGAAAACTTTTGGCGAAGCTCTAAAGAAAGCAGTCAGTGGTGGAGATATGGTCAATGTTAATCTCGACTGGCGTGAGTCTGTTCCACACCCTGATGATCGTGTGGAGTATGAGTTATGGTCCAACAGCAATGATGAGTGTGGAGTTAAATGTGATATGCTGATGGAGTTTTTGAAGGATTTCAAGGGTGCTGCTCAGATACTCGAGAAAGGTGGCTATACTCAATTCACACCCCATTATATAACTTGGTACTGCCCTCAGGCTTTCACCATAAGCAAACAATGCAAATCTCAATGCATCAACCATGGGAGATATTGTGCACCCGATCCCGAACAAGATTTTAGCTCGGGTTATGAGGGGAAAGACGTCGTGATTGAAAACTTAAGGCAGCTATGTGTTTTCAGAGTGGCAAATGAGTCCAATAAGGCTTGGTTGTGGTGGGACTATGTGACAGATTTTCAAATAAGATGCCCTATGAAGGAGAAAAAATATAACAAGGAATGTGCCGACGAGGTTATCAAATCTCTTGGTAAATAGTTAATTGAAAGAATCCTATTTCACTTATATCTTCTGCTAATAGCACCCTCGAGAATGAAAATATTACTAGAAATTAGTTATGATCGATTCATGATATTCTCATGCTATCCGTTCAGGGCTTGACGGTAAAAAGATAGAAAAGTGTATGGGGGACCCTGATGCTGATGCCGATAATCCTGTTCTGAAAGAAGAACAAGATGCCCAAGTAATTCTCGCATGCTTAGATATTTATGTTTTACTACTTTTCGTTTTATGTATTTCTTGTCATCCTTGACCTTTTCTGGAGCACTTAATTGTGGAAGACCCTTTACTAAAAAGAAACATTTTCTATAGGTGGGAAAAGGATCCAGGGGTGATGTTACCATATTGCCTACTCTTATCGTCAACAATCGACAATATAGGGGTTTGTATTCATGTTTATTTTTCAAAGATGCAATTTCAGCGCTTTCCCTTCTGACATCTGTGTACAGGGAAGTTGGCCAAAGGTGCTGTTCTAAAGGCCATCTGTTCTGGTTTTGAAGAGACCACTGAACCCGCTGTTTGTTTGAGCGGTGGTACGTTTTTCTTATATTTTCTTGCAAGCGAAATATTTTTAGTCTGTTGTCTCTAGGGGCTAGCATCGAATGTAGTCTTCAGCTTCCAAGAGGGAATTGAGTGACCAAAGTTACTGAGGGCAAGGGCTATTTTCTTAGAATTCCAAAGCTTTATATGGGCAGATGTGACGAAATCTAGCGGTTCAACTTAAAGTCCGGTTATTTGAAACAAGAATGATGGTGGGTTCTTCTGTTGCAGATGTGGAGACGAATGAATGCTTGGATAACAATGGTGGTTGTTGGCAAGATAAAGCAGCCAATCTCACAGCTTGCAAGGTACGAATTAAAACTTTTTCGATAGAGGTTCTTTACACACTTACGACAGCATTAACTCTTTCTCTATATTGATATGCTCAGGATACTTTTAGAGGTAGAGTCTGTGAATGTCCCTTGGTTGATGCTGTGCAATTCAAAGGAGATGGTTATACTCACTGTGAAGGTGAGGATTGAGATTCATTGTTGATAATTTCATTTCCCCTGATTTAGCTTTTACATCAAAGTTAATTTTTGAAATATAAAATTATGGTAGTATTTTTTATGACACCTGCCTCAAGATATGGGACAAGACAACTTCATTGAAAAGGGACTTGTTGCCTGTTTTTGTCTTCAATCAATCGTATATCTGCATAATATTCTCTCACAATGCTATTTTCTTTTCGCCATTCAGCTAGTGGACCTGGAAGGTGCAATATTAACAATGGAGGTTGTTGGCATAAATCACAGGACGGACATTCATACTCCGCTTGTTTGGTTAGTTTCTAAGCTCCTATTATTTTCTTTACCATCCTTTTGAGAATAATTTAAATTCTACACGTCGCTATGAACAGGATGCCGGAGACGTTAAATGCCGGTGCCCTCCTGGGTTTAAAGGTGACAGTGTCAAAAGTTGTGAAGGTGAATTCCCGAATGATACATGTTTTGAGATGTAATTAGGAACGCAAACTAATACATTCAAATTCAAGAAAATAGATAGATGCTCTGTGTATCTGGAGGGGGATTAAGTTATTTAATATTCCTGCCATTTGTCATCTTGCAGATGTTGATGAATGCAAAGAGAAGAAAGCCTGCCAGTGCCCTGAATGTAGCTGCAAAAATACCTGGGGAAGTTACGAGTGCACTTGCAGCGGAGATCTTTTGTATATGAGGGACCATGATGCGTGCATAAGTGAGTTGGTGGACCTAGGATTTGCTCGGAACTTTTTTCGAGTATGCAATATACGGTTAATGTTTTTGATGTCTGACTCCTTTCTCTATCACAGGTAAGACTGGTACTGAAGTAAGATCTGCATGGGCTGCTGTTTGGGTCATTTTAATCGGCTTGGCAATGGCTGGCGGTGGTGCATATCTTGTTTACAAATATAGATTGAGGGTAAGTCGGCACATTATATCGACCTTTGGAGTGCATTGAATCCTCTAACACATATCTCATTTCTTCTTGTAATGTTTATTTGTTTTGTTACTTATGCAGTCATACATGGACTCCGAAATCCGAGCTATAATGGCACAGTACATGCCTCTGGATAGTCAAAGCGAAGTTCCAAACCACGTAAGTGAAGATCGTGCATGAACGAACACTCGAATATTTTCCAAGGGAGGGTCGCCGATGCATTTGTTGTTATACCCTTGATTCATTTGGATTTTGAGCATGGATGTTATATTGATATGTAAAATATTTCAGACAACAAAACAGATTCGGATTAGAAGTTGGTCTTTGTTCCTCGATAACCGAAGACCATAACATGTTGAAAAAGTTGATGACTTGGGTTGTTTGGTGCAGTGATCACGAGGGATATGGATGTAGTGTTTGATCGTGACATCAAAGAAATTTGAGCTTACGAAATCATAGTTTCTTCATTTCTGGATCTTTTAAGATGTGTTATCAAATTAATTTTTATAATATTCGAATCAGATTAATCAGATAAAAAAATATAGGATAAAGTCTCAAATTTAAACATAGCAGAGAAAATAAAAGAACAAATTATATCAAAATTACTAAAAAGGGAATTTGGTGACCCAAATTTTGTGATTAAAGCTTTATATGTGACAACTTTTAGTGCAAGTTATAGATATTCAATAAGTTTGGTTGGATTTGGAGTGATTTGTTGAAAATTAGTTAAAAGAATTTATTTAGGTTCGCTTTTTTTTTTTTGGTTTAAATTTGTTTTTGAGTTAATAAGTCTAGGCTCAGTTGGTTACTGAATTATATTTATAATCTTATATTTTTTTGTTTAACTTTAGCACATAAATTATCATTTCCGTAACAGTTTATTCTAAAATAAAAAGTTGCTGATAATTTAAGTACTCAAATGAGATAAAAATATATATATAAAATGATATAACATGTATAATTCAGAGTTAAATAAAATGATACAACATGTATAATTCAGAGTTAAAGCAAGTATTAAGCAAGCTAACAAACAATTGGTCTAGCGGGATAAAACATTAGATTCTTTAAGTAATACTAGAGGTTCATAACCTGATTTTTTTTTAACATGATAACTTGATCTTGTGAAAGTAAAAAACTGGGTTTAGAGAGTCATCCCCATAATAGATCTCTACAAAACCTGATCCAGATTAATGGATCAAGTCATGCATCTTCTACGATCAGCTGTGTTTAGTGAGCTGGAGATCATCAAATCCAATGCCCATTCCATTGTAAGCAATGGGTGCATACATACACAAATCATCGGACTCAACATCTGCAAGGTTCCACAGAAACAAAAATCAATCCTCCTTTACCAAAAGAAAAAAGCAGGGCAGTAAGGATTATAATGATCTTTACTTTTTTTTTTATTTTGTTATTCATACCTTGATTTGGAGCTGCAAAAACTTCACATATTGGGCAGCTTCTTCAAGCATTGTGCTAATAGCAACCTTTGTTCCATTGGGGACAAGATTCTGCAGAATTATAAGCCTCTTACTAATCATTTCCCTTCTTTTCTGCAATGTAGACATGACTTATGAGACACTGCTTAATAATTGGTTTTTCATTTACATTCAACCATCCATGCTTAACAATATTTCTATTGTGATATAGCTTCAATCAGTAACGGATGAATGATTTTATGTTAGGGGTGCGAACTTTTATACTTAACAAAATTATATGGGAATTTGGAATTTCAGGTGTGCGAGATTAAATCATCAATATAAAATATAAAAAAAATTATTAAAAATTATAAGAATTTGAGAAATTTCCAGAGGTGCGAAGCTTCAATAATATGTATAGTTACCCTTGCATAAAGGCTTTGGGGATCAGTGGTTGTTCCCTTAGAGGCTCTTGTTTTGCCATTCAACTCTTGAGAAGCATTTGAATGTTCATCCTCTGATGAGCAATTAGTCGAGCTTTGCCCTCTAAGACCATCATTACCATCTTCGCCATCGTCAGTTTTCGAGACATTGTTTTGATTCTTCTACGGCTTTGAATTTCTCCAGTTCTTTTGTACCTGCACCATTGAATTATGATCAGAACATGCCGCGTAAAGATGATTATTACCAAAAGAATAATAATGCAGTTGTCTTTCTGTTCACATCTCCTGAACTTAGACATCTTTTCTTCGAATTCTCCAATACGGTATAACTTCTTTTATCCGTAACCGGTTTGGGCCGAGGCATCTCTGTTTCCCTTTTGAGGTTCAAACTCTTACCGGGAAGAGCGGTTTCAACGAGATACGAGCTCGTGATCGTTGCATCTTCGATACAAAAATCGATTGACTTGGGGCTATCATTGGCTTCGACAAAGGTTGGAGTTGGACTGTGCCAAAAACTGTATGAACTAGTGTCATTGTTGGCAATGTCCGAGGAACAGTACGAGGACCCTGTCGTATTTAGTGTTGAAAACTCATCATGAATGGGGAAGCTACGGAGCAATTGATCCATGGAATCAGCCTCCTCAGTGGTGCACATTCCACTAAGACAACTCCGCTCCCCTTCTGCAATGCCTCCCATTGACTCCATTCCCCCCCCCCCCCTCGGACAGCCTTTTGGAGAAATGGGTTTTCTGTTCCAAGTGCTTGCTAGCATATACACAAGTACACGTATATATACGTATATGTATGTATGTATAGCCAACAAATGTGAAGAATGTAATGAAAAAAGAAGATTCATTTTTATTTGAAGTGGGAAAAAAGAAGATTCTGGGAGGAGAGACGTGACTTCATGGGCGGCCATGTCGTGAAGATGAGTGTTATATGGCATTGGTAAAACTATACCTGGAAGGGAACCAGACACTCTTATCTGTCTTTCCGATGTTTTT